>NIVC01000326.1:425000-571463 GCA_002269645.1 Macrostomum lignano
CCAGCGGCTCAAGCTCGCCCTGCCCAACATCTCGCCGGAGACCAAACTGTCCAAGTTGGATACCCTGCGGCTGGCGACCCGGTACATCCGGCATCTGACTGAGCTGCTGCAGCGGCATCAGCGAGAAGCCGACGGGGGAGCTGACGATGGCCAGGAGCCGCCGGCTAAGCGGCAGCACCGGCACTGAGGCTGAATCCAGAATGACGCTGACATCTCGGCTGATGCTGTTCAGGTTGGGTTTCTCTCTCTGCGATTGATTGGCATGGAACACATGCGAGACAGTCTTCACTTTATCCCCTTGATTAACCCCTCCCTTAATCTGTCTACCTCTCCCCATCTATCTAACTCTCCCCTAATCCATCTACCTCTCCCCCATCCATCTACCTATCTTTTAAGCTGTCTTCCTCACCCTATTTATCTACCTCTCCCTACCTCTTCTTCTATCTAACATTTCCACCTATCTAACTCTCCCCTATCTACCTCTCCCGCTATCTACCACTCCCGCTATCTACCACTCCCGCTATCTACCTCTCCCTCTATATACCTCTCCCTCTATCTACCTCCTCCCTATATACCTCTCCCTCTATCTACCTCTCCCTCTATCTACCTCTCCCTCTATCTACCTTTCCCTCTATCTACCTCTCCCCCTATCTACTCTCCCTCTATCTACCTCTCCCCCTATCTACCTCTCCCCTTATCTACCTCTCCCCCTATCTACCTCCCCCTATCTACCTCTCCCCTATCTACCTCTCCCCCTATCTACCTCTCCCCCTATCTACCTCCCCTTATCTACCTCCCCCTATCTACCTCTCCCCCTATCTAACTCCCCCCTATCTACCTCTCCCCTTATCTACCTCTCCCCCTATCTACCCCCTTATCTACCTCTCCCCCTATCTACCTCTACCCCATTATATCTACTTCTCTCCCCATTTCTCCACCTCTCCCTCCAGAGCAGGAGTCCATCGTGACGCAGGCCCGCAGGCAAGGCTGCAGTCACTCGGATCACATTGAGTCCGGCAATCATTCTTCTCCATCGAATTTCAATCACAATGCAGCTCAAGCGTTTTAAGCAATCGATTTTATTATCCTTCAGAGCGTTTCAGTTTAGAAATTTTCCTCATTTTGGTGCTGCTTTTGTGATTTTCCCTGTTAGATTCATTTTTGTCGTATCAAATATTTTCTACTTCGTATTTTCCTTCGCATATTTTCTGTTCGTATTCTATTTCAACAACTTTTCGCTTGATATCGCTGTAAGTAGTATGAAATCGAGTTTGCGTGTTACAATTATTTTCATTTTGTTTACATTCACCAATAAAAATAGCCAAAGTTTAGATTCGTTTTGCATTTAAAACTAAAAAAATTTGCCTTTTTGTCTTTGTTTGTCTTAAATAAAATTCGGGGGTATACTACTTCGAAAAGCTAATTAAGGCGAATGCTGCCTGAAATGACAGGAAGTTTTTATGCAGCCTTTTTAGCGCTAACTTGGCATCCTGAGTATCTCAGCGTCTGAAAAAATCTGGCACACACTGTCACAAGCACACACTGTCACAAGCACATAGTGTCACAAGCACACACTGTCACAAGCACACACTGTCACAAGCACACACTGTCACAAGCACACACTGTCACAAGCACACACTGTCACAAGCACACACTGTCACAAGCACATACTGTCACAAGCACACACTGTCACAAGCACACACTGTCACAAGCACACACTGTCACAAGCACACACTGTCACAAGCACACACTGTCACAAGAGCGCACCCATTAGCTTCAGCGAAATTCAAGTTCAGTCTCCTTCAAATTCTAATTTTAGATTGTGTTAATAATTTCTTTTTACGACTTAATTACTGTTGAATTGTTGGGATTCCGAAAATTTCGCTACGCCAGTAATTAGAGGAGACTGTATAGAATCGAACCCGCGACCTGGCATCATCAACAGCTGCCTGCTGAGTTTGCTTTGCTGACAAAATCAGCGTGCAGTAATGAATTGATTTTTCCCCTATTTAGAATCAGGCTGAGGCCCAGCGCCCCGTGAGGCACTAATGAGGCATTGCACAGGGACCCCAGGGGGGGGGGGTGCAGTGCAGACAGACCTGCCCCAGTGCTGTGGAGTCAGTCAGGCCAGTTCTGGGTGTCAAAGATGAGGCACACCTTGAGAGGAAACTTGCGCACAGCTCGCTATACGGGCACGAGTTTATGAAGAAAAAACAATGCAACATGGAGCTGTCCGTCACGAGAGTGGGTAATTCGGGAGCGCTGTGCCAAGGCTGAACCGAATTCACGTTTGTTTTGTCATGTATTGGCTGCTGATCATTGCTTGTGGCTGGATAAATTTAGTGAGCTATCGAGTCTCTCATAGCATTTGACTAGGGTCATCTCTCACTCTAATCTCTATCTCCCTTTCATCTCTATCTCACTCTCACCCCTCCGTCACTCTCATCTATCCTTCCTTCTCATCTCTATCTCTATCTCTCTATCTCTATCTCCCTCCCATCTCTATCTCACTCTAGCCTCTGTCTCCCTCACATCTCTATTTCACTCTAGTCTCTGTCTCCCTCTAGTCTCCATCTCCCTCCCATCTCCATCGCCCTCTAGTTTCTATCTCCCTTTAGTCTCTATCTCCCTCTAGTCTATATCTCTCTCTAGTCTTTATCTCCCCCATCTCTATCTCAATCTAGTCTGTCTCCCTCTAGTCTCCATCTCCCTCCCATCTCCATCGCCCTCTAGTTTCTATCTCCCTCTCATCTCCATCTCATTTTAATCTCTATCTCCCTCAAATCACTATCTCCCTCTAGTCTCTGTCTCCCTCTAGTCTCCATCTCCCTCCCATCTCTATCTCCCTCTAGTCTCTGTCTCCCTCTAGTTTCTATCTCTGTCCCATATCTATCTCCCTCTAGTCTCTATCTCCCTCTAGTCTCTATCTCCCTCTAGTCTATATCTCTCTCTAGTCATTATCTCCCTTCCATCTCTGTCTCCCTCTAGTCTCCATCTCCCTCCCATCTCTATCTCCCTCTAGTCTCTGTCTCCCTCTAGTCTATATCTCTCTCTAGTCATTATCTCCCTCTAGTCTCTGTCTCCCTCTAGTCTCCATCTCCCTCCCATCTCTATCTCCCTCTAGTCTCTGTCTCCCTCTAGTTTCTATCTCTGTCCCATATCTATCTCCCTCTAGTCTCTATCTCCCTCTAGTCTCTATCTCCCTCTAGTCTATATCTCTCTCTAGTCATTATCTCCCTTCCATCTCTGTCTCCCTCTAGTCTCCATCTCCCTCCCATCTCTATCTCCCTCTAGTCTCTGTCTCCCTCTAGTCTCTATCTCTGTCCCATATCTATCTCCCTCTAGTCTCTATCTCCCTCTAGTCTCTATCTCTGTCCCATATCTATCTCCCTCTAGTCTCTATCTCCCTTTAGTCTCTATCTCCCTCTAGTCTCCATCTCCCTCTAGTCTCTATCTCCCTCTAGTCTCCATCTCCCTCTAGTCTCTATCTCCCTCCCGTATCTATCTCCCTCTAGTCTTCATCTCCCTCTAGTCTCCATCTCCCTCTAGTCTTCATTTCCCTCTAGTGTCCATCTCCCTCCCATCTCTATCTCACTCTAGTCTTTGTCTCCCTCTAGTCTCCATCTCACTCCCGTCTCTCCCTCACTCTCATCTCTATATCACTCTACGAGCGTAATTTCTATATTACTCTATCCTCCATCGCCCTCTAATCTCTATCTCCCTCTCATCTCCATCTTATTTTAATCTCTATTTCCCTCTCATCTCTCTCACTCTAGTATCTATCTCCCTTACTTGACTTAGCTGCGGGGTGGTCCGTAGACACAGCGGGGAGGCGAGGGTCGCCCATTCCGCCAGCCCCAGAAGGCCCGCAGACAGGCAGAGGCGTGGGGCCGGTCAGGGTGGTCCGCCGGTCCATCCATCCTGCAGCGTGATCTTCTGTCTTGTCGCCCGAAGGAACTGGATGAGCCGTGGGAGTATCTATCTCCCTCTCATCTCTCAACTGTCATTAAATTCCACTCTACTCCCAACTTTCTCTCTCTCAATCCTTACTCCGTCCTGAGGACAGACATATCCGAGCACAATGAAGGTGCAAAAAAGTTCGAATTTCTTCATTCATCATCAAGCATTGGAAAATTTCGCACAGCAGAGAGCGGCTGCTGAAATGGCGGCCAGGCAGAAGACGCTGGCACGCGAACAGAAAGGCCCAAAGGAATTTGTCAAATTCCAATCTTGAAGGAAGAAATTACAGGAAGATCAAGCAGACATCCCCCTCACTCCTCCGAGACAAGTGACATTCCCTGAAAAAATTAGCCTGAGCTGATTGCGTCAGCTGCTGCAAAGTCAAGTTATTGTTGTCCATGGGCTTTGAAAATATCGGCCGCCACCCCCAGCCCGCATTCCCCCGGAAGTGAACACCTGACAGGCGCTGCTGAGGGGTGCAGGAGATGGACACGGGGTCGGTGGCCTCATTAATCACGCAGGCAGATCGAGACAGACCTTCGCCAGCTGCAGTTTCCCCAGCCGCCAAAATGTTTTTATGCTTAATGCAGCAATATTTTTATGGCTGCACTTGGAGCCGCTTTTACAAGCCAACAGCCATCGAGCTTCGAATATTTTCGCTGGAGAATTTGATAGGCGCTCGAGGCTGGCTCACCCATCATGCTATCGAATATTTTCCGTGGCAGTTGCACCTGAGCATATGAGGGTCTTCTCTCTGACATTCTTGTCTCCCATTCATATCTCTCCCCCACTCTCATTTCTATCTCACTCTAGTCTCTATGTCACTCTCAACTCTATCTCACTGTTATTTCTTTCTCAATCTAGTCTCTATCTCACTCTCATCTCTTCTCATGTCTCCCTCACTCTCATCTCTATTCTCATGTCTCCCTCACTCTCATCTCTATTCTCATCTCTCCCTCACTCTCATCTCTACTCTCATCTCTCCCTCACTCTCATCTCTACTCTCATCTTTCCCTCACTCTCATCTCTGCCTCCGTTTCATCTCTCTCTACCACTCTCATCTCTATCTCACTCTTATCTCTTTCTCACTCTAGTCTCCATGTCACTCTCAACTCTATCTCACTGTTATTTCTTTCTCAATCTAGTCTCTATCTCACACTCATATCTATTTCCCTCTCATCTCCCCCTCACTTTCATCTCTACTCTCATCTCTGCTCCCATCTCTCCCCCACTCTCATCTCTATCTCACTCTAGTCTCTATGTCACTCTTAACTCTATGTCACACTCATCTCTATTGCCCTCTCATCTCTCCCCCACTCTCATCTCTCCCTCACTCATCCCTACTCTCATCTCTCCCTCACTCTCATCTCTCCCTCACTCTCATCTCTCCCTCACTCTCATCTCTCACTCACTCTCATCTCTCCCTCACTCTCATCTCTCCCTCACTCTCATCTCTCCCTCACTCTCATCTCTCCCTCACTCTCATCTCTCCCTCACTCTCATCTCTCCCTCATTCTCATCTCTCCCTCACTCTCATCTCTCCCTCATTCTCATCTCTCCCTCACTCTCATCTCTCCCTCATTCTCATCTCTCCCTCACTCTCATCTCTCCCTCACTCTCATCTCTCCCTCACTCTCATCTCTCCCTCACTCATCCCTACTCTCATGTCTCGCTCACTCTCATCTCTCCCTCACGAGGAGAGATGCGCAAAGAGAAAGTCAAGAGCCGCTGTACACACTGCGTGAGCGTGTGTGGGACTGCCTTGCCTCTTCGCTTGCTTCTAAAAGAGGTTTTTTCGTTCCCGAAAATGTTTGCTGCACCAACAGGAAAATGTTTGTTGAAGAAGAGACGGGATTTATTAAGAAAGGAGTTGTCCGCGAATGCGCCAGGTGCTCTTGGCTCCGCCGTCAGCTCTGGGCAGCTGACGCTGAGAAATTCTCAAGGAAGCCCCGATTCTGTCCGCCTGACAGGGGGCTGAGGGCTCGCATTCCACCGGAGGCTGGGGCGGCCCAATAAATTCCTGGAATGCCTCAGCGCTGCCTATGAAATACCTGAAAGCAGGAGAAGGCGGCCTCGGCTTTCTTGCCTGGACCCTCTGGCCGAATCGTCACTGCGTTCTTCTCAACGAAATTCGCACGGGATTTGACTTTCCTGACAAAAATTTCCTGTTTTAAATCCTTAGAATTTATCGAAACAAGGATTTTTATATTCCCTCCTCGGTTCGTGTTAGCCTGTTGGTCTGTGCTGACGGCTTGTGTGAGTACCGAGGCCTTCTATGATAGGATGCAAGTAATTAGGCTTCAAATTACAAGCTCTTATCTCTCTCGTCTCCCTTCTTTCATCTCCGCTCTCTCATCTCCGCTTTCTCATCTCCCCTCTCTCATCTCCACTCTCTCATCTCCCCTCTCTCATCTCTCCTCTCTCATCTCCGCTCTCTCATCTCCCCTCTCTCATCTCCACTCTCTCATCTCCGCTCTCTCATCTCCGCTCTCTCATCTCTCCTCTCTCATCTCCGCTCTCTCATCTCTCCTCTCTCATCTCCCCTCTCTCATCTCCACTCTCTTATCTCCGCTCTCTCATCTCCGCTCTCTCATCTCCGCTCTCTTATCTCTCCTCTCTCATCTCCCCTCTCTCATCTCCCCTCTCTTATCTCCGCTTTCTCATCTCCCCTCTCTCATCTCCACTCTCTTATCTCCGCTCTCTCATCTCCGCTCTCTCATCTCTCCTCTCTCATCTCCCTTTCTCATCTCCCCTCTCTCATCTCCCTTCTCTTATCTCCCCTCTCTCATCTTCCCTCTCTCATTTCCCCACTCTCATCTCCTGTCTCTCATCTCTCGTCTCTCCTCTCCCATCTCCCTTATCTCATCTCCGCTCTCTCATCTCCGCTATCTCATCTCCTCTCTCTCTTATCGCCCATCTCTTCGTCTATCCCCTAACATAAATAATCTTGCTGGCTGTCACTTCCCTATCAGCACTGCAATTCAGCGCTCCCATCAGTTCGCACACACACAGAACAGTAATGCATTCGCTGACAGAGAATGCTTCATCCCAGCAAATCGTCGCCAGCTTTACTAAAGCAGAACCGGGCCAAATGCATTATCAGCATTTCTGAGCCGCCACCACCTGCTCTCCAGCTCCAGCTGCCTGCCGGGATGATTTATAGGCCCGCAATTTCAATTTCGATATTGGCGAGGCTTCAGATAGAGGAGATTTGCGTCATTAAAGACTTGGGATTCTTGAGGCTGAAGGGCTGGCGGCGGGGGAGCAGGTGGAGCGATGGTAATTGACCAGAGATAAAAAAGGGAAATCGTACTTGAAGCTTAGTTTGCTGCGGCCTGCGGATGCACACAGGACACAGCGAGACAGACAGACAGACAGACAGACAGACAGACAGACAGACAGACAGACAGACAGACAGACAGACAGACAAAGAAATACATACAATACAGAAATACAGTACAACAGACACATACGCTGAGACAGAGACTGTACCAGACAGACAGAAAAGCCACCCAGCAGTTCCAAGACGGACATACGGGGCTGCGCAGAGATCAACCCTAGTCCCCAATATCCGCCAGTTCTGAGGGGGTCGGGAGCCCCTCCTCTAAAAGCACCCGCTGGGAGTTTCGCCCACGACCGCAGCGGGGAAGCCCGCAGCTGCCCGCCTTTCGAACTCGCGGCATAACGAGGGGGCCACTGCGTCAAGCCCGAGAGGCGATTGAAGCCACCTTGCGGCAGCGGGTGCGTGGAAAAATTATTTCTGCCCATCACTGGCCCAATTCACGGAGCCCAACGCCTATTAATTACTTCGTTTATTTTAATCTGTGTACCAAACGCAATTTTGCTGGGTAAAATCATTGGCTTGGTTACTCTCCTCTCGCTAGTCTCTTGTCTCGTCTCTCTTAGAAAATCTTATCAGGTCTCTCTTGAAATCTGATCTAGTCTCTCTTAGATTCTGATCTAGTCTATCTTAGAATCTGATCTAGTCTCTCTTAGAATCTGATCTAGTCTCTCTTAGAATCTGATCTAGTCTCTCTGAGAATCTGATCTAGTCTCTCTGAGAATCTGATCTAGTCTCTCTTAGATTCTGATCTAGTCTCTCTTAGATTCTGATCTAGTCTATCTTAGAATCTGATCTAGTCTCTCTTAGAATCTGATCTAGTCTCTCTTAGAATCTGATCTAGTCTCTCTGAGAATCTGATCTAGTCTCTCTGAGAATCTGATCTAGTCTCTCTTAGAAAATCTGATCAAGTCTCTCTTAGAATCTGATCTAGTCTCTCTTAGAATCTGATCTAGTCTCTCTTAGAATCTGATCTAGTCTCTCTTAGAATCTGATCTAGTCTCTCTTAGAATCTTCTCTAGTCTCTCTTAGAATCTGATCTAGTCTCTTTTAGAAAATCTAATCAGGTCTCTCTTAAAACCTCATCTACCGTAGTCTTAGAGCCTCATCTAGTCTCTCTTAGAATCTGATCCAGTCTCTCTTGGAATCTGATCTAGTCTCTCTTAGAAGCTGAT
This sequence comes from Macrostomum lignano, assembly GCA_002269645.1. Classification (NCBI taxonomy): domain Eukaryota; kingdom Metazoa; phylum Platyhelminthes; family Macrostomidae; genus Macrostomum; species Macrostomum lignano. Next base: position 433,476 of record NIVC01000326.1, read on the forward strand.
CTAGTCCCACTCCGTTTCGTATAGTTCTTCTCATCTAATTATCTGTCTACTATAGCCGCGCTCTTCAAGGCAGTTGTAAAGAAACAAAACAAAAAAGCAGTTTTTGAAAGCATGGGAAATGCACATTAAAGATCTACTATTTAACAGTTTATATTACAGTGCGTGTATCCAAGCGAATGGCAACAAACAGGTGAGCAAACGGACTGTACAATGGCAGCAACACAACAGTCAGTCGAAGCACTGGCCGGACAGCTCGCAGCAGCCGCAGCTCAGGCCAGATGCGTCCGCCGCGCTGCTGGAGCTGCCGTCACTTCGGCGGCCTCCTCCTCCTCCTCGGCTTGTCTGTGCCGGGGCTGGCGCGGCCGCTGCGAGCCTTCGACCACCGTGATGATCGGCGGTTCTGGCGAAGCTCCAGGGCACCACCTGCTGCTGCTCAAGCGCAGGCTTCAAATTCTCAGCGTTCTCAACCGCCTCATCGTCGGCTTGGAAGCCGCTGCTGTCTGCGCCGTCGTCATCCTGCCGGAGCAGTTCGGTCAGATGCCGGATGTACCGAGCCGCCAGCCGCAGGGTGTCCAGCTTGGACAGCTTCGTGTCGGGCGGGATGTTGGGCAGGGCGAGCTTGAGCCGGTGGTACTCCCTGGACAGTACGTGCATCCTCTCCCGCTCGCGCTGGTTGGCCGCCTGGCGCTCGACCTGGCTCAGGCCCGCCTGCTGCTTCTGCTGCGGATTTGTCTGCTGTTGCTTTCGCTGCTGCTTTTTCTGTTGCTTTTGCTGCTGCTGCTGCAGCTGCGGCTGCTGTCGGCGCTTTCTCTGACGCTTCTCTGGCGCCGGAGGCGGCTGCATCAACGGCAGCTGGTCGAGGACGTCAACGGGAAAGTCGGCAGCGGAGGGCCACTGGTAGAGACCGTCCTGTTGGTTATGGAACCCCTGCTGCTGCTCAGGGATGCCGGTCCATGACCATTGGAAAGACATTCTCCGGAGATTGTAGGGAATTCTGATCAGAAGTTTAGTTGAATTTTTCTAAGGCAATGAAAAATTTGGGAGGCTGAGGGGCGGCCCCCGGCGGGCTCTTTATAGCCGGCACCGCGATGGGGCTTGGCGCGGAGGCTGGGCGGCCATTGGCCCGGCAGCTGCTGCAGACTGCACTGGGAGAGGGCACTGGCAGGAGCGCCGCCGCCGCCTCACACCGCATTGGCCGAGCTGGGCTGATGAAGGGCTGGAGGCTGGGCCGAATGATGGCGGAGTGCAGCTGCTGCGGTCCTGTATGCAGGAATTGCAGCCAGTCTGGTCTCTGCCGCTTACAAGGGTGGCTGTAAAATCTACAATTCTGCCTTATTGGGTCCAGACTAGCACAGGAGCTGCACCGCTAAAGGACCCTGAAAGTTTGGAAGTGGCGGCCCAAAAAGGACGTTGGAAGGAGGTAGCGGCGGCCGATTAAAGGACCCTGGAAGGAGGTGGCAGCAGCCCAATAAAGGACCCTGGAAGTAGGGAAGCTGCGGCACATTGAAGGACCCTGGAAGGAGGTAGCGGCGGCTCAATGAAGGACCCTGGAAGTTTGGAAGCGGCAGCCCAATAAAGAATTTTGGAAGGAGGTAGTGGCGGCCCAATAAAGGACCCTGGAAGGAGGTAGCGGCGGCTCAATGAAGGACCCTGGAAGTTTGGAAGCGGCAGCCCAATAAAGAATTTTGGAAGGAGGTAGTGGCGGCCGATTAAAGGATCCTGGAAGGAGTTGGCAGCAGCCCAATAAAGGACACTGGAAGTTGGGAAGCAGGGGCCCAATAAGGGACCTTGAAAGAGGGTAACGGTGGCCTATTTAAGGACCCTGGAAGTTGAGAAGCGGCGGTATATTGCAGTACCCTGGAAGTTGGGTAGCGACGGCCCAATAAAAGACCCTGGATGGAGATAGCGGCGGGCCATTTAAGGACCTTGGAAGTTGGGAAGCGCGGCCCATTGAAGGACTCTGGAAGGAGATAGTGGCGGCCCCAATAAAGGACCCTGGATGGAGATAGCGGCGGGCCATTTAAGGACCTTGGAAGTTGGGAAGCGCGGCCCAATAAAGGACCCTGGAAGGAGGTAGCGGCGGCCCAATAAAGGACCCTGGAAGGAGGTAGCGGCGGCCCAATAAAGGACCCTGGAAGAGGTAGCGGCGGCCCAATAAAGGACCCCGGAAAAAGGTAGCGGCGGCCCAACAAAGGACCCGGAAGTGGGGAAGCGGCGGCCCATTGAACAAAGCGAAAGGCTGTGTACTGCATGTATGCATTTTAAGCCTCAACACTGGCCAAGGTTCCATGCTGCATGTTCTGCCACTTGCACACTTACTTACGCACAAGCAAATAATCGCTGCGTTTTGGCGGCAACATTTGTTAAAATCAAAGAGCGACTCAAAAAACAGCAGTTTTAGGGAAGGCAATTTTTTCTTGGCTGAAAACTGGATCTTCTCAGAATCCGCTGACAGGCCCGAGGGGCAGAAAATGCGCAGATCCCAAAGCCGGGACAACCGAAGCAGACAGTGTCAGCTTTCAGCTGAAAATTTCCCTTTTCAAATTTATTCTTTTCTCCCCGGGGTTGCGCGAATCCGATTTCACCGCCGTAGCTGGGCTGGGTTTGGGGATTTTGTGGAGCGAGTGGATAATCTGCTTCCTGCGTGAGACCCTCGACCGATCCCGTTTGGCGCAGTTGAGGTCAGCCTTTTGAAGTGGCATTCTGTGAGACCAGTGTGGGATGGATATGAGAGGGATGTGAGAGAGATGTGAGTGGGGTGAGAAGGATGTGAGAGAGATGTGAAGGGGGGCGTGAGAGGGATGTGAGAGGGATGTGGGAATGGGTTTTGAGAGGTATGTGAGAGGGATGTGAGAGGGATGTGAGAGGGGGTGAGAGAGGGATGTGAGAGGGGCATGAGAGGGATGTGAGAGGGATGTGAGAGGGGGTGAGAGAGGGATGTGAAAGGGGGTGAGAGGGACGTGAGAGGGATGTGAGAGCGGTGTGAGAGGGATATGAGAGGGATGTGAGAGGGGCGTGAGAGGGATGTGAGAGGGATGTGAGAGGGGGTGAGAGAGGGATGTGAGAGGGATGTGAGAGGGATGTGAGAGGGATGTGAGAGGGGCGTGAGAGGGATGTGAGAGGGATGTGAGAGGGATGTGAGAGGGATGTGAGAGGGATGTGAGAGGGGTGTGAGAGAGGGATGTGAGAGGGGGTGAGAGAGGGATGTGAAAGGGATGTGAGAGGGATGTGAGAGGGATGTGAGAGGGATGTGAGAGGGATGTGAGAGAGGGTGTGAAAGGGAGTGTGGGAGGGGCGTGAGAGGGATGTGAGAGGGATGTGAGAGGGATGTGAGAGGGATGTGAGAGGGATGTGAGAGGGGTGTGAGAGGGGTGTGAGAGGGGTGTGAGAGGGATGTGAGAGGGATGTGAGAGGGATGTGAGAGGGATGTGAGAGGGATGTGAGAGGGGCGTGAGAGGGATGTGAGAGGGGGTGAGAGAGGGATTTGAGAGGGGGTGAGAGAGGGATGTGAGAGGGATGTGAGAGGGGGTGAGAGAGAGATGTGAAAGGGATGTGAGAGGGATGTGAGAGGGATGTGAGAGAGATGTGAGAAGGATGTGAGAGAGGGTGTGAGAGGGGTGTGAGAGGGATGTGAGAGGGATGTGAGAGGGATGTGAGAGGAGCATGAGAGGGGGTGAGAGAGGGATGTGAGAGGGGGTGAGAGAGGGATGTGAGAGGGATGTGAGAGGGATGTGAGAGGGATGTGAGAGGGATGTGAGAGGGATGTGAGAGGGGCGTGAGAGGGATGTGAGAGGGGCATGAGAGGGGGTGAGAGAGGGATGTGAGAGGGGGTGAGAGAGGGATGTGAAAGGGATGTGAGAGGGATGTGAGAGGGATGTGAGAGGGGCATGAGAGGGGGTGAGAGATGGATGTGAGAGGGGTGAGAGAGGGATGTGAAAGGGATGTGAGAGGGATGTGAGAGGGATGTGAGAGCGGTGTGAGAGGGATGTGAGAGGGATGTGAGAGGGGCGTGAGAGGGATGTGAGAGGGATGTGAGAGGGGGTGAGAGAGGGATGTGAGAGGGATGTGAGAGGGATGTGAGAGGGGCGTGAGAGGGATGTGAGAGGGATGTGAGAGGGGTGTGAGAGGGATGTGAGAGGGATGTGAGAGGGATGTGAGAGGGGGTGAGAGAGGGATGTGAGAGGGGGTGAGAGAGGGATGTGAAAGGGATGTGAGAGGGATGTGAGAGGGATGTGAGAGGGATGTGAGAGGGGTGTGAGAGAGGGTGTGAAAGGGAGTGTGAGAGGGGCGTGAGAGGGATGTGAGAGGGATGTGAGAGGGATGTGAGAGGGATGTGAGAGGGATGTGAGAGGGGGTGGGAGAGGGATGTGAGAGGGATGTGAGAGGGATGTGAGAGGGATGTGAGAGGGATGTGAGTGGGATGTGAGAGGGGCGTGAGAGGGATGTGAGAGGGATGTGAGAGGGGGTGAGAGAGGGGTGAGAGAGGGATGTGAGAGGGATGTGAGAGGGATGTGAGAGGGGTGTGAGAGGGATGTGAGAGGGATGTGAGAGGGGTGTGAGAGGGATGTGAGAGGGATGTGAGAGGGATGTGAGAGGGATGTGAAAGGGATGTTAGAGGGATGTCAGAGGGGTGTGAGAGGGATGTGAGAGGGATGTGAGAAGGATGTGAGAAGGATGTGAAAAGGATGTGAGAAGGATGTGAGAGGGATGTGAAAAGGATGTGAGAGGGATGTGAAAAGGATGCGAGAGGGATGTGAGAGGGATGTGAGATAGATGTCAGAAAAGATTGAGAGTTTGTGAGAGGGGGCGTGAGAGGGATGTGAGAGTGAATTGAGATGGATGAGAGGAATGTGAGGAATGTGAAACCAGAGAGACACCTAATAAAATAAATAATTGAAATAATAATATTTGTAATATAATAATAATTGCAGGAGGGCTGCAGGCACCCTGGCGCAACGCCATCGTCCCACAACATCAGCGCTGCGGCAACTCTCCGTCAACACTGCACGCAGACACGCACTTATCACACGCTCACACAGGCTGTACAGCGTGGCTTACCATTGTCAGGCATGTCCCCGCCAGTACAGCGGCCCTGACTTACCATTGTCAGGCATGTCCCCGCCAGTACAGCGGCCCTGACTTACCATTGTCAGGCATGTCCCCGGCAGTACAGCGGCCCTGACTTACCATTGTCAGGCATGTCCCCGGCAGTACAGCGGCTTTGACTTACCATTGTCAGGCATGTCCCCGGCAGTACAGCGGCCCTGACTTACCATTGTCAGGCATGTCCCCGGCAGTACAGCGGCCCTGACTTACCATTGTCAGGCATGTCCCCGGCAGTACAGCGGCCCTGACTTACCATTGTCAGGCATGTCCCCGGCAGTACAGCGTGACTTACCATTGTCAGGCATGTCCCCGCCAGTACAGCGTGACTTACCATTGTCAGGCACGTACACTCTGTGTCTTGAGGGTTGGCCTTCACGGCTGTGAATTCCCCCGAACAATTTTTGTGCACAAAGCCGCCAGATCGCCAGATGAATTTGATTTGTTTTGATTAAATGCGGTTTAAGGCAGGCAAGTTGGGCAGGTGGATTCTCACACACTGCAACTCGTAATAGGCTACTTAAAGCAGTAAGATGCAGCCAGTAATTCCCGTATTGTTTTGGGCCAACCGTACACAGACCTCAGCCCGGCGCTCAGGTAAGTTAATTGATTTATCGATCGGAATTAATTACGTGCACACGGGAAGAGAATCAATAATTGCGCCTACGAGACACGTGCAAAGCCAGGTACATCAAAGGTGGCCGACAATTGGGCCGAAAACCCAGACCAACCCTCGGCAGGGGGCTCCTGATGGGCATGCGACACCCACCTCTGATTTCTCAACCAGACGGTCGATAATTAAGCGCTGACCCCCCACCTGATGTTAAACAACTCACCTTAGAGGTGTGAATAGCAGGTTGAGATTTACCTACGGCTTGGGGCCGCTGATGGGGTGGCGGGCGAAATCAGCCTGGCGGAGGTGGGGTGGGCGTCCTCAGACATAATAAAAACATGGCCAATTAAACTGATCAACGTGCTTTTTTATTAGCTGAGTGCGGGCAGACTTGAGTTCACTAATCAGCTCTGAGCCACAGCCAGCGGCATGGATTTGAGCGCCGGGACAGAATTTTCAGAGCAGCTCAGCTGCCGGAAAGTTGCTCAGGCGGCTGCCTTCCTCAACGCGGCCGCAGCCGCCGCCGACTCCTGGGACTCGGCGATGTCCAACTCGCCGGTGGAAGACTTCGGCGGCGGCGGCTGGTGGGCCGGTGGCGGCAACGGCGGCGGGGGCTTCGGCTGCTCTGGATTCGCTGGCGGCGGCTTCACCGACCTCGGCGACTTCGGCGGAGGCGGTCGCTACGCCGAGGTCTCCGTCATCCCCTCTGATGAGGGCTTCCTGGAGGGCGCCGCCGCGGATACTCACCCGCTGCCGTTGGCGCCGCTGGACCGGCCTGGACCGTACGACGATGACGACCTGGAGAGCTCGGCCTCTAGCGACGGCTCCGAGATCCTGCAGATGGTGGACCAGCTGCTGCTCGCCTTCAACCTGGAGGTGCAGGCGGAGTCGGCCGGAGCAGCGGAGGAGGCGAGCGAGTCGGCTGAAGTCCTCGAGCTGCTCAGCGCCTCGGCTCTGGCTACCAGCTTCCGCGTGCCGACGGACGGAGCTGACGAAGACTCCGACTATGATGACGACGAGGCGTTCTGGGAGGCCGCGGACCGCGGCGAGTCCCCGCCGGTGATGTACTTTTTTGACTCCACCAACAGTCTGGAGGAGGAGGAGGACGGAGACTACGCCGACAACGAGGCGTCCTCGTCAGGAAGCTCAGCGTCGGCGGCATCGGCGGATCCGCGGCAGCCGCAGAAGCAGCCGTCGGCCTTCCTGGCCACCGGGTTGTTCCGCATGCCGCAGGAGGCGGTGCTGGAGGCCATGGACTACTGGGGCCCGCTGGACCGGATCCGCTGGCTGCTGTGGCGACCGGAGCCCTGCCCGCCGAGGCCCGAGGCCCAGCAGCAGCCGCAGCCGCAGCAGCTCCTCGACAAGTCGAAGCGAGCTTGCTCATTCCTGCTCAAAGGCCGCTGCCGCAAGGAGGACTGCGAGTTCGCGCACGACCTGAGCAGAGTGACCTGCAAGTTCTGGGCTGCTGGGCAGTGCTTCAAAGGTGCGGGCTGCCCGTTCCTGCACGGCTACGCCCACTGATGGACAGGTGCCAGCTAATCAAGGTAGGGCATAACTGAAATTGATTGACGTTGATTTCGACTTTCAGAACCCCATTGTGACGCAGCCGCGCCGCATATGTAACCAATTTTCGTTTCAGAACTCGGCTTTGTTCGTTCGTTCATAAAAAGTACTCGAGGTACCTGCATTGTACAGGTGCATGTACATGTAGGAACCTGGTCGTTACAGATGCAGATATTACATGTAATATGAAAACTGGTGACTCAAGTTCTCAGCGCGTGCTGCTCAGTCACCCGGACTTACCAGCGAACATTTCCGCTCCCACTTTAACAAAAAACTTCAACAAAAATTTTCGCGATGCTCTACTTTCTATGACTTAAATGAGTAGCAATAGAAGAAAATTATTATTACAAATAGTTTGGCTTTCAACGTTTATATTCGTATAACATTTTTTCAACTTCGTGGGTTTTTTACCGAGCTGAAATCTCCTACGAGAAGATCTGCTTCTTTTGAGCTGTCCCGTGCTCACACACACACCTGTATACCTTTGCGTATAAAATTTTACAAACACAAAAAATATTTTTCCTGCGTCGTCTCTCTGTCGGCCAGTCTGACTTGCCGGCTGCTGTTTTAAACTCCCAAATTTATCATCGAATTTGAAAGGCTGCCGAATTCGCACCTGTTATTATTGTTAAGCCGGTTGCTTGCCGGGAAATTTTTTATCCACCTCCGCCAAAATTTTGCATTGTACCATGACCCAAGCATTGGTATTTGATTTGCAACTCTGTCATCCTTGTCATTCTTCGAATTGAAGTGTCTGCTTTCATATTTTGGGCCGGTGTTTTTTGGTTGCTATGAGCAACTGCTCACCCGCGCAGGTTGTAGTTCGCTGAACCGCTGCTCTCGCTAATTTCATCTTTATCTTTCCATCGCGTTCTGTAATCTAAAAAATGGATTTAAAAAAATCTACAAAACTTTTCTATCTTAGAAATTTACACTTACCTGATGATAATATTGACCGTTTGACGCTCACCTCTGCTCTCTGATTTTCAAAATACCTTCTCTAGGCCTGCTCATAATTCGCTTCTCTGCCTATTTGCTTTCGATTTTGCCCGCCCCAAATGCCTGCTGGAATGATGATGGCTTGATTCTGATGGCCGAGGCCAGTCTTGGATTCAATAAATATTTGACACCTTTGCCGCGATCGCACTGTGCGCTTGGAAAAATAATTTCCCGAAGAAATGCATCACAGTGCTTGAGGACTTTCTCATTTACTAGGGCTGCATGTAGATTAGCAATCCATTCTGCCCCTTGACCTGTGATATTGGCTAGATTAGCAATCCATTCTGCTCCTTGACCTGTGATACAGTCAAGTCAGAAATAATAGCAGGTCTTAGAATACATTGAACCGGGGGAACTTTAATTTTATTTCAATGAGAATGGTATACAATAATACGTGCATAATATCCCTGGCAGTAGCATAATCCGACAAGCATGCAATGGGTTTAAACTAAGCAAATCACAATTGAGGAAAATACCTGGCATATCATAGTGAAATTAGCAAGCTGGCGTGTTTTTTCTTGATTCTGTTGGTGCTTTTTAAAAATGCGTTCAAAAAGCGGAAAATTGACGGCAATTCGCTTGAAAGCTACTGTCAGTAGTTGGCGAAACTCTGGCTTTAAGCTGGAGATAAATAAGATAGAAATTAGTCTCAGAAATGTGAAGAATACGGATGCGGAGAGTCGGAGAGTCAGGAGACGAGACGGAGAGTCAGGAGACGGAGAGTCAGGAGACGGAGAGTCAGGAGACGGAGAGTCAGGTCGTGGATAGTCAGGAGACGGAGAGTCAGGAGACGGAGAGTCAGGAGACGGAGAGTCAGGAGACGGAGAGTCAGGAGACCGGTGAGTCAGGAGACCGGTGAGTCAGGAGACGGAGAGTCAGGAGACGGAGAGTCAGGAGACGGAGAGTCAGGAGGCGGAGAGTCAGGAGACGGAGAGTCAGGAGACGGAGAGTCAGGAGGCGGAGAGTCAGGAGGCGGAGAGTCAGGAGGCGGAGAGTCAGGAGACGGAGAGTCAGGAGACGGAGAGTCAGGAGACGGAGAGTCAGGAGGAGGAGAGTCAGGAGACGGAGAGTCAGGAGACGGAGAGTCAGGAGACGGAGAGTCGGGAGACCGGTGAGTCAGGAGACGGTGAGTCAGGAGGCGGAGAGTCAGGTGTTGGATAGTTAGGACACCCCAACCGGTCAGAGGAGGCTCGGCCGCTTGCAGAAATTGCGGGACACGATCGGCGGCCCGGAGCCCGACTCCAGCAGTTCCAGGCGGTCGCGGCAGGAGGCGGTGGCCGCAGAGCCCGCCACAGTGACATCTCTGAAGTCCCTGAAGCTGCACAGCCGCTGGAGCAGCTGGCGAGAGATGTCCACGACTTCTTCATTACTGCCGCCAGTGCCGATGCCCGGAGGTCGGCGATGGTACAGCAGCTCCAGGCAGCGGGTTGCCTGCTCAAAAAGCTGTCGCGCTTCGCCCAGAAGGCGACTTCGATGGCCGGAGCTGCCCGCCCCGGCGTCTCCGCCGTCAGCGGCCTCGTCGGCATCATTGACGAGCTCGGCGGCTCGGAGCTCAGCGAGGGCGGCGTCGACTTCCGCCACAGAGCGGCGTGACAGCTCTGCAACCTGGCGCCAGTCCTCGGCGGCCTCCTCCGGGTCGGCTGGCGCGGCTTCGGCGATTTGGCGCGCGGCACAGCGCAGCTGCCAGACGGTGGCCTCGGCGCTGGCGGTGGCGACCTCCAGCGGGCCCTGGCGGCGGGTCTCCAGCAGGCGGGCGGGCAGGAGGCGCACGGGGGCGGGCAGCGGCTCCTCGGTCTCGTAGAGTCTCAGCAGGCGGTGCCGCTGGCGTCTTCTTCGCGGCGCGTCGAAGCGCTGAAATCGTCGGACGTCATTGTACCGGTGATGGCGCATGGCGGACAGCGCTGAGAAGCCGCCGAAGCCGCTGCCGCCGCCGACCAGGCCGGGCATGGGCGGTTCGGGCACCGGGGTCAGTGGGTACAGGCGGATGCGCAGGGCGGGCGAGTCGCAGCTTTGCGTGTCCGCAGCATCCGGGTCTTCAAAGATTTCTTCGTCCTCGCCGTCCGACTCGTCCAGATCTTCGCTAAAGGCGTCTTCAGCGCCGGCCAGCGCGGCGGGCAGCACGATGGCGCCATGCAGGAGGCGCTCGAGCCGCGCCGCCGCCTCCTCAATCGACGCACCGTCCGGGAAGGCGCAGACGAAGTGACGCGGCGCGTCTGTGGCGCCGGCTGCTCTGCGCAAACCGGCTGGCAGCTCGGCCTCGGCGCCACTGCGGAGCGCCGCCAGGTAGTAGGCCGGCGCGGGGCAGCGCCAGTCCGACAGATTTGGGCTCTGCAGCTCCTGGCACAGGCCCGACAGGCGCAGCAGCACCGCTCGCTCCCGCTTGAACTCCAGCAACCGGTCCTTCAGGTGCAGCCACAGCTCTTCCGTCAGCTGCTTGGCCTTCAGCGGGAGGCCGCCGGCGCGAAATCTCTCGCTGGCCGTCTGGAGGAGGCGCTCCTGCAGTTTTGGGGAGAGATGTTTAGTTTTTTAAGTGAGTGAGTTAGTTAGTTAGTTAGTTAGTTAGTTAGTTAGTTAGTTAGTTAGTCAGTCAGTTAGTTAGCTAGTTAGTTAGTTAGCTAGTTAGTTAGTTAGTTAGTTAGTTAGTTAGTTAGTTAGTTAGTTAGTTAGTCAGTCAGTTAGTTAGCTAGTTAGTTAGTTAGCTAGTTAGTTAGTTAGTTAGTTAGTTAGTTAGTTAGCTAGTTAGTTAGTTAGTTAGTTAGTTAGTCAGTCAGTTAGCTAGTTAGTTAGTTAGTCAGTTAGTTAGTTAGTTAGTTAGTTAGTTAGTTAGTTAGCTAGTTAGTTAGTTAGTTAGTTAGTTAGTTAGTTAGTTAGTTAGTTAGTTAGTTAGTTAGTTAGTTAGTTAGTTAGTTAGTTAGCTAGTTAGTTAGTTAGTCAGTCAGTTAGCTAGTTAGTTAGTTAGTTAGTTAGTTAGTTAGTTAGTTAGTTAGTTAGTTAGTTAGTTAGTTAGTTAGTTAGTTAGTTAGTTAGTTAGTTAGTTAGCTAGTTAGCTAGTTAGTCAGTTAGTTAGCTAGTTAGTTAGTTAGTCAGTTATTTAGTTAGTTAGTTAGTTAGTTAGTTAGTTAGTTAGTTAGTTAGTTAGTTAGATAGTTAGCTAGTTAGTTAGTTAGTCAGTCAGTTAGCTAGTTAGTTAGTTAGTTAGTTAGTTAGTTAGCTAGTTAGTTAGTTAGTCAGTCAGTTAGCTAGTTAGTTAGTTAGTCAGTTAGTTAGTTAGTTAGTTAGTTAGTTAGTTAGTTAGTTAGTTAGCTAGTTAGTTAGTTAGTCAGTCAGTTAGTTAGCTAGTTAGTTAGTTAGCTAGTTAGTTAGTTAGTTAGTTAGTTAGTTAGTTAGTTAGTCAGTCAGTTAGCTAGTTAGTTAGTTAGTCAGTTAGTTAGTTAGTTAGTTAGTTAGTTAGTTAGTTAGTTAGTTAGCTAGTTAGTTAGTTAGTCAGTCAGTTAGTTAGTTAGTTAGTTAGTTAGTTAGTTAGTTAGCTAGTTAGTTAGTCAGTCAGTTAGCTAGTTAGTTAGCTAGTTAGTTAGTTAGTTAGTTAGTTAGTTAGTTAGTTAGCTAGTTAGTTAGTTAGTCAGTTAGTCAGTCAGTTAGCTAGTTAGTTAGTTAGTTAGTTAGTTAGTTAGTTAGTTAGTTAGTTAGTTAGTTAGTTAGTTAGTTAGTTAGTTAGTTAGTTAGTTAGTTAGTTAGTTAGTTAGTTAGTTAGTTAGTTAGTTAGCTAGTTAGTTAGTTAGTTAGTTAGTTAGTTAGTTAGTTAGTTAGTTAGTTAGTTGGTTAGTTATGACTCAGCTACTCAGCTACTCAGTTACTCAGCTACTAAGTTACTTAGCTACTCAGTTACTTAGTTACTCAGCTACTCAGTTACTCAGCTACTAATTTACTCAGCTACTCAGCTACTCAGTTACTCAGCTACTCAGTTACTCAGCTACTCAGTTACTCAGCTACTCAGTTACTCAGCTACTCAGTTACTCAGCTACTCAGTTACTCAGCTGCTCAGTTACTCAGCTACTCAGTTACTCAGCTACTAAGTTACTCAGCTACTCAGCTACTCAGCTACTCAGCTACTCAGCTACTCAGCTACTCAGCTATTCAGCTACTCAGCTACTCAGTTACTCAGCTACTCAGTTGCTCAGTTACTCAGCTACTAAGTTACTCAGCTACGCGGTTACTCGGCTACTCGGTTACTCAGCTACTCAGCTACTAAGTTACTCAGCTACTCGGTTACTCAGCTACTCGGTTACTCAGCTACTCAGTTACTCAGCTACTCAGCTACTCTGCTACTCAGTTACTCAGTTACTCAGCTACTCAGTTACTCAGCTACTCAGTTACTCAGTTACTCAGTTACTTAGCTACTCAGTTACTCAGCTACTCTGCTACTTAGTTACTCAGCTACTCAGTTACTCAGCTACTCAGCTACTCAGTTTCTCAGCTACTCAGCTACTCTGCTACCTTGAGCTGTGCCTGAGTCGTGCAGTCCCGCAGCTCCACCGGCAATTTGAAGCCGTCGCCCCCGGGTGGCGCCTCGTCGCTCCAATCCAGGCTCCGCGCCACGGACGCCAGGCAGCAGGCGGCCTCGATCAGGCGACCCGCCCGCTGCTGGAGCTGCCAGAGGCGCAGGCAGCAGCGCCAGGCCAGCTGATGCAGCCCAGCCTCCTGGTAGAACCGCTGCAGCCGGTGCAGCGCCAGCGCCTGCGGGTCGTCGGCCAGCTCAGCCGCGCTGCCGGCGCTACCGGAAGGCCTCCGCGCGCTCTCCCGCAGCAGGTTGAGCTGCTCGCTCACTGCGGACACCAGCTGGCTGCCTGGGGCGCCGTTGGCCTCGTCCAGCGCTTCGGCGAGCTGGCGCCGGAACCTGGCGCTGAAGCCCTCGTCCGCGCGCTGCTCTTCCATCAGCTTGTCCAGCGCCAGGGTGAGCTGGGTGGCGCTGGCGTGGGCGGAGTCCGGGATCTGTGGGTGGTTTTTGAGATTATAGGGGTGAGATTGTAGGGGTGAGATTGTAGGGGTGAGATTTTAGGGGTGAGATTATAGGGGTGAGATTGTAGGGGTGAGATTGTAGGGGTGAGTTTGTAGGTGTGAGATTGTAGGGGTGAGATTCTAGGGATGGGATTGTAGGGGTGAGATTGTAAGGGTGAGATTGTAGATGTGAGATTGTAGAGGTGAGATTGTAGGTGTGAGATTGTAGGTGTGAGATTTTAGGGGTGAGATTGTAGGGGTGAGATTATAGGGGTGAGATTGTAGGTGTGAGATTGTAGGGGTGAGATTATAGGTGTGAGTTTGTAGGTGTGAGATTGTATGGGTGAGATTGTAGGGGTGAGATTGTAGGTGTGAGATTTTAGGTGTGAGATTTTAGGGGTGAGATTATAGGTGTGAGTTTGTAGGTGTGAGATTGTATGGGTGAGTTTCTAGGGCTGAGATTGTAGGGGTGAGATTGTAAGGGTGAGATTGTAGATGTGAGATTGTAGGGATGAGATTGTAGGTGTGAGATTGTAGGTATGAGATTGTAGGTGTGAGATTGTATGGGTGAGATTGTAGGGGTGAGATTGTAGGTGTGAGATTGTAGGTGTGAGATTTTAGGGGTGAGATTGTATGGGTGAGATTGTATGGGTGAGATTGTAGGGGTGAGATTGTAGGGGTGAGATTGTATGTGTGAGATTGTAGGGGTGAGATTGCATGTGTGAGATTGTAGGGGTGAGATTGCATGTGTGAGATTGTAGGGGCTCTCTTACAGCTGAGGCCATACACGCCCCATACCTGCAGCAGGTCGGCCAGCATGCCCACCGCCTCGCTCAGCAGCTCCAGCTGATTTGGCCTCGCCGCAGCCGCGCAGCGCAGCAGCCTCGGCACCAGGCTCGGCGCCAAATCTGCGCGCGTCGGCGCCGACAGCCGCGCCCAAATTGAGCGCGCCGTCTCGAGCGCCGGCTGGCGCAGGTCGGGAGGCAGCGCCGCCAGTCGCGGATGCCGTCGCCGCTCGCCCATGGAGGCCACCGCCTGCGGCTGCTGGATGAAGCTGAAGAGGCTGGACAGGGCGGCGCCAGCCAGGCCCGGCAGCGACTCCAGCGGGAGCAGCGCGGCCAGCCGGCGCATGGTCTCCATGGTAACTGCGGACTCGAGCAGCAGCAAGCCGTTCCAGGCACCCCAGCGGCCGCCGTACTGATCGAAAATGCCGGACAGAAACTGCAGCATCTCCGCCGCCTCATCAACCAAGTCGGTGCGGGCCGCGGGCAGAGAGGGCCAGACCTCCAGGCCCAACACCGGCGACCAGCTGGCGCAGGCCGCTGCGGCCGCGTCCGCTGAGGCTCCGTCGGCTGCCTCCAGCCAGGCCTGCGGATCCGGGTGGGATTTGAGGATGGGATTTGAGGATGGGATTTGAGGATGGGATTTGAGAATAGGATTTGAGGATGGGATTTGAGAATGGGATTTGAGAATGGGATTTGAGAATGGGATTTGAGAATGGGATTTGAGGATGGGATTTGAGAATGGGATTTGAGAATGGGATTTGAGGATGGGATTTGAGGATGGGATTTGAGAATGGGACTTGAGGATAGGATTTGAGGATGGGATTTGAGGATGGGATTTGAGGATGGGATTTGAGAATGGGATTTGAGAATGGGATTTGAGAATGGGATTTGAGAGTGGGATTTGAGAATGGGATTTGAGGATGGGATTTGAGAATGGGATTTGAGAATGGGATTTGAGGATGGGATTTGAGGATGGGATTTGAGGATGGGATTTGGCACGCGAAGGCGTATTCAGCATGCCAGTGAAGTATGAGACAGACTAGGCCTACGAGCTAAGGTCTGCGATGCTTCACGCCTGCCCCCATCTTCAGCAGGTCAAGGCTGGTGGGAGGTCTGCACCCTCTATTTGCCTCTGGCAGCCGCAGACTCCCCCACGCTGTCTCGCAAGTCGACCCAGGGGTACTCGTCCCCGCGTGTGTTCAAGGCAGACCCTAGGGCTGCTGGACAGACTGGGCTCCGGCGCTGGCGACCCTATCCAGTGGCTTCGGCCGATTTTGGGTATGCGGGTCTGGCTCACCAGCCTGCAGGCCGTGGTACTGCTTAACGTACCCTCTAATGCCTAAGGTGTTTGACCGTGCCGATGGGCTGGAAGGCCGGGGAGTAGTCCGGTCGCTAGCGGTCCTTTTTTCAAACCGGCTGGCTTGAGGTGTCGGCCAGTCGGGTACTCAACTCGCATAACGAGTAGCCCTCCCCCGCTTTTCAGCTATGGCCACTAACGCCACCATCCCTAAAGAAACTGACCCGGTCGCCTCTGGCTCACCGGGATCAGCCGCTCCGGTAGCTACCACTGGTAGCACCAACGCCCAACCTGGTCCAACCGGGCCAGCTGACGCTGCCGCCGATCACCCTGGCCGCCAGTCTAGCCGACCGCGCACGGCCGAGTCTCGACGACAGCGGAACATCCGCCGCAACCGTAAGCGGCAGGAGAAGCGGGCTGCTGCTGCGTCTGAGGAGGGCACGCAAGCCGCGGTGAGGCCTTCGGGAGCCACCGCAGCGGGGAGGCCCTCTGGGGAGTCCGGTGGCGCGGCTGGGCCGTCAGGAACCGCCGTGTCCTCGGGCTCTCAGGGGGCAACCCTGCCGGCCTACCGCCTTCCAAAGACAAAGCGGCCCCGCTCAAGACCTCCGAGTCCTACGCGTCCAAGGTCAAGCAGCCGCTGCAACCCGCCGTGATGATCCTCGGCGGGGATTTCGACCTGACGCCCGAGCAGCTCGACGTCGCGTGGCGTACCATCGACGAGGGCTTGCTCAATCTAACCCTGGAGGGCGTCTTCGTGGACATCGTCAAGTCCACCAAGGCGAACGGGTGCATCCTACTGTGGTGCAAATCCGAGGAGAGCACCCAGCTCCTGCGGGATCAGCTGCCCAAGTTCGACTGGCACAGCGACCTGGGCCAGCTGACCTTCGCCTTGGAGAGCGAGCGGCCGAAGACCATCCGCCATCGGATTTGGGTCCCGGCCGACAGTGCAATCAAGTCCGGGGAGCAGCTGCGGCAGCTCCTGCTCAAGCGGCACCCGGATCTCGACGCCAGTGGTCTTGTGTACCACAGCACGGTCCGCAAGGGCACGACCGGGGCCACAGTCATCCTCGGCCTGACGGAGGGATGGGCCAAGCGGCTACCGCACGGCACAAACCTCCACCTTGGTCTCCATCAACTGACCATCCTCCGCTGTGAGGAGGGCAAGGTGGAGACCAAGAAAGACGGGAAGCGCGCCGCTCCCGGAGCTGGGGCTCATGCCCCGCCGGCCAAGCGGCAGCAGCAACCCGATCCCGAGCCTAACAAGGCTATTCGCGCTGCTGAGTCCGCCTCGCGCGGACGTAGACCCGCCCGCAGTAGCCGGCGGTCCGGTCTAATCCAGCGCGCACTTGACGAAGCTCAGTCTCTGAGACTTCACCTCGAGCAGACTCGTGCCGCTCGAAAAAACACTGAAAGCCAGCCGAGGGAACTGGACGACGGCACGGCTCAGCCTTCCAACTGGTGGGATTACCACCAGGAGGACGCTGCCGGCCGAGCTCAGACTCCCGACGGCGGGGCGCAAGGCGAAGGCAGCAGCCGTACCCCAGTCGCTGGGGAGGAGGGCGGTGTAGCGCGGCTAGGTGACTCACCTGCCGTGGGCGCCGTGTCCGCCTCCGCGGCGGCTGGGGAGGCGGCTGAGCCTGAGCCAATGGAAATTGGCGACTCAACTCTCACCGATGAGGCTGAGAATGAGTTGCTTTTCTCCTCCCCTGGACAGTAGACATGACTGTCTCCCAGGGCATCCACTGCTTGCAGGTCAACCTGCAGCACAGCATTGCTGCTTCAGTCAACCTCTTGAAGCACACTGACCAATACGTGCCAGGGATTATCCTTATCCAGGAACCTTGGACGCTTAGGGGCAGCCCCCAACATGTCCCCACCGGCTACCAGTGTTTAACCGCTGGTACCCGGGAGGGAAACCTGGCACCAAGATCCTGCATCATGGTGTCCAGTTCTATTAACGCATGGCTCAGATCAGACCTGTCCACCAGGGACATCTGTGTCATCCAGTCTGAAGACATACTCCCTGGGAGGACTACCCTCATCGCCTCGGTTTACCTACCGGGCGACGGCGAGATGATCCCAGTAGAGCTTGTCACACTGGTCGAGCTCTGCTCCACCAGAAACTATGAGCTGCTCGTGGCAGGTGACATCAATGCCCACCACACCCACTGGGGCAGTTCTGATATAAACCAGAGAGGTGAAGACTTCCTGGCTTATATTGCTACTACAACCCTTGAGTTCTGTAACTCGGGTAGTACCCCTACCTTCAATAACGGACGCCGATCGGAGGTGCTGGATGCCACCCTCGCCACGCCCAGGCTCTTCCAGAGCACTAGGGAATGGCGGGTGCTTCCTGAGGCGTCCCTCTCCGATCACAAGTTCATCTCTTTCACGCTGGCCAGCGCCCGTAACGCAGGCCAGCTTTACTGGAAACGGAATGCTAGGAATACCGACTGGACCGCCTTCAGGCTTGCCCTGGAGGAGACCTATCGTTGCACTAGCGCTCCAGTCTCCATCAACACCTGCGAAGAAGCAGATGAATTTGCGGCCGCACTTACGGACTCGCTCACTGCTGCCTTCGAAGCCTCATGCCCACTAAAGGCATATAAAGGCAAACAGTCGGCCCCATGGTGGAACCCGCAGCTTGGCGACCTCCGTCGCAGAGCCAAAAGGCTTCACCGCAGGGCCCAAAAAACTAAAAACCCGGCCGACCAAACCGCCTACCTGAACTCTATCCACGAGTTCAAGAGGCAGGTTAGGAACGCCAAAACCAACAAGTGGCGCGAATACTGTGAGGAACTTGAGGGCTCCCGCCCCACCTCCAGAATCGTTAAAGCCCTCACCCTGGACAAAATGTCCAAACTCTCCTCAGTCAAGAGAGCCGACGGCTCGCTCACTGAGAACCCAGGAGAAACACTGGAAGCGATGCTAACAGCGTTTTTCCCGAACGAGCCAGCTAGGCCCGGCCCCCCTGACCACTCAGTGGGCGGACACGTACTGGCTGACTCAATCATCACGGAGGACCGCGTTACTAAAGCTGTCTCCTCCTTCAAACCCTTCAAATCCCCAGGACCGGACGGCGTTGTGCCAGCCTTCCTGCGGGAGGCGGTGAAATGCACCGGTTTCCTGCGGAACCTTTGCCGGCTTCTGAAAGCCTGCATTGTGCTCGGCTTTGTTCCGAAATCCTGGACCGAGGCCAAGGTGGTCTTTATCCCCAAGCCTGGCCGACCGGACTACCGGTCCATTAAATCCTTCAGACCAATTAGCCTCACCTCCTCATTGGTGAAGCTGTTAGAGAGACTGGTGCTCTGGCGCCTCCTCTCTGTGGAACTGAAGAACAAGCCGCTCAGTGAGAACCAGCATGCCTTTCGGGCAGGCAGGTCCGCGGAGAGCGCGCTTCACGTTCTGGTTGACATGCTGGAGAAAGCCGTTCTTGGTAATGGCTACGCTCTCGCTGTCTTCCTCGACATTGTTGGAGCCTTCGATAATGTCCTCTTTGAGGCCTTTGACAGAGCTCTACGTGCTAGAGGAACCCACTCGCACCTCACCCGGTGGATCATGTATATGATCAGCCACCGTACTGCCACCGCACACCTGTTGGGCCACCAACGGACGGTAACCGTCTGCAAAGGCAGCCCCCAGGGCGGTGTCCTCTCTCCAGTTCTCTGGAACATGGTCATCGATGAGCTCCTCCAGGACAGCCATCTTGACCCCATCCTCAAGGTCGGTTACGCCGATGATGTCACAGCCGTGGCATCCGGACCGTCACCTGAAACCCTTAGAGATCTTTTGCAAAACTTCATTCGCTCTGCTGAACGTTGGGCGGACAGGTGCGGCCTCAGGCTCTCCGAGACCAAAACTGTCGCGATCATGTTCACCAGCAGGGTAAACTGGCGTATTCGCCCACTAAAGCTTTACGGGTGGAAATTCCATCCTGCAAGCAAACCAAGTGTCTCGGCGTTACGCTGGACCACCGGCTGAGCTGGTCCACCCACGTCCAGGCCAAAACCAAAAAAGCCCTCGCGATTCTTGCGCAGCTGCGCAGAGCCGTCGGCACCACCTGGGGCCTCACCCCAAAGCGTCTCTGGTGGATCTATACCGCAATGGTCCGACCGGCCGTTACATACGCCGGCCTGGTCTGGACCAGCGCCTTGCAGATTAAAACCTGCCACGAAGCCCTCAAAAAGGTGCAGGGACGTGCGTGCCGCATGATCCTGAATGCCCCGCTCTCTGCTCCCTTTGACGGCCTCAACGCCTTTCTCTGCCTCCCGCCTCTGGACATCTTTGTCCGTCGCGAGGCTGCTAAAACCACCCGCCGGCTCATCGAGGCTGGTGTTAGCTTCAAGCCACAAAGAGCGATGGCGAAGCGCAAGCTCCTGCCGCACTCTGACCTGTGCCTTAAAGTTCTGGAGGAGAGTGGGAGTGCGGCTGTCCTTTCGGACGCTGAACCGCGCTCCCTCAACCTCTACCAACGCTTCAAGGTCACGATCCCCTCCAGGGAGAACGCCAACGACAGCTGGGCCCCTCAGGAGGTTCACTGCTTCACTGACGGATCCTCCAAAGACGGTTTATCCGGCTTTGGAGTCTGCATCCTTATCAACGGCCGCGTGATTGCTACTCACGCCCAACACACTGGCAGACTCTCCAGCGTCTTCCAGAATGAAGTCCTTGCCATCAGCTCCTGTGCAGCTGAGCTCCACCGCAAGGACTTCAAGGACAGAAGAATCTTCTTCCACTCTGACAGCCAGGCCGCTTTACAGGCCCTGTGTCACACCACTACGAACTCCCGAACAGTCCGCGACTGTATCGGGCAGCTCAACAAGCTGGCTCGGAGGAACACCGTCCGGCTCACGTGGATCCCAGGACACGCCGGCTTCAAAGGTAACGAGCTCGCCGACTCCCTCGCTAAGGCGGGCTGTTCCGGCTCGCCCCTTGGCCCCGTGCCCCTGGCCCCCATCCCCGCCACAGTCATTAATCGTCAGATTAACGACTGGGCGGACATCCTGCACTTGCGCAGATGGGATGGTATCTCCAACTGCCGCCAATCTCGTGCGGCAGTGCCCAATCCGTCCCTCAAGCTGCGGAGAATCCTTTTGAATCAAAATCGAAAAGATATCCGCGCTCTCACTATGACCTTCACAGGTCACGGTTGCTTTGCCAGGCACTGCTTCCTCCGATGTGTTCGCCGGAGTGAACTCTGCCCCTTCTGCAGCCTCGAGAATGAAGATGCCATGCACTTCGTCTGCTACTGCCCGGCCTTCAACCGAGACCGGCTCAACCACCTCGGGCCCAACCCGTCCCTGGACGACGTTTGCCGGCCCGAGAACATCCCACGGCTCATCCGGTTCCTCCGGGCCACCAAGCGAGCCTCCGTCTTCCCCACCGAAGACAACGCTGCAGACAGGACCGGCAGACCTCCCTGACCGGCCCCGCGCCCTAGCCTATGCGGGTCTTTCAGGGATTAGCGGAATGGGCGACGCTCGCCTCCCCGCTGCGTCTTCGGACCGCCCTGCAGCTAAGTCAAGTAAGTCAAGGATGGGATTTGAGGATGGGATTTGAGGATGGGATTTGAGGATAGGATTTGAGGATGGGATTTGAGGATGGTTTAAAGAGTCCTGGGGATTTAATAATCTAAGACACCTGATAGGAATTGAAGAGACTCTCAGGGGACTTCAGACTCACATGCCAAGCGCCCTCAGAGCGGTTGAACAGCTCCATCAAGGACACGATGCTGGTGAGGATCCAGCGGAGGTACTTGGGCTCCTGCGGTTTCTGGGGCAGCCGCATGTTCGCCACGGGCCGGTCGAAGGCGACCAGCGCGCACACCTGCAGCAGCGGCCGCAGGAGGCGGCGACTAGCCAGCAGCCGCACCTCCGGCTCTACGGTCGCGGCGTCCAGAAGACCCAGACGACGGAGCAGCTCATTCAGCGGCCGGATGGTGGACTCCAGCATGCCCAGGTTGCCCGGCCGCACCTGCGGGTGTTGGAGAGGGGGGTTTAATATCATCTTTGTTCATCCCACCTTTGTTGGAAATGTCAATGCAATCCAAAATATTTGAGATTTCAGGGTGGGATTCGAGGATGGGGTTTGAAAATGTGATGAGAATGGGATTTGAGGATGGGATTTGATCTTGGGATTTGAGGATGGGATTTGAAAATGGGATTCGAGGATGGGATTTGAGGATGGGATTTGAAAATGGGATTTGAGGATGGGATTTGAGAATGGGATTTGAGGATGGGATTTGAAAATGGGATTTGAGGATGGGATTTGAGGATGGGATTTGAGGATGGGATTTGAAAATGGGACTCGAGGATGGGATTTGAAAATGGGATTCGAGGATGGGATTTGAGGATGGGATTTGAGGATGGGATTTGAAAATGGGACTCGAGGATGGGATTTGAGGATGGGATTCGAGGATGGGATTCGAGGATGGGATTTGAGGATGGGATTTGAGGATAGGATTTAAGGATGGAATTTGAGGATGGGATTTGAGGATGGGATTTGAAGATGAGATTTGAGGATGGGATTTGAAAATGGGATTCGAGGATGGGATTTGAGGATGGGATTCGAGGATGGGATTTGAGGATGGGATTTGAGGATGGGGAATTGGGGTTTGAGGATTGGATTTGAGGATGGGATTTGAGAAAATATTTCACGCTTAATGTGATCGTCATTCTCTAGAATATCCCATCCGCATTTTATCCACATGTCCCACAACAGCAGCAGGTCATTTCATCCCATCTCCCCTTTCCCGAAAAATCCCCAAAGCAAGCGCGCAACTCGCCTGTTCCTCAATCTTGACCTTCTGCGCGATCAGGACCTCGATGGCGTGGTCAGCCGCGGCCTCGGCCAGCTGCAGCCGGGTGTCCGGCCACTGCCAGAACTCGTCGATCTCCACCAGGTGGGTGAACCGCAGCAGCCCCAGCGGCAGGCGGCCGTTCTGACCTGCCCGAAGGTCCGTCAGCAGCCGCCGCAGCTGCTGCCACAGCCAGCGGGGCTCCGCCGCGGCCACCAGCAGCGGCAGGCAGTCCGTGACCAGCATGGAGGCGAATTTGCACTGCAGCTCGTTGTCCGGGCGGATCGGGTGCTCGCGTAATGCGCGGAACAGGAATTCGAACTCCGGCTGCACCACCTCGGAGCGCTGCTGGCCCTCGCGACTGGCGGACGCGGCCACCAGGCGCAGGATGGGCCGCACGCTGTCGTACAGGTCGCGCATCACCGCCTGCGGCGACAGGGGAGTTGAGATGTACATGAGAGTCTATGAGATTGTGATCTGGGATCTGTGGGGTTTGGATTGGGATATCTGGGATTAGGGTGTGAAATCTATTTCTCTGGGATGCGATTTGGGCTTTTGGGTGGGATGTGAACATTTGTAGATGGGGATTGGGATCTGCAGATGTGGATTGAGATCTGTAGATGGAGATTGGGATCTGTAGATGTGGATTGGGATCTGCAGATGTGGATTGAGATCTGTAGATGGAGATTGGGATCTGTAGATGGGAATTGGGATCTGTAGATGGGAATTGGGATCTGTAGATGGGGATTGGGATCTGTAGATGGGGATTGGGATCTGTAGATGAGGATTGGGATCTGTAGATGGGAATTGGGATCTGTAGATGGGAATTGGGATCTTTAGATGGGAATTGGGATCTGTAGATGGGAATTGGGATCTGTAGATGGGAATTGGGATCTGTAGATGGGAATTGGGATCTGTAGATGGGGATTGGGATCTGTAGATGGGGATTGGGATCTGTAGATGAGGATTGGGATCTGCAGATGTGGATTGAGATCTGTAGATGGAGATTGGGATCTGTAGATGGGAATTGGGATCTGTAGATGGGAATTGGGATCTTTAGATGGGAATTGGGATCTGTAGATGGGAATTGGGATCTGTAGATGGGGATTGGGATCTGTAGATGGGGGTTGGGATCTGTAGATGAGGATTGGGATCTGTAGATGTGGATTAGGATCTGTAGGTGGGGACTGGGTTAGATAGCTAAGACTTAGAATCCGTATTTAGGGATCCGGATCACCTGATGCCGCTCACCTGAGACCCCGTGGCCAGACGGAAGTCGCGGTGCACCTCGGTGGCGAGCTGCCGCAGCAGCACCCGGTGCAGCCCGACGGGCATCTGCGTCTCCGCCACGCAGGCGGCAATCCTGGCGGCCTCCTGCTGCGGCTGCTTGGCCGCCAGAGCCAGCAGGCGGACGAGGCTGGCGAAGGCGGGGTCGCTGACGCTGGACTCCTGGGCGCACAGGCGCGGCAGCAGGCTGGCCAGCAGGCGGTGGAAGCACGCCAGCAGGTCGCGCTGATCCTCCGTGTCCAGCCGGAGCTCCGCCGGTCTGTGCGGCGAGCGCTGATGAGGCAGCGGCAGCAGGAGGCTGGCCAGGCGCCAGCTGGTGGATCGGCGGCCGGTGCAGAAGTCCAGAATGACGGTGATTCGGTTGCTGACCGGCCGCCTCGCCCGGCCATCGACTGCATCTCCGGCTTCACCGCTGCTCGCCCTGTCGTCCAGGCTGCTCAAATTCGACCGGCTGTCCGTGGAAGTCGGCGAAGTGGCCGCGACGGCCGCGACGGCGGCGTCCTCCGAGTCGTGGAAGACGACGATGCGGCTGCCGGCCGGACTGAGGCAGGCCACGCCGCGCTCCACGGCCACCAGCGGCAGGCGGGCGAAGCCGAGGCGACGTTCGCCGCGCTGCGACATGCTGGAGCGGTGCCAGGCCTCCAGAGCCACCTGGTACTCAGCGTTGAGCAGCAGGCGGCTGAGGTCGAGGCGGACGATCTGATTCCACACCGGCCTGGCCTGGTGGTGCAGCACCCGGCTGCGGAACTGCTGCTCACCTGGCCGGGGGCCGCCGCGGCCGCTCAGGGCGGCTTCCAGATTGGCCAGAGCTGCGGGCACAGGCGAGCCGGCGGAGTCCACCACCTGTGGAGGGCGGGACGGAGGGTTTTGGAGCGTATTGAAGGGTATTGGAGGGTATTGGAGGGTATTGGAGGGTATTGGAGGGAATTGGAGGGTATTGGAGGTATTGGAGGGTGTTGGAGGGTATTAGAGGGTATTGGAGGGTATTGGAGGGTGTTGGAGGGTATGGAGGACACTGGAGGGTATTGGAGGGTGTTGGAGGGTATGGAGGACACTGGAGGGTATTGGAGGGTGTTGGAGGGTATGGAGGACACTGGAGGGTATTGGAGGGTGTTGGAGGGTATGGAGGACACTGGAGGGTATTGGAGGGTGTTGGAGGGTGTTGGAGGGTATTGGAGGTATTGGAGGGTGTTGGAGGGTATTAGAGGGTATTGGAGGGTGTTGGAGGGTATTGGAGGTATTGGAGGGTGTTGGAGGGTATTAGAGGGTATTGGAGGGTATTGGAGGGTGTTGGAGGGTATGGAGGACACTGGAGGGTATTGGAGGGTGTTGGAGGGTATGGAGGACACTGGAGGGTATTGGAGGGTGTTGGAGGGTGTTGGAGGGTATTGGAGGTATTGGAGGGTGTTGGAGGGTATTAGAGGGTATTGGAGGGTGTTGGAGGGTATTGGAGGTATTGGAGGGTGTTGGAGGGTATTAGAGGGTATTGGAGGGTATTGGAGGGTGTTGGAGGGTATGGAGGACACTGGAGGGTATTGGAGGGTGTTGGAGGGTATGGAGGACACTGGAGGGTATTGGAGGGTGTTGGAGGGTATGGAGGACACTGGAGGGTATTGGAGGGTGTTGGAGGGTATGGAGGACACTGGAGGGTATTGGAGGGTGTTGGAGGGTATGGAGGATACTGGAGGGTATTGGAGGTGTTGGAGGGTATGGAGGACACTGGAGGGTATTGGAAGGTGTTGGAGGGTGCAGGAAGGTATCTATTATCAACAACCGCACAATCATCACTGCCTCGATGCCCAACACATCCACTGGGGCAGTAATACCTCCAACAGCAGAGGCGAGGAACTCCTTGCTTACATCTGCATCACTAGTGCTGAGTTTTGCAACATTGGTGGAACCCCACCTTCGACAACGGGCGATGGACGGAGGCCCTCGATGTAACCCTCGTCTCACTCTGGTCAAGGACTGGGAGGTGTGGGACAAAGAGGAGTCTGTCTGACCACCGCTTCGTTCGTTTCCGGTTGCAATCCTCTTGCCCCAAGCCTAACATCCTGTGGAAAAAGAACGTCTGGAACACTGACTGGACGGCTTTCACAGAAACCCTGAAATGCCAGACAGATCAGCTGACCACCGTAGTTCCTACGAGGGCCAACCCCCAAGGCGCAGTGAAGTGTACATGCCTAATGATAAATAAAGTTAGGGCCGCTGTACACTCCTGTGTGAGTGTGTGCCTGTGCGTATGACTGCGTACGTATCCGCGCGCTTGTGTGCCTGCTCAGGCGAGTCGGCGGAATTGGCAGTAATGCCTCTCGCCGGTTGTGTGACAATGTCGCTTAAAGTGCGCCAGAGTGAATACAGCTCCTTGACTCTAATAAAAAATCCACCTCCTGGACACTCCAGAAGGGGGGGGGGCGCTGCGGACACCGGCGCCACCGGATCTCCCTGCGCGACACCGCAGCACCAGAGGAATGGGAGGTCATCGCCACCCCAGCTGTATCCGGGATGCCCGGAGTCCCCTGCAGTCTTTTCAGAGGCTTTTTAGCAGGACTGATGCAGCATGCAGCAAGGTCAGCGGATCGCACAGAAAAGTCAGCTTCAGCTCACCTGAGCTTTGATCTCCACATTGGGATCCTTGATCCCGAACTCGCCGCGCTGCAGCCACAGGTAGGCTTCATCGCGGTCGGCCCGCCCGAGGCCGCGCTGGCTGGTCGGCCGGGACGCCAGCAGCGCCGAGTTGGCGGCGGCGGCGATGGCGGCGGCTCCGACGACAATCCGGGCGTGCAGCTTCAGCTGGCCGAGCACCGAGCCCGCTGCGGACGGTCGCTGCGGCGAGTCGAAAGCTACGGACGCCGCCCGGGACATCCGGCTGCTGACCGAGCCTCCTACAGTGTTGCCGCCGCTGCCGCCGCTGTCGCCGGTGTCTCCAATCAGGCCGATCCGCACGCTGAGCACCTCGCCTGCGGTGGCAGCCCGGCCGACATCGGCGAAGCCCTGGCCGAACGGGCGCAGCACGAAGCTGCCGCTGCCGGCGCCTCCGTTGACGCCACCGCCGCCACCGCCGCCTCGAAGCGCACCGCCCAGGCTGAGGCGCGGGCTGGGGAGGCGGCCGCGGCGGTCCATGCGGATGTGCATCGATGAGGTGGCGGCCAGCGACCCGCCTACCTCGCTGCGGGAGAGGATGGGGTGGGTGTGGCGCGCCTTTTGAAAAGGGTTTCAAGCACTGTGGGCTCATTTGATACATGTACACTGCTGCACTAATTGCCCGTATTTGCGGTGTCTCCTTTTTGACGCTGTCCGAGGTTCTGGAATTTCTGGGATGTCTGGTGTTTATGTGGTGTCTGGGGTGTCTAGGGGTGTCTGGAGGATGCGTGGGGTGTCTGAGGTGTCTGGGTGTCTGGGGTGTCTGAAGAGTGCCTGGGTGTCTGGGAGGATTTTTAGGTGTCTGTGGTGTCTGGGGGTGTCTGGGGTGTCTGTGGTGTCTGTGGTGTCTGGGTGTCTGGGGTGTCTGAAGAGTGCCTGGGGTGTCTGGGAGGATTTTTAGGTGTCTGTGGTGTCTGGGGGTGTCTGGAGGGTGTCTGGGGTGTCTAGGGTGTCTGGGGGTATCTGTGGTTAGAGCCAGTAGGCAGAGCTTTGTCTTTGGCAGTGCAGTCCTTGTGGGTGTCCCCCGAACCAAAGCGTCTTTTCCTGGACCCGCCCCTGGAGCTAGGAGGATTCAAAAACTCACCGAAACAGAACTGGTGCATCCAGCTGCTGCTGCTGCTGCTGCTGCAGGTCCAAGGCTGGGTCGCAGAGCAGCGTCAGCGGCTCCCACTCGGACTCAATGCTGCAGCCGGTGGCGGACTCGGTGCACAGCGTCAGTGTGAGCTCCAGCGGGTCCGGGCAGTTGGGGCAGTCCAGGCCCACCAGCCTCACCAGCAGGGCCGCCGGCTCCTCGTCTACGGCTGGCCCGCCTGCAGGTCCCGGCGGGGACTGGGGTGATGCGGCACCTGCGTGACGGGGGGCGTGAGGGACTGACTGACTGCCTGCCTGACTGACTGACTGACTGACTAACTGACTGACTGACTGCCTGCCTGACTGACTGACTGACTAACTGACTGACTGACTGACTGACTAACTGACTGACTGACTGACTGACTGACTAACTGACTGACTGACTGCCTGCCTGACTGACTGACTGCCTGCCTGACTGACTGACTGCCTGACTGATTGACTGACTGACTGCCTGACTGACTGACTGCCTGACTGCCTGACTGACTGACTGACTGACTAACTAACTAACTAACTAACTAACTAACTAACTAACTAACTAACTAACTAACAAACCAACCAACTAACTAACTAACTAACTAACTAATTAACTAACTAACTAACTAACTAACTAACTAACTAACTAACTAAATAACTAAAATAACTAACTAACTAACTAACTAACTAAATAACTAAATAACTAAAATAACTAACTAACTAACTAACTAACTAAATAACTAAATAACTAAATAACTAAATAACTAAATAACTAAATAACTAACTAAATAACTAAATAACTAAATAACTAAATAACTAACTAACTAACTAAATAACTAACTAACTAATTAACTCTCCCATACCTGAGGCCGTCGCGTTCGCCTCCGCCTCGAAAGACTTGAAGGCCTGAGCAAAGAAGTCGTCCAGATGGCAGTTGCCCTCGTCGTGTCCGGGGCAGCCGGAGCCGTCATCCTGACCCGAAGACATTTCGAAACTTGCGGGAAAATCAATCAAGGGAGAATATTTCAGCAGCTGAGAAGCTTTTCTAACGTCTCATTGCAAGATCAGTTTGAGTGCACTTAATCATGCATTGGTGCCGGATCCTTCCCCCAGCGTAAGTTCTTGTCTTCTGACTCGAAAACCTTCTTTGACTGCTTTCGAGCCTCTTCTGCCGCTTTTTAGCATAAATAGGTAGAATTTGTGCAGTCATAACTGCTTTGTGCAGTCTCCATTGTATATGGGCTGCACACTGGGGGGGGGGGGGTTAAGAAGAGAGAGAGAGGAGCATCTGCTTAAAAAACAATCCAGCAAAGTTCTTTTTGGGCAGACAGAGAGAGACAGCAGGAAGGCGGGCGGGCGGGCGCAAGCATCAGATTTCTGTTGGACAATCAGAGCTTCGAATGAATGCCTGCCCCCCCCCCCCTCCAGTTGGCTTTGTTGCCAGTGAGGTGGGCAGCCCCCGTTCTAAACCCCTGCAATAATAAACTGCAAAGGGCTGGGCCATGGAGATCTTGTGAGCTGGAATCTGGAGCTGCCGAACTCACCCAATCTCAGCATATTGTTTGATATTGATTAAATCCGGGGTCAGCAAGCTGTATTGCCTCAAGAGCCAAGTACAAAATGTGGCTGAGGCGCCAAAATGAGTGCCAAAATGAGTGAAGGTTTTTGGACTCTAACCCCCAGACCACAATGGGGGTTGTGGTCTGGGGTTAGAGTCCAAACCAGGAAAGGCAAGGGAAGGCAAGTAGTCCCTTCCCTTGCCTTTTTCGCGAACTCAAGGAGTCTCCTAACTCCCGTGAGTCTCTCCAATCTTCAATCTGGTTGCAACAAGCTTAACATCCGTGAGCTAAACAAAATTTGAAAGCTTTACTTGCTACTTGCAGTAGGCCATTTTTTTATTAGAGGCAGGGGGGTTGTGTGCACCCTGGCGGACTTTAAGCGACATAGGCACACAACCGGCGAGAGACATTACTGCCCATTCCGCCGACTCCCCTGAGCAGGCATACAAGCGGATACGTACGCAGTCAAACGCACAGGCGCACACTCACAGGAGTGTACAGCGGCCCTAACTTTATTTTATCGTTAGGCATGTACACTTCACTGTGCCTTGGGAGGTTGGCTCTCAAGGCCGTTAATTGCACGAGCAGAGCCAAGCCGAGATTCCAATTCAGCCCCAAATTAATGACTGCACTTGGAATCGAGTGCTGCGCGCTACCGCTGGGCTACGACCCCCCCCCCCTGCAGTAGGCCATAGAAGTGTATAGAATGGTGAAGTGAAGGCTTTAACAGTAGAAAGACCATGGGGGTGTGTTTCAAATGCACACATTTTTACTTTGTCTGGATCTCCAAAAATATTCAACCACTTGTAATCGCAATGAAAATCCAGAACACAGGCTAAAATTTTCTGCTCTATTCGATGAAGCAACTTCGATAATCACGAAAAATCGGCATCGTCGAGATATTCAATGATTCTCCTCGGGGTGTCTGGTAGCAAAAACCACCAACATTGGCAAAATCACTCCCTCACTCACTCACTCACTCACTCACTCACTCACTCACTCACTCACTCACTCACTCACTCACTCACTCACTCACTCACTCACTCACTCACTCACTCACTCACTCACTCACTCACTCACTCACTCAATCAATCAATCACTCACTCTCTCACTCACTCACTCACTCACTCACTCACTACTCACTCACTCACTCACTCACTCACTCACTCACTCACTCACTCATTCACTCACTCATTCACTCACTCACTCACTCACTCACTCACTCACTCACTCACTCACTCACTCAATCACTCACACACTCACTCACTCACTCACTCACTCACTCACTCACTCACTCACTCACTCACTCACTCACTCTCACCCCCACAGTTGCTGCGGGCTGCATCTTTTGTTTCTCACCTCTGCTGCTGCTGGGATCCAAGCGCCGGGTGCCACAAAGGGGGGTGGAATTTTTTTGCCTTTGTAGGCCTTGAAAGTACAGGAGTGGGCTGTCAGGACGGTTGAGCAAGTCTGCAAGGTGGTTGGAGCGGCGGTGGACAGCTGATCTGTCTAGCATTTCAGGGTTTTTGCGAAAGCCGTCTAGTCAGTGTTCCAGACGTTCCTTTTCCACAGGTTTGAGGCAAGAGGATTGCAATCGAAAACGAACGAAGCGGTGGTCAGACAGACTCCTCTTCGTCCCACATCTCCCAGTCCTTGACCAGAGAAGCCAAACCATGGGAGACGAGGGTTACCGTCGTGATCCTCCGTCCATCGCCCGTTGTCGAAGGTGGGGGTTCCACCAGTGTTGCAAAACTCAGCGTTGGTAGTGCAGATGTAAGCAAGAAGTTCCTCCGCCTCTGCTGTAGGAGGTATTACTGCCCCAGTGGATGTTGTGGGGCGTTGACGTCGCCCGCCATAAGCAGCTCAAACCTACGGTTAGAGCAGTAGTCCACGAGGGAGGTGAGGGTTGGGTGGAACCGCGGGGCCATCGCCAGGGATATAGATCGAGGCGATGATGACCGTGCGGTTGGTGATGTGATTAGACTGAATGACACAGAGGTCTCTGTCAGAGAGGTTTGATCTGTGCCAAGCTGCGAGATGGGTAGACACGAAAATGGCTGCTCTGGGGTTTTGGGGGTCCTGAAAACAGTCAAAACCAGCAGGATTATTCGGAATCTAACCTTTCTTCGTCCAGGGCTCCTGAAGTAGGATGATGCCCGGTTTCACGTAGTTTGCCACCCGCATCAGGTTGGGGCATCACGCAATGCAGTAGTGCATGTTAAGCTGCAGGATGTCCACTCCTGGGATTTCACGAGTGGTCCGCGCAGTTTCCTGCCGGCTCAGGGCGCTTTGTGCAGGAGGGCTGCCTCTTCTGCCTTGCCGATGGCTCCAGAATCCAGTTCCATGGGCTCCTCCCTCCCTGATGGTCTCCATGGTCGAGCGCGGGGCCGCCACCTGGGCGGCATTCTCACTCTTGGTCAGGTTTTCCTGGGGGCCGCAGTGGTGACACTGGGCTGGGGGTTGCTGCGGTTGTGGGCCTTGGCGGTGTCCAGCAGCTGCTTCGTGCGCTGAGTCAGACCAGAGCGGATAGTGTTCCGGGCGGGTTTCCGGCCCTTTCCACGTCCGCCTGTTGCTGCAGCTTTCGAGGCTTCCCCTGACGGGGTCCACGTCCTCGGAGGGGTCGTGACAAACGGGAGCTTCTTTTCCTGGGCGTCTCCGCCAGGCAAGGCCCCAGCTCGCCCGCTTACGCTTCTGCGGGGGCGGTGGGCGGGTGGTGTCAGACTCAAAGCTGAAGATTTGAATCTGCATCAGCCCGACAGTGTAGTGTGAGCATCTTTTGCGTGTATTTTGTTAGTTAATTGATTGTATTAGTTTCTATATTGTTATTGAATTATTATTTTGCTTTAGTTTAGTCATGCGTTTTTGATGTACTTTTTCTTGTTAGTTAAAATCTAAATTTGTAAACAGGTTAGAAGTCAGACGCCAATTGCGACTCAGCGGAGGGTTGAGTTTTTTTCTGCGAACCCCAGCTTTGCACGGTCAGCCAATCAGAACCGGCCTGGACCCTGGCACGCGGCAAGTTCCAGTTCTACCCGGCGCCGCGGGCACAGTGCAATTCGGCTTAAGCAAGCGGCCGGACAGACGACCACCGCCCGGCTTGAGGGGGTTTTGAGGGGTTGTGACTCTGACTATATATGAAAGTGTGTTTGGCAATCAGATCTCGCCTTCTCTTTCCTGCTCCGTCCCCGGTTTTGATTTGTGTTCCAGCTTCCCGGCCGGTGGCCTGTTTCCCTTTGGTTCGCGCTTTGAGGCGTTTTGATTTCGTCACCCCCGGTCCATACTTTGTTCCCCGCCCAACCGCTTCAGTCTTGTAGCGTAACGATTCGGCATCCTTGTCTGACGTCGTCGCTGTCAAGCGCGGTTTAGGTAGAGACTGTCGGATCTGATCAAGTACGCGGCCTCGACCCCGAGGGCCTCAGTGTCACACTGAAGGGCAGCGCTGATAGAACTTAGTCAGTGCTCCGTTGAACGATCAATTCGGCAGGGCTCTCGTTTGAGAGTAGGTTCTGGTTTAGGCCAGGGGTTAGGAGTCTTCTCCGTGGTCGTGTTCGGTTCCTCTTCCTCTTCTTCTCAGCTGAGATCTGCTTGCCAGTTGCGTAATCTAATTATTATTATTAACCGTTATCGTCGTTTTGTCAACTCTAGTTATCTGCGCCGCTTTGAATTTGAATCTTGTAACTATTGAATGTGTCAAATTAAACCGTCAAGTCAATTGCTTATTAGCTATTCTTACAGGATTATCACTCTCTAAATCTTTCGGTTCGTGTTCCCTCGTGTTCTTTTCTTTTCTTGTACTGTACCTGCGGCTATTGGAGAAGACTGGTAGAACTCGCCGACCGGCGATAGGCGATTAGGATCAATAGCTTTAAAATCTCTGACGCTCCAAGTAGGTTTGTCTAGGGCCTAAATACGAGCGTAATTGCTCACCGTGCATGCTATTATCTAATTGCCTATTTATCACAACAGGGATAAGGGACATGTCCGGGTAGCGGAGCATCCAGCTATCCGACAGTCCGAGAATAGTCGTGAAACCGTCTCCGCCCGGCTTGGAGATGGTCTCGTGAACTACGACGCCATTGGCCGGCAGCTCCGGGTTGGTAGCCACTAGCAGGCGACGCAGCTCGTCGGCCTTGGTGATGGAGCTGCAAGCCGGGATCCAGGCACGGTGCCGGTGTGTCCGGGGTCGCTCGTCCTACCTGTAGAGGCGTGGTCCTCGACTTTAGGACTTCTTAAGTACCGCTCAAGGCCATCCTGACCAGGTGGGATTCCAACCTGCTTCAGGTTTGGTCGAGCTGTTCGGTCGTAAGAGGCATCTTCTGGCCTTGGATGATCAGGTCCGGCTGTCTCTTGACCATAGCCGCATAAGTGCGCTTCGGCTTAGTGGTTTGGCCAGCGCCCCCCGCTTTGGATCCCTCCGCGGCCGTGGGAGTTTCCACATAGGCAGAGGTCCCGCCACGGGAGGAGCCAGCCTCACTACTTCAGCAACTGTAAAACGCATCTCAAAAGCCACAAAAGAAATTCTTTACTTTCTCACTTCTGATTGGCTGCCTGGAACAAAAGCAAATGCCAATTAAATTTCGTCATACTGAACTCACACTTAATTGCCCATTTGTCACATCTGCATCACTGCCAAAGAAAGCAACATCATGCAGCTGCAACCGCTTATGCAGCTGCAGCTTCTGCTTCTCACTGCAGCATCCGCCTGTCAGCTCCCTTTCACCATCACAAACGGCCACTGCCTCTTCATCGAATACTCCCCGAAGAGAACGTGGTGCGATGCAGCTGAGCGCTGCTTGCAAATCGGTGGCGAACTGCTGCTGGATCTTGGGGTGATGCGAGCCGTGCGATCGCAAATCTCCGCCTGGTCCTGGGTTGGATTCTCGGACTTGACGCGCGAGCGGCAGACATCCCGCACTGGTTGGAAGCTCACGAATGGCTCGCTTCTTCAGTCCGAAGATTCGGATTGGAATGAGCCTTCTCCCCAAAATTCTGCTGCCAATGACGACTTCGGCTTGATATTCAACACTGGACTCGGTGACGGCATGCTGAACACTAATGGCGCAATCTGCCAGCCAATCACAACGCCGAACAGCTCCTACCTTAAGGTCACTGAGTTTCTGAAGCTCGGTGACATCAGTCCTGACTACTGCTTCACTGAGGTCGCGGCTGTTTACAAGAAGTTTGACTGTCTGTCCCTCTGCTCACGTCGCTGGCAGTGCAGAGCTGCTCTGCACAATGCTGTGCAAGGCACGTGCCGGATGCTGGACTTCACTGACGCCAGCGTTGGTGACGCGATCGAGCTGGACCCCAACTGGAAGAAGTACGTGAAGGTGTACTGATGATCTTGCTGAAGACCTCACTGGAAGGAAGTACTTTTACATAGAACAATAATATTTAATAGATTATTAAACAGAGAAATCTTCACGAAAAATTTTTAATAGAAAACTTATCAAAGGCAATTTCCCTTTGATACTTCGAAGTAGTACTTGATGAGTACTCGCTGTATTTCTCAGAACAATGCTAAGTGAATAAGCTGCTGTGATTAAGGTGTTTTACCTTCTCAATAATAAATTCGAGTCAAATCAAAACATAGCCCGAAAATGGCTGCATCGAAAAAAATCCCCGTTGTTCTTGCGTTAAATTTTTTTTGTCTTACCAACGCCACAATTATTTGGTTGCCCGCTCTGCCACAAAACTCGGATCCACAGCACCAGCTGCAGTGCCAGCCTCCTGCAGGATCCTTGCTTGCCTGGTGCCTGCTCGCCTCCCAACATGCAGTCCCTGGTGGATAGTCGATTGTCCAAACTTGATCATGTACGCCAAGTTTCGAATGGGCTGCCTCTCTGACTCATCAATCACATCAGCCATCACTGACAGCAGCACACAGCCTTTTGCTCTGTTTTCGACTCACTCACAACTCTGTACTTCACGCCGCACCTATCGCTTCACCACAGATTTGTGCAGTTTTGGTGCAGGCGCATTCCCTCACACTCTGTTTGCATTGGTTGAGCACAAAGTCACTGAGCACACAGCTGCACAGTCAATCAGAGAAGTGACATCATTAGGAGTGATGGAAAAACTCAGAATCGGTGCAGTCAAAGCCGTTGATCAACCGATAGAAACCTGGCGGCAAGTATTGATCTTACTGTAACTGTAAAAGCTACAGCTGTTGCTGTGGCATTCATTGTGTGAAGTGGAGGGACAATTGAAGCAGCAGCAAAGTTTCATGCATTTTCTTGTTTCATTTTAATGCTGGCGTTGACTGGTGCTGCAGCGGTAAAGAAAAAAATTTCAGAAGTGATGCGTGAGGCAGCCTGCATCAGCAGCAGCAGTGAGAAACAAAAGATGCGGCCCCCAGCAACAGCAGCAATGAGAAGCAAAAGATGCGGCCCCCAGCAGCAGCAGCAATGAGAAACAAAAGATGCGGCCCCCAGCAAAAGCAGCAATGAGAAACAAAAGATGCCAGCCCCCAGCAACAGCAGCAATGAGAAGCAAAAGATGCGGCTAGTTAATGATGCTGAGAGTAGCGGGCCAGTCTGTCTGCGTCATCTCTGCAGCTGTGTATACCAGCTCCATTTTAGTGTCATTTCTAAGCTCTCCATTTGATTCTATATATTGACAGCGCTCAGAATCATTACGCCAGTTTCTTTAGTAAGGACTTTCTACCTCGTATCAAAATACAATTTGGTTTTGCTGCTAGTTTTGGTTTGGTTTTGGTTTCCCACTGTGAGTCCGCTGTGAGCGAGCAATTTTTATCTATTTATTTCCATGCATTATGCACAGCTGTTCCTTTTGTGATGTGTGATTCGCGCTTTTGCCATATTTCCATCGTAGGTGAAGTTTGAGTAAAGATAAGGATCACAGTTTTTTGACTGTTTAAAAGCAAATATGTGCTCCGAGTATGGTCAAAATGGCGCAATGCTTAGTGAAAGTGGTAGGTGGTTCATGTTGGAAGGCCATCTAAGCAGCTATTTGTTGCACCAAACTTACGATTGCGCCATTAAACACGCCGGAAGGAGCCAAACGAGACAAATCAGCTGCAAAAAGCAGGCAGCGGCCGAGAAAGCGGATCCCAACCCCAATGATGGGGAAGGGAAGGAGTAAAAGCGGGAAGGCAATCAGGTGGAAGCCATGAGGGTGCCTGCAGCTGCGAAGTCATGAAAGAAGCAGAGCGCTGGCGGCGCGACAGGGCAGAGCTGGCAGAAAAGTAGCGGAGCACAGCGTCCGATCTCCAGCCCCCAAGAGCCCGAACGTCCGAGTCTGACAAGCTGATTTAATGACAGAAGCTGGCACCCCCACGCCGGATGCTGTGGCCGGAGAAACCCGCAGGGCGCGCACAGGGCAGAGCGGTGCCTCTGGACGACATGCGGCGTCGACCCGAACTGGTTGGTCTTGGACTTAGGGAGGGCCAACTTCCAGCAGCCAGATGAAGCCGACAGGCAGGCCCGTGAGACAGAGCGGCTGCCGCGGGTCGATAGGAAGTCGCCAGAGCGCAACATGCCCCACCAGCCCACCAGGAGAGCCGCCCAGAAGGCGGCCCTGAGATCTGCGCTTGAGATGGAGCGCGGGAGTTGCTGATGGATTCTCTTGAGGTGCTCGATGGTCAGCGGCTTGGCCTGTTTGCATCGCAGGCCCAGATGACGTTTGACGCCGCGGAGGGCCAGCTGCACGGTGAAGTCTGTCGCTGGGTCGGGGGCACCGGTGGCTTGGTGCAGAAACGAGTCAGCATGGACGTAGGCTCAGAGGCTGGAGAATGACACAGAGGGCTTCCCAGGAGCGCAGCTGGCTGAGGTAGGATCTCCAGGAGTTCTCCGCCAGGCCGAGGCGGCACAGGTGTCCGGCGGACACAGCGCGGGGGGGGGCGGGCGGCGTCTCCGGAGGGCGAGGGCGACCTGCAAAAGGAGGCGAGCATCAGCAAAATCTGCATGCGACCAGGAAGGTGAAAGGCCTCCATACTGAGGGCTTTGAGTTGTTGAACTCTTCGTCAGCTTGCTCTAAGCCGAGTGCAGTAGACAAGCGCTTGGTCAGCTGTTGTTTGCGGCCCGTAGTAGGCAGGCCTCCGTTTCGCAGCTCAGCCTTGAGTTGGCGCACGTTTAGTCGCTTTGGGCTGGCACTCATGACGGCGGCTGAGCAAAAAAAAGAGAAATGGCGGCCCCCAAGTTGCGCAACACACAAAAATCAACTCAAGCCACTCTATTTCAACAACTCTCCGTCTAGTCTGACTGTCGTTTCAAAATTGATTGGTCATCACGCCAGTCAGGTTATTAACTATTTCATTATTTTCCATCACATGAGCCAGGGGTCGGAAACTCCGGCCCGCAAAGCCTCTTCATCCGACCCTCGCGGTCCTTTGAAACTGCTTGCACAATGGCAATCCGGCCCGCTCGATGTTTGTCTCTTCTCAGCGCTCTTCTCTCTTCTCTCCTCTTTGCTCCTTTATTCCCTCGCCTCTCCCTTCTCCTATCTGCCTTCTTTCATTTTTATTCCCTCGCATCTCCTCTTTCCTCCGGACCGCAGTCATGCTCAAGGTCCTTTATCTGGCCCTTGGGGTAGAAAAGTTTGCCGACCCCTGCTCAATGTTCTCTATCTGGCCCTTGGGGTAGAAAAGTTTGCCGATCCCTGCTCAAGGTTCTCTATCTGGCCCTTGGGGTAGAAAAGTTTGCCGATCCCTGCTCAAGGTTCTCTATCTCGCCCTTGGGGTAAAACAGTTTGCCGACCCCTGCTCAAGGTTCTCTATCTGGCCCTTGGGGTAAAACAGTTTGCCGACCCCTGCTCAAGGTTCTCTATCTGGCCCTTGGGGTAAAAAAGTTTGCCGACCCCTGCTCAAGGTTCTCTATCTGGCCCTTGGGGTAAAACGGTTTGCCGACCCCTTGCATAAGCGAAACGAGCAAGCGTGAAAAAAGAACGCCTGTTGGTTGCCGCAGGATCCCCCGGTAAACAAGGTGCAAGAAAATCCTGCTCTATGCGACCCTCGGCATCGTGACAATCGAAATACCAGGAAAAAGGACGATCGGAAAAGTGTAGGTGCTAGGTTTTTTGTTAGCTCGCGCCAGTTGTATCAATAATAGCTCTGGCCTTTGTACTCTGATACAGACTGTTCACTGGTGTTGAATTCAAAGCAAAAAATAGTTTTCTCAAACCTGCTGAAAATATGTACGAACCTGGGCTCAGCTGGAGAATGTGCGCACAGTGTTGCTCGCGCAACAAATTGTAAAACTTGCGTCACCCTCCTCTAAACCCCAGCCCAGTCATTCTCCTCAGTATCAGTCAGTTGATTGCAGTGAACGCTTGCGATCACTCTTAAAAGTCAGTTGATGGCGTGAAAAAACTGAGGCGATTTTTTAGTCAGTTCCAACACCCCCACACCTCAACCCCCGCCAGTGTACAGAAGCATGTACAGCGGCACCCCCCCGGCGCGTCTAACGCACTGACTTCGTCCCCCACTTTTGAGCACATGCATCTTTTCCTTGCATATCCAATATACTAAAAATCAAAACTATGTACCTATAGGAACCTTCGCTTAACTTCACTCTACATGGTCGGAATTTCGTGAGGTTTTCTGCATTCGATGCGTATTGATGGTGCGCTGGTACACAAAATCTAAATATACTAAATCTCTAATTCTCTCCTAATACTAAAGTTGGTGCGATGATTGTTTGTTTGTTTGTTTGTTTGTCTGTTTGTTTGTGTGTTGCATAACTCCTCCTAGAATACTTGCAAGTCAGCGTTGAAACTTATATGGGTAAACTGCAAATTTTCCGGGGACTGCAGTGGGCCATTTCAATTTTTTATTTTCACATTTTAAGATCCCTAAAAAAGCAGAAAACTGAAATCTTGACCTTTGATAATCTTATTCGTCCCCTCTTTCTGCTCGGAGCTGATAAAATGCATCAATTTTGATTGCTTGCGCCATAACTTTCTCCTATCTCGCCAGTGCATTTCTCTCCAGTTGGGGGATGGGGCGTTCTAAGTGGCTGCGTGTGTACAATTGGACCCTGGCTCACTGGCGCACTGTATAGATGATTGCGCAATGATTTGGCTACTGTTAAGTTGTTCTGCCTTTCAATATGAAGCCCTGTGTATTGTAGGACAGTGAAATTCATTGCATAACTTGCGAGTCGCTTTAACAGGCGGTGAGCGTACACTCGATATTTCAATGCTTTAAATCGGAAAGTTGTAAACGTTAACTGCTCCTCGAGTTCTAAACTTTAAGAGAAGAGACTTATATTGCCGGAAAGAGCTTGCAACACTGAGTTTGGAGGTATAAGTTGTTTGCTTTAAATATGAAAACAAAAAGGACAGCGTTCAAAAACTATTTCCAAACTTTTAACTTTCTGCAAAGATTGCACTTAGTTTCGCGAGACGTAATAGATAAAGTTGGGGGAGGGTTCAACTTCTTACTGCCACTGTGTATTGGAGGGTTGATTTAGATTGCGCAATCATTTTGTTAACTTTACCTGAGCCTGATACTGACTAAATGAGAAATCGGTTGCGCAATAAATTGATTCAATTAATTCAATATTCTTATCGGCGCCTTTCAACCCGCAGCTCTGTGCAGCTCTAACCCTAACCCTAACCACTGATGGCACTGAACCCTGAGAGTTGAGTTCTTTTTTACGGAGAAAATTTCGATTCAGTCCAGTTTAATGGAGAGAATTTCTGTTTCGCGGAGACGATTTTGATGGATGTCAGTTTCACGGAGAGGATTTCCATGGAGTCCAGTTTCACGGAGAGGATTTCTATTTCTCGGAGGGGATTTTGATGAATGTCAGTTTCACGGAGAGGTGTTTGATGGAGTTCTCTTTTACGAAGAGGATTTCGATGATGTTCAGTTTCGCGGAGAGGAGTTGGATGATGGGTTTCATGGAATGGCATTTCAGGGAATGGAGTTCCGGTGATGGGAATTCTTCCCCTTTCTCCTCCAGAGGAGGAGTTGGCCTCGTCCTATATACTAAAAATGAGTTGTCTGTATGTGGGTAGGTATGCGATAGATTTCAGAAAAAATGGCTCAACCGATTTTCTTCAAACTTGCACCATTCGATCAGAAATTTTCCTGGGACGGTACATGCATCTTGGCTAAGAAATTGCTCAATATTAAAGGGATTAAATATTCGAAAAACATGCTTTTTTGCAAAGGTCAAGCAGCTCTTTCGACCTAAAATGCATTGTAAGAATGCTAGAGAAAAAACTGACTGACTGAATTCCAATTGTGATAAAGATTACATCACAACCAGTTGAAAACAGTGCCGAACAAATGCACACAAAACTTGATTTAAATTGCGTAACAATATTGCTAACTTAAATCGACACTGATACTGGCTGACTGAGAAATTGATTATGTCATAACTTTTTACTCTAGCCGATTTAATAAAAGAATTTAATTATAAGGGCCACAATTCATGTACTCCAATTGACAAGAGATAGCATAGATGCGAACAGACTGGACTGCTAATGCAGCGACCTGGGTTCGAATCTTAGTAGTGCAAAAAGATTTTTTATTCAAAAACCTTAAAAACACAAAATGCTAAATACAAAAAAGCACAATGTCAAACATTAAAGAGCCACCATGTCAAACATTAAAGAGCCACCATGTCTAACATTAAAGAGCCACCATGTCGACCATTAAAGAGCCACCATGTCGACCATTAAAGAGCCACCATGTCTAACATTAAAGAGCCACCATGTCTAACATTAAAGAGCCACCATGTCTAACATTAAAGAGCCACCATGTCTAACATTAAAGAGCCACCATGTCTAACATTAAAGAGCCACCATGTCCAACATATATGTGACTTCATGTCAAACATTAAAGAGCCACCATATCAAACATTAAAGAGCCACCATATCTAACATTAAAGAGCCACCATTTAAAACATTAAAGAGCCATCATGTCGAACATTAAAGAGCCACCATGTCTAACATTAAAGAGCCACCATGTCTAACAATAAAGAGCCACCATGTCTAACATTAAAGAGCCACCATGTCTAACATTAAAGAGCCACCATGTCCAACATATATGTGACTTCATGTCAAACATTAAAGAGCCACCATATCAAACATTAAAGAGCCACCTTATCTAACATTAAAGAGCCACCATTTCAAACATTAAGGAGCCACCATGTCTAACATTAAAGAGCCACCATGTCTAACATTAAAGTGCCACCATTTCAAACATTAAAGAGCCACCATGTCGAACATTAAAGAGCCACCATGTCTAACATTACAGAGCCACCATGTCTAACATTAAAGAGCCACCATGTCAAACATTAAAGAGCCATCATGTCGACCATTAAAGAGACACCATGTCCAACATATATGTGACTTCATGTCAAACATTAAAGAGCCATCATGTCGACCATTAAAGAGACACCATGTCCAACATATATGTGACTTCATGTCAAACATTAAAGAGCCATCATGTCAAAAATTAAAGAGCCACCATGTCTAACATTAAAGAGCCACCATGTCTAACATTAAAGAGCCACCATGTCTAACATTAAAGAGCCACCATGTCTAACATTAAAGAGCCACCATGTCAAACATTAAAGAGCCATCATGTCGACCATTAAAGAGACACCATGTCCAACATATATGTGACTTCATGTCAAACATTAAAGAGCCACCATGTCTAACATTAAAGAGCCACCATGTCAAACATTAAAGAGCCACCATGTCTAACATTAAAGAGCCAGCATGTCGAACATTAAAGAGACACCATGTCCAACATATATGTGACTTCATGTCAAACATAAAAGAGCCATCATATCGAACATAAAAGAGCCACTATGTCTAACATAAAAGGACCACCATATCAAACATTAAAGAGGCACCATGTCAAAAATTAACAGCCACCATGTCTAACATTAAAGAGCCACCATGTCGAACATTAAAGAGCCACCATGTCGAACATTATAGAGCCACCATGTCAAAAATAAAAGAACCACCATGTCGAATATAAAAGAGCCACCATGTCAAACATTAAAGAGCCACCATGTCGAACATTAAAAGGCCACCATGTCAAACATTATAGAGCTACCATATCGAACATTAAAGAGCCATCATGCCGAACATTAAAGAGCCACCATGTAAATTATAAAAAAGCCACCATGTCAAACATTAAAGAGCCATCATGTCAAAAATAAAAGGACCACCATGTCAAACAATAAAGAGGCACCATGTCGAACATTAAGAAGTCACCATGTCGAACATTAAAGAGCCACCATGTCTAACATAAAAGAGCCACCATGTCGAACATTAAAGAACCACCATGTCTAACATTATAGAGCCACCATGTCGATCATTAAAGAGCCACTATTTCAAACATTAAAGAGCCATCATTACATTAAGGTGCCACCAGGTCAAACATTAAAGAGCGACCATGTCGAACATAAAACAGCCACCATGTCAAACATAAAAGAGCCACCATGTCAAACATAAAAGAGCCACCATGTAAAACATAAAAGAGCCATCATGTCAAACATTAAAGAGCCACCATGTCAAACATTAAAGAGCCACAATGTTAAACATAAAACAGCCACCATGTCAAACATAAAAGAGCCATCATGTCAAACATATATGTGACTCCCTGTCAAACAGTAAAGAGCCACCATGTCTAACATTAAAGAGGCACCAAGTCGAACATTAAAGAGCCACCATGTCAAAAATAAAAGAGCCACCATAAAATTTACACAATTTCAAACGTAAAAGTAAGCGTCATGCCAATTTTAAAGGAGCCACTATAGAGCTAAGGAAATTGTAGCACTAGCTACTTGTTGTATGGCGGATGCTTACTATTTGGGGATGCTTGCTATCTGGGGGATGCTTGCTATCTGGGGGATGCTTGCTGTCTTGGTATGATTTCTTTTTCATTACACTTTATTTGAGCAGTTTGTCTGTCGTCTTTGTGAAGGCTTTATTTGGCTGTCTTTTTGTTACTTGTAGAGAACAGAGATTCTATCCAGATGTCCCCCAACGGGGGGCGAAGATTGCTAGTCCTATATACTAAAAATGAAATGTCTGTGTGTATGTGTGAGATAGATTCCAGAAAAAACGGCTCAACCGATTTTCTTCAAACTTGCACCATTCGATCGGAAATTTTCCTGGGACGGTACATGCATCCTGGCTAAGAAATTTCTCAATGTTAAAGGGATTAAATATTCGAAAAACATGCTTTTTTGCAAAGGTCAAGCAGCTCTTTCGACCTAAAATTCATTGTAAGAATGCTAGAGAAAAAACTGACTGGCTGAATTCCGATTGTGATAAAGATTGCATCACAACAAGTTGAAAACAGTGCTGAAGAAATGCACACACGACTTGAATGAAATTGCGTAACAAATATTGCTAACTCAAATTGAGACTGATACTGGCTGACAGAAATTGATTATGTCATAACTTTTTACTCCAATTGACTTGCTGTAAGAATTGAATTATAAGGGCCACAATTAATGTTCTCCAATTGAAAATAGATAGCCAAGATGCAAACAGACTGGAATGCTAATGTAGCGACCTGGGTTCGAATCTTAGTAGTGCAAAAAGATTTTTTTATCAAAACACCTTAAAAACACAAAACACAAGCGGAATGTCAAACATAGAAGAGCCACCATGCCAAACAAAAAATAAGCACTATGTCAAACATATACGTGACTCCATGTCAACGATTAAAAAGCCACCATGTGAAACATGGAAGAGCCACTATGTCAAAACTAAACGAGCCACCACGTCTAACATTTAAGAGCCACCATGTCAAATATTTAAGAGCCACCATGTCAAACATATATGTGACTTTATGTCAAACATTTAAGTGTCACCATATCAAACATCAAATAGCCACTTTGTCGAACATTAAAGAGCCACCGTGTCAAACATAAAAGAGCCACCATGTTAAACATAGAAGAGCCACCATGTCAAACATAAAATAGCCACCATGTAGAATATTAAAGAGCCACCATGAAGAACATTAAAGAGCCACCGTGTCAAACATTTGGGAGCCACCATGTCAGACATTAAAAAGCCACCATGTCGAACATAAAAGAGTTACCATGTAGAACATTAAAGAGCCACCATTTCAAACAGTAAAGAGCCACCATG
Organism: Macrostomum lignano; assembly: GCA_002269645.1. NCBI lineage: Eukaryota > Metazoa > Platyhelminthes > Macrostomidae > Macrostomum > Macrostomum lignano. The sequence goes on from NIVC01000326.1 coordinate 477,307, forward strand.
TCAAACATTAAAGAGCCACTATGTCAAAACATAAAAGTGCCATCATGTCAGACATTAAAAGCCACCGTGTCAAACATAAAAGAGCCACCAGGTTAAACATTAAAGAGCCACCATGTCAAACATTTAAGAGCTACCATGTCAAACATTAAAGAGCCACTATGTCAAAACATAAAAGTGCCATCATGTCAAACCTAAAAGAGCCACCATGTCAAACATAAAAGAGCCACCATTTCGAACATTAAAGAGCCATCATTTCAAACAGTAAAGAGCCACCATGTCAAACATAAAAGAGCCACCATTTCGAACATTAAAGAGCCATCATTTCAAACAGTAAAGAGCCACCATGTCAAACATTAAAAAGCCACTTTGTCTAACATTAAAGAGCCACCATGTCAAACATTAATAAGCCACCATGTCAAACATTTAAGAGCCACCATGTCAGACATTTAAGAGCCACCATGTCAGACATTAAAAAGCCACCGTATCAAACATAAAAGAGTTACCATGTAGAACAAAAAAAGCCACCATGTCGAACAAAAAAGAGCCACCATATAGAATATTAATTAAAGAGCCACCATGTTGAACATTATAGAGTCACCGTGTCTAACATTTAAGATCCACCATGTTAAACATAGAAGAGCCACCATGTCAAACATTTAAGAGCCACCATGTCAGACATTAAAAAGCCACCGTATCAAACATAAAAGAGTTACCATGTAGAACATTAAAGAGCCACCATTTCAAACAGTAAAAAGCCACCATGTCGAACATAAAAGAGCCACCATGTCAAACATTAAAAAGCCACTTTGTCTAACATTAAAGAGCCAACATGTCAAACATTAAAAAGCCACCATGTCAAACATAAAAGAGCCACCATTTCAAACATAAAATAGCCACCATGTCAGACATTAAAAAGCCACCGTATCAAACATTAAAAAGCCACCATGTCGAACATAAAAGAGCCACCATGTAGAATATTGAAGAGCCACCATGAAGAACATTAAAGAGCCACCATGTCAAACATTTAAGAGCCACCATGTCAAACATTTAAGAGCCACCATGTCAAACATTTAAGAGCCACCATCTCAAACATATTTGTGACTTTATGTCAAACTTTAAAGAGCCACCATTTCGAACATTAAATAGCCACTATGTCAAACATTAGAGAGCCGCCGTGTCAAACATAAGGAGCCACCAGGTTAAACATTAAAGAGCCACCATGTCAAGCAATAAAGAGCCACCATGTAAAACATAAAAGAGCCACCATGTCAGACAATAAAAGCCACCGTGTCAAACATAAAAGAGCCACCATGTCAAGCATAGAAGAGCCACGATGTCTAACATAAAAGAACCACAATGTCGAACATAAAAGAGCCACCATGTCAAACATTAAAGAGCCACCATGTCTAACAGTAAAGAGCCACCATGTCTAACATTAAAGAGCCACCATGTCGAACATTTAAGAGCCACCATGTCTAACATTAAAGAGCCACCATGTCAAACATAAAAGAGCCACCATGTCAAACATAAAAGAGCCACCATGTCAAACATATATGTGACTCCATGTCAAACAGTAAAGAGCCACCATGTCAAGCATAAAAGAGCCACCATGTCTAACATAAAAGAGCCACCATGTCAAACATTAAAGAGCCACCATGTCGAACATTAAAGAGCCACCATGTCCAACATATATGTGACTCCATGTCAAACATTATAGAGCCACCATGTCAAACATTAAAGTGCTACCATGTCAAACATAGAAAAGCCACCATGTCGAACATTAAAGAGCCACCATGTCTAACATTATAGAGCCACCATGTCGAACATTAACGAGTCACCATGTCAAGTATATTCATGACTCCATGTCAAACATAAAAGAGCTACCATGAAGAACATTAAAGAGCCACCACGTAAAACATTAAAGAGCCATTATGTCAAACATAAAAGAGCCACCATGTCAAACATAAAAGAGCCACCATGTCAAACATTTAAGAGCCACCATGTCAGACATTTATGAGCCACCATGTCAGACATTAAAAAGCCACCGTATCAAACATAAAAGAGTTACCATGTAGAACAAAAAAAGCCACCATGTCGAACAAAAAAGAGCCACCATATAGAATATTAATTAAAGAGCCACCATGTTGAACATTATAGAGTCACCGTGTCTAACATTTAAGATCCACCATGTTAAACATAGAAGAGCCACCATGTCAAACATTTAAGAGCCACCATGTCAGACATTAAAAAGCCACCGTATCAAACATAAAAGAGTTACCATGTAGAACATTAAAGAGCCACCATTTCAAACAGTAAAAAGCCACCATGTCGAACATAAAAGAGCCACCATGTCAAACATTAAAAAGCCACTTTGTCTAACATTAAAGAGCCAACATGTCAAACATTAAAAAGCCACCATGTCAAACATAAAAGAGCCACCATTTCAAACATAAAATAGCCACCATGTCAGACATTAAAAAGCCACCGTATCAAACATTAAAAAGCCACCATGTCGAACATAAAAGAGCCACCATGTAGAATATTGAAGAGCCACCATGAAGAACATTAAAGAGCCACCATGTCAAACATTTAAGAGCCACCATGTCAAACATTTAAGAGCCACCATGTCAAACATTTAAGAGCCACCATCTCAAACATATTTGTGACTTTATGTCAAACTTTAAAGAGCCACCATTTCGAACATTAAATAGCCACTATGTCAAACATTAGAGAGCCGCCGTGTCAAACATAAGGAGCCACCAGGTTAAACATTAAAGAGCCACCATGTCAAGCAATAAAGAGCCACCATGTAAAACATAAAAGAGCCACCATGTCAGACAATAAAAGCCACCGTGTCAAACATAAAAGAGCCACCATGTCAAGCATAGAAGAGCCACGATGTCTAACATAAAAGAACCACAATGTCGAACATAAAAGAGCCACCATGTAAAACATTAAAGAGCCACCATGTCTAACAGTAAAGAGCCACCATGTCTAACATTAAAGAGCCACCATGTCGAACATTTAAGAGCCACCATGTCTAACATTAAAGAGCCACCATGTCAAACATAAAAGAGCCACCATGTCAAACATAAAAGAGCCACCATGTCAAACATATATGTGACTCCATGTCAAACAGTAAAGAGCCACCATGTCAAGCATAAAAGAGCCACCATGTCTAACATAAAAGAGCCACCATGTCAAACATTAAAGAGCCACCATGTCGAACATTAAAGAGCCACCATGTCCAACATATATGTGACTCCATGTCAAACATTATAGAGCCACCATGTCAAACATTAAAGTGCTACCATGTCAAACATAGAAAAGCCACCATGTCGAACATTAAAGAGCCACCATGTCTAACATTATAGAGCCACCATGTCGAACATTAACGAGTCACCATGTCAAGTATATTCATGACTCCATGTCAAACATAAAAGAGCTACCATGAAGAACATTAAAGAGCCACCACGTAAAACATTAAAGAGCCATTATGTCAAACATAAAAGAGCCACCATGTCAAACATAAAAGAGCCACCATGTCAAACATTTAAGAGCCACCATGTCAGACATTTATGAGCCACCATGTCAGACATTAAAAAGCCACCATGTCAAACATAAAAGAGTTACCATGTAGAACAAAAAAAGCCACCATGTCGAACAAAAAAGAGCCACCATATAGAATATTAATTAAAGAGCCACCATGTTGAACATTATAGAGTCACCGTGTCTAACATTTAAGATCCACCATGTTAAACATAGAAGAGCCACCATGTCAAAAATTTAAGAGCCACCATGTCAGACATTAAAAAGCCACCGTATCAAACATAAAAGAGTTACCATGTAGAACATTAAAGAGCCACCATTTCAAACAGTAAAAAGCCACCATGTCGAACATAAAAGAGCCACCATGTCAAACATTAAAAAGCCACTTTGTCTAACATTAAAGAGCCAACATGTCAAACATTAAAAAGCCACCATGTCAAACATAAAAGAGCCACCATTTCAAACATAAAATAGCCACCATGTCAGACATTAAAAAGCCACCGTATCAAACATTAAAAAGCCACCATGTCGAACATAAAAGAGCCACCATGTAGAATATTGAAGAGCCACCATGAAGAACATTAAAGAGCCACCATGTCAAACATTTAAGAGCCACCATGTCAAACATTTAAGAGCCACCATGTCAAACATTTAAGAGCCACCATCTCAAACATATTTGTGACTTTATGTCAAACTTTAAAGAGCCACCATTTCGAACATTAAATAGCCACTATGTCAAACATTAGAGAGCCGCCGTGTCAAACATAAGGAGCCACCAGGTTAAACATTAAAGAGCCACCATGTCAAGCAATAAAGAGCCACCATGTAAAACATAAAAGAGCCACCATGTCAGACAATAAAAGCCACCGTGTCAAACATAAAAGAGCCACCATGTCAAGCATAGAAGAGCCACGATGTCTAACATAAAAGAACCACAATGTCGAACATAAAAGAGCCACCATGTCAAACATTAAAGAGCCACCATGTCTAACAGTAAAGAGCCACCATGTCTAACATTAAAGAGCCACCATGTCGAACATTTAAGAGCCACCATGTCTAACATTAAAGAGCCACCATGTCAAACATAAAAGAGCCACCATGTCAAACATAAAAGAGCCACCATGTCAAACATATATGTGACTCCATGTCAAACAGTAAAGAGCCACCATGTCAAGCATAAAATAGCCACCATGTAGAATATTAAAGAGCCACCATGAAGAACATTAAAGAGCCACCGTGTCGAACATTAAAGAGCCACCATGTCCAACATATATGTGACTCCATGTCAAACATTATAGAGCCACCATGTCAAACATTAAAGTGCTACCATGTCAAACATAGAAAAGCCACCATGTCGAACATTAAAGAGCCACCATGTCTAACATTATAGAGCCACCATGTCGAACATTAACGAGTCACCATGTCAAGTATATTCATGACTCCATGTCAAACATAAAAGAGCTACCATGAAGAACATTAAAGAGCCACCACGTAAAACATTAAAGAGCCATTATGTCAAACATAAAAGAGCCACCATGTCAAACATAAAAGAGCCACCATGTCAAACATTTAAGAGCCACCATGTCAGACATTTATGAGCCACCATGTCAGACATTAAAAAGCCACCGTATCAAACATAAAAGAGTTACCATGTAGAACAAAAAAGCCACCATGTCGAACAAAAAAGAGCCACCATATAGAATATTAATTAAAGAGCCACCATGTTGAACATTATAGAGTCACCGTGTCTAACATTTAAGATCCACCATGTTAAACATAGAAGAGCCACCATGTCAAACATTTAAGAGCCACCATGTCAGACATTAAAAAGCCACCGTATCAAACATAAAAGAGTTACCATGTAGAACATTAAAGAGCCACCATTTCAAACAGTAAAAAGCCACCATGTCGAACATAAAAGAGCCACCATGTCAAACATTAAAAAGCCACTTTGTCTAACATTAAAGAGCCAACATGTCAAACATTAAAAAGCCACCATGTCAAACATAAAAGAGCCACCATTTCAAACATAAAATAGCCACCATGTCAGACATTAAAAAGCCACCGTATCAAACATTAAAAAGCCACCATGTCGAACATAAAAGAACCACCATGTAGAACATTAAAGAGCCACCATGTCAAACATTTAAGAGCCACCATGTCAAACATTTAAGAGCCACCATGTCAAACATTTAAGAGCCACCATCTCAAACATATATGTGACTCCATGTCAAACAGTAAAGAGCCACCATGTCAAGCATAAAAGAGCCACCATGTCTAACATAAAAGAGCCACCATGTCAAACATTAAAGAGCCACCATGTCGAACATTAAAGAGCCACCATGTCCAACATATATGTGACTCCATGTCAAACATTATAGAGCCACCATGTCAAACATTAAAGTGCTACCATGTCAAACATAGAAAAGCCACCATGTCGAACATTAAAGAGCCACCATGTCTAACATTATAGAGCCACCATGTCGAACATTAACGAGTCACCATGTCAAGTATATTCATGACTCCATGTCAAAGATAAAAGAGCTACCATGAAGAACATTAAAGAGCCACCACGTAAAACATTAAAGAGCTATTATGTCAAACATAAAAGAGCCACCATGTCAAACATAAAAGAGCCACCATGTCAAACATTATAGAGCCACCATGTCGAACATTAAAGAGCCACCATGTCGAACATTAGAGAGCCAACATGTCTAACATTAAAGAGCCACCATGTCTTTTAACATTAAAAAGCCACCATGTCAAAAATTAAAGAGCCACCAAGTCTAACATTAAAGAGCCACCAGTAAAAAATTATAGAGCCACAATGTCTAACATTAAAGAGCCTTCATGTCGAACATTAAAGAGCCACCATGTCTAACATTATAGAGCCACCATGTCGAACATTAAAGAGCCACCATGTCAAACATTAAAGAGCCACCATGTCTAACAGTAAAGAGCCACCATGTCTAACATTAAAGAGCCACCATGTCGAACATTTAAGAGCCACCATGTCTAACATTAAAGAGCCACCATGTCAAACATAAAAGAGCCACCATGTCAAACATAAAAGAGCCACCATGTCAAACATATATGTGACTCCATGTCAAACAGTAAAGAGCCACCATGTCAAGCATAAAAGAGCCACCATGTCTAACATAAAAGAGCCACCATGTCAAACATAAAAGAGCCACCATGTCGAACATTAAAGAGCCACCATGTCCAACATATATGTGACTCCATGTCAAACATTATAGAGCCACCATGTCAAACATTAAAGTGCTACCATGTCAAACATAGAAAAGCCACCATGTCGAACATTAAAGAGCCACCATGTCTAACATTATAGAGCCACCATGTCGAACATTAACGAGTCACCATGTCAAGTATATTCATGACTCCATGTCAAACATAAAAGAGCTACCATGAAGAACATTAAAGAGCCACCACGTAAAACATTAAAGAGCCATTATGTCAAACATAAAAGAGCCACCATGTCAAACATTAATAAGCCACCATGTCAAACATTTAAGAGCCACCATGTCAGACATTTATGAGCCACCATGTCAGACATTAAAAAGCCACCGTATCAAACATAAAAGAGTTACCATGTAGAACAAAAAAGCCACCATGTCGAACAAAAAAGAGCCACCATATAGAATATTAATTAAAGAGCCACCATGTTGAACATTATAGAGTCACCGTGTCTAACATTTAAGATCCACCATGTTAAACATAGAAGAGCCACCATGTCAAACATTTAAGAGCCACCATGTCAGACATTAAAAAGCCACCGTATCAAACATAAAAGAGTTACCATGTAGAACATTAAAGAGCCACCATTTCAAACAGTAAAAAGCCACCATGTCGAACATAAAAGAGCCACCATGTCAAACATTAAAAAGCCACTTTGTCTAACATTAAAGAGCCAACATGTCAAACATTAAAAAGCCACCATGTCAAAAATAAAAGAGCCACCATTTCAAACATAAAATAGCCACCATGTCAGACATTAAAAAGCCACCGTATCAAACATTAAAAAGCCACCATGTCGAACATTAAAGAGCCACCATGTAGAACATTAAAGAGCCACCATGTCAAACATTTAAGAGCCACCATGTCAAACATTTAAGAGCCACCATGTCAAACATTTAAGAGCCACCATCTCAAACATATATGTGACTCCATGTCAAACAGTAAAGAGCCACCATGTCAAGCATAAAAGAGCCACCATGTCTAACATAAAAGAGCCACCATGTCAAACATTAAAGAGCCACCATGTCGAACATTAAAGAGCCACCATGTCCAACATATATGTGACTCCATGTCAAACATTATAGAGCCACCATGTCAAACATTAAAGTGCTACCATGTCAAACATAGAAAAGCCACCATGTCGAACATTAAAGAGCCACCATGTCTAACATTATAGAGCCACCATGTCGAACATTAACGAGTCACCATGTCAAGTATATTCATGACTCCATGTCAAACATAAAAGAGCTACCATGAAGAACATTAAAGAGCCACCACGTAAAACATTAAAGAGCTATTATGTCAAACATAAAAGAGCCACCATGTCAAACATAAAAGAGCCACCATGTCAAACATTATAGAGCCACCATGTCGAACATTAAAGAGCCACCATGTCGAACATTAGAGAGCCAACATGTCTAACATTAAAGAGCCACCATGTCTTTTAACATTAAAAAGCCACCATGTCAAAAATTAAAGAGCCACCAAGTCTAACATTAAAGAGCCACCAGTAAAAAATTATAGAGCCACAATGTCTAACATTAAAGAGCCTTCATGTCGAACATTAAAGAGCCACCATGTCTAACATTATAGAGCCACCATGTCGAACATTAAAGAGCCACCATTTCAAACATTAAAGAGCCATCATTACATTAAGGTGCCACCAGGTCAAACATTAAAGAGCCACCATGTCTAACATTGAAGAGCCACCATGTCAAACATAAAAGAGCCACCATGTCAAACATAAAACAGCCACCATGTCAAACATTAAAGAGCCACCATGTCTAACATTATAGAGCCACCATGTCGAACATTAAAGAGCCACCATTTCAAACATTAAAGAGCCATCATTACATTAAGGTGCCACCAGGTCAAACATTAAAGAGCCACCATGTCTAACATAAAAGAGCCACCATGTCAAACATTAAAGAGCCACCATATCAAACATTAAAGAGCCACCATATCAAACATTAAAGAGCCACCATATCAAACATTAAAGAGCCACCAAGTCAAACTTAAAACAGCCACCATGTCAAACATAAAAGAGCCACCATGTCAAACATATATGTGACTCCATGTCAAACAGTAAAGAGCCACCATGTCAAGCATAAAAGAGCCACCATGTCTAACAGTAAAGAGCCACCATGTCAAGCATAAAAGAGCCACCATGTCGAATATAAAAGAACCACCATGTCAAACATTAAAGAGCCATATTGTCAAACATTAAAGAGCCACCATGTCGAACATTAAAGGGCCACCATGTAGAACATAAAAGAGCTACCATGTCAAACATTAAAGAGCCACCATGTCAAACATAAAATTTACACAATTTCAAACGTAAACGTAAGCGTCATGCCAATTTTAAAGGAGCCACTATAGAGCTAAGGAAATTGTAGCACTAGCTACTTATTGTATGGTGGATGCTTACTATTTGGGGATGCTTGCTATTTGGGCGATGCTTGCAATCTGGGGGATGCTTGCTATCTGGGGGATGCTTGCTGTCTGGGGGATGCTTGCAATCTGGGGGATGCTTGCTATCTGGGGTGTAGTGCGCTTGTGTGCTGAGAAAATCATGGTCTCATGGACCGTATATTTGAGCTACTATATAGTATCACTGCCGACGTGCGGCTACAATGTTACGCAATAGTTGAGGGACAAGTCAGTGCACGTTGGTCGAGAGGGCCATAGTTAGTCATCACAGAAGAGTAAAGGCATAGACTGGGCGTACACTACATCTCTCCCCCAACCAAAAAAGTACAAAGTGTGTAATTCGATTAACGGAGATAAACGGAACGAGATTTCGGAACAGTTGTGTTAAATTTACGTTGGGTGAAATTTACGTATGCATGTACATGTGATACGAGCGTAATTAGTAGTCTGCAGTCTGCAGTTAGTAGGATGATGCTCTGTTTTGCTGGCCTTGTGGTTTGCTGACGTGCTGTCGTGGGGCCAGTGGACCTCCCAAATGCCGTCGCACCCTTCGGTCACCTGGCGGAGCGCCGATCGAAATTAGCGGCGTGCGCCGTCTGGTCACCAGCTTCCAGCCGGGCTCGGACGGCTGCTGAACGTCTGCTGTGTCTGCCGGCTGCTGTTGGCCGGCTGAGAGCGTCTCGCTCGCGCCAACGCCTCCGATGTCCTGGCGCTGGCGTCTCCTTGACACAGCCGCCTGCGCCTGCCGCGCCATGCCAGGCCACCAGAATTTCCTTCTCAGCCGGTCGATGGCCTTCCTCCTGCCGAATTGACCCTGGTGGGCCCAACTGACGGTCTGCTGCTGAAGCGCTGCGGGTACAACGATTCTGTTGCCCCTGAGCAGCACGCCGTCACGCACCTGAAGCTCCCCCTTGAGCGAGTGGAAGCTGCCGGCCTGGGCTGTAGCGCCAGAGCGCCAGTTGCCAGTTGCCAACGCCTGCATGACGAAGGTCAGAGCCGGGTCCCCCGCTGTGGCATCGCGGACGCTCTTGATGGTCGGGCCTTCCGGTGCGGACTTGACGGAGTTGAGCTGCTGCAGCGGTACGTTGTCCTGGACTGGTTGCGCGTTTAGAGAATCGCTCAGACTTGTTGCCTTTCTGGCCGGTGCCCAGGCCTGCGTCCCCAGACTCAGCAGCTGCAGGGATGTAGAGGTTGCACGGCCGAGCACGCTGGTGCCGGTCCCTGGGACGATGATGAAGCTGGCGCGCCGGACCATTGAGCCAACCGAAACCTGCAGGCTGCAGGCTCCCACAGTGCGCAGAGGTTTAGCTGAACGAAATGAGAAAATCTTCTTTGTCGTCGGCTGCAGGCCTGGGGGTCCCGGGAGCTCTCGCCAGGCTGCCTCGGTGAGGATGTTACAGTCGGCTCCGCTGTCCACCAGCACCTGCACTGGAGTCGCTTCCACCAGCACCGTGGCAAGAGCCGCTGTTGCGTTCGTGTCGGAGGCCATCACGGTCAGGCAGAAGACGTCGTCCTCTTCGCCCGAACTGTCGCTGCCGACCCGCAGAGCTCGCACGTCCTCCGGCCGGGACAGGCAGGCCTTGGCGAGGTGATTCGGCTTGCCGCATCGGTTGCAGGTCTTGCCTACCGCTGCGCTGCAGCTGCGGTGGCCGAAGTTGCCGCAGCGGATGCACTTTGGTTGCGTGCGATCGGCTGCCTGCGTGGCTGATCTCTGCGGCTGCCCTGGCGGGCTGGACTCGCGCTTCCGCAGCCGCTGCACGGTCACTGCGCTGGTCTCCATGAGGCTGGCCTGCGCCTCCGCTGCCTCCATGGCCCTGGCCACCCGGACCGCCTGGCCCAGGTCCACGTTGTCCATGGCCAGCAGCTTCCTGCGGAGCTGCTCGGAGCTGCAGCCGGCGATCAGCTGGTCACGGATCAGCGAGTCCCGGAGGCCTTCGAATTTGCAACAGTCCGCGGTGTTGTTGAGCCGCCGCAGCCAGTCGTCCAGGGACTCTCCGGTCTGCTGGGTGCACAGCCGGAACTGGTAGCGGGTGAAGGGCAGGTTGAGCTGGCTGGTGAAGTGCTCATTGAGAGCCTTGATGAGCTTGTCGACGTCATCATCGGTGACGGCGAGTCCGGCTGCAACGGCCTGCAGGTCCTCGCCCGCTGTGTATAGAAGGAGTTGGCGAAGTCGCTTCTTGTCAGAGATATCAGCAGCCGCGGCGAACAGCTGGAACTGAGCCAGCCACTTGCTCCACTTCGTATGTGCCGCATGGGGCTCCTCGCGCAAGTTCAATGTGGGCGGTATGGGTAGGCTTGCTTGCGACGCCATTGTAGTGCGCTTGTGTGCTGAGAAAATCATGGTCTCATGGACCGTATATTTGAGCTACTATATAGTATCACTGCCGACGTGCGGCTACAATGTTACGCAATAGTTGAGGGACAAGTCAGTGCACGTTGGTCGAGAGGGCTATAGTTATTCATCACAGAAGAGTAAAGGCATAGACTGGGCGTACACTACATGGGGGATGCTTGCTGTCTGGGGGATGCTTGCAATCTGGGGGATGCTTGCTATCTGGGGGATGCTTGCTGTCTTGGGATGATTTCTTTTTGCATTACACTTTATTTGAGCAGTTTGTCTGTCGTCTTTGTGAAGGCTTTTTTGGCTGTCTTTTTGTTACTTGTAGAGAACAGAGATTCTATACAGATGTCCCCCAACGGGGGGCGAAGATTGCTAGTTTTTATCTATTTCTCGAAATTCTATTTCGAATAATTTAGTCTATTTCAATTCTTCAATTAAACTCAAATGGATAAAAAATTTATCGAAAAATTGTTATAATGGGAGCAATGGACCAAGCCGTCCATTGGAGTCGTCCAGCAGCCCGCCAACGTCCAGCAGTGGAAGAAAATGCGGGCCGGGCGAGAGTACATCTGCCCGTTTAGCAACTGCTTGCGCATCAAAGAGTCTCGGTTTAACGAGCATATGAATAGGACTCATTCGCCTGTGCTGGAAAGTACAAAGGAAAAGCTGGCAGCGGCTGCACAGCTACCGGCAGAGTTTTTTTATTAGAGGCAGGGGGTTGTGTGCACCCTGGCGCACTTTAAGCGACATCAACACACAACCGGCGAGAGGCATTACTGCCCATTCCGCCGACTCCCCTGAGCAGGCATACAAGCGCGCGGATACGTACGCAGGCACACACTCACACAGGAGTGTACAGCGGCCCTAACTTTATTTTATCGTTAGGCATGTACACTTTTGGGTTTGATTTTTGCCCAATGCTTTTTATGTCGAGGTATAAAACTAGAGAATTTTCTGCCATGTTAAGTTCATTGGGGCTAATAGACTTAAAAAGGGCACTGGGATTCAAAATGGCACTGAGATTATTATGGCACTGGGATTCAAAATGGTATTGCGAATTTTATTAGCTCAAAAAGTACAAAATTCTTGAGACAGCTCAGAAAGTTACCTTTAAATAAATAAAAACCTCTAATTCCCATTCGCACAGGACGGTGACATACCTTGCCGTTGGCATGGCTATCTGTTTTGGTGACGGCAATGCCAACCGGCAAGGCGTGGTCTCGACCTGCCTCATCTCTGACGCCCAGCACCCAACGAGCCGCTGAAGGTGCAAAGTCTCAAATCCAACGCCAAGCACGGGTCGGCTTGGGCCAGCGTCACACCTTGTGACGACCTGCTTATGCAGCAGCGCTGGCCCAGCCGTTTGCCGAGCGCCCGAAGGACGACGACCTGGCTCTCGCGTTTCCAAACGTATTCTCCCACTGCTTAAGAGCGTTACCGTTTCAAAGTTTCGGCAATGGCTGGAAGTCATGGGCGGGCCTTTCGAACTGCTATGCGGAGGAACAGCGGCTCATGGCTGACCACCAGAATCACACCGAAGGTGTGCAGAGCCAATTCTACCAGGTGGTAAATAAAATCGCTAAATTTGCTAAATAATTGTCACAGAAGACTTCTGAAATGACAAAAATCACCTTCTGAAAAACGTAAAATTGGATTCCCTAACAACTAATTTAAACTTAGTTTCTTCTTTAGAAAGCAGTTTAACCTTTTGTGACTTAATAAAAAGTCCTGAATAAAAACTAAATTCGATGAACTGAATAGCTTGCTTTCTTTTGAGCCCTTGAATCAATGTAGGAACATATTTTATACCATTACGAATATTTTATCCTATTCTTTTGCATTCATTTTACTGACCTGACCCCATCAAACCTGCGGCATCGATAGCGACAGCGAGTACAGCGTGATTGCTAACATTTGAGGGAAATTAGAATTTGCGATTAACCTTAACCTGTACAATTAAAAAGCGCTATACTCGCGAAAAACGCGCGAAAGATAAATGACTTCGCTTAAAAAAACCTGCTACTTTCCATCTTTCCTCCATTAGACTTCGACCTTTACCGCATGCTGCATAGCATAGAAAATTCACCATCTGCTGACAGGGACTCAGTGTGAACGTGAAGTGCTGGGTCTGCAGCATGATACGCTCGAGCCGGGGCGGACCGAATCGGGGATTACCGGCTGAGTCCGGGTTCCTCTTGCTCCTTGTGCCCCTCTCCGACCCCTTGGCCTGGCCCCTTTCCGTAGACTAGGATAATTCCTCTCTCGGACCTAATACGTACTCCAATATTGTTTAGAGCTGGGTAGTGAAAAAGCCTTGAGGCTTGCAGCCCTATAGGAGGTTTTGTGTCTGGGCCTACCTGATAGGAGTCTCGCCCTTGGTAAATAATCTTTAACAATTTTTGGGAATTTTATTTTACTTATTTCGATTGGATGTGTGAAAAGATAAATTAACATTTCTACTTGCAGTAGCCTAGAAAGAATTTTTACTGCGTCATAGTTGCGCGTATCTGTCTTGGATATATTTTATGAGGTGTCATAATTGCAATTTCCTTCCTCGATTATCTCCTTCAATTGGAGCGTCATTTCTCTGGTTAGCGTCACTCCGGCACGTGGGCCATCCAGCCCTCGGGTCCTTTGAAACTTCACAATAGCAATCCGACACCCTCATGGTTTGTGTCTCTTCTCAGTACTCTCCTCTCTCCCCTCTTCTCTCTTTTCTCTCCTCTCGACTCTCCTCTTCTTCTCTCTACTCTAATCTCTCTCCTCTCCTCTCTTTTTCTCCTCTCATCTCTCATCTCTCATCTCTCATTTCTTCTCCTCTTATCCCATCTCTCTTTTCCCAACTCCCTCCTCTCATTTTCATATTTTTAACAATTAATTTAAAAATTAAAACAAAGATTCAAAAACAAAAAATGGGACAGGTAAATTGAGGAACTTTGAGGTCTCAACTCGAAACGAGATTCGGAATAATCAGAGCAGCAGCAATTCAAATAAAAAATATTTCAGAATAAGTAAAGCATGAAAATGAAACTGAATAAACAGCTGCTTCTACTGCTAGAGTGCGCGCCAAAGCCACACACAGAGAGTTCTGTGCCATAAGAATCCTTCTGCTACCAGGGTAAATTTCTACTAAAAGTTGTTGCTTTCAATTTTTAAACGCGCCCCAAACCTCTGCATTGCATGCGCATGGCGAGTTGGTCTCATAAAACTACAGTGCAGCTGTGGTCACTGTCAGGTCAGCATGAGTTTTAACAAAACTGCACCGCTCACTGCATCGCCTTCGTGTGCACGTGCAGGTAGGCGGCCTCCCCGACGGTTGCGGCGTCCAGCCAGTCCTTCGGCAGCTGCAGCTCGCAGCAGCGCCGCCTCTCATCGCCGTCCGACTCGCTCGGCCGGTCGACATCGGGTCGAAAATTCACGACGCCGAAGGCGCGCCCGTAAGGTCGGAATTTGCCACCGACAAACTCGGCCGACACTTGCCGGACAATCGGCCACGTCAGCAGGTCGTTGAGCTGTCCGGGAACAGTCAGCACTGCAGCTGCGGCCGCGCCGTGCTCGATCTTCAGCTTCAGGATGAAGCTGTACGGGTTGCCAGCCTCAATTGGGCTGTAAAAGTGGTTCGACAGCAGCGCGACTGTCTGTTGGTAGCTCAGCTGCCGCCACTGATCGGGCTGGAAGATTTTCAGGCAGGTGTCTCCAGTGTCGCAGGGGGCATTCAGCACTTTCTGGAGCGTGTGGTGCGCCGTCTCCGCGGTCTTCTGGTGCTCGGATTGGAGCGCGGGATTTTTGGTGGCCATCAGAGCGGCCCGCAGATGCAGGTCTACTTTTTCCTTCAGCTGCTTCTTCGACTGGTTATGAGCCATGGTGTTGCTGAATTGCTGGTTGCTGATTTCTGAGGACCTGGGAATGGTCTCGGGCTTGTATAGCCAGCCAGATGCAGGCAGAGGTGCATCCGCGGTTAGCCCACGAAAACAGAAGTTGGGCGCCAGCAACTGGCGGCAATGTACGCGCTGCGGCACCTTCATGGGATTCCCAGTTCTAGAGATAATAATAGACCTGCTAGGATTGTCACAGTTTGGTACCCGGTTGAAGGTACTTTATTAATAATGCGCTAAAAATAGACGCAGACTATATTCACTCCGTTTTCATGGAAAATCTCTAGACCAGTTAGTAACCGAAATTATTTGTAATAAAAAAATCTGTTAAAATACGAGCGTACTATCCAGTTAACATTACTGAAGCAAATTTACCTTGAAAATGGGGCTGTATATTGATTTATTTATAGAGCACAAACTTAAAAGAAGAAAAGAAGAAAAGGCACTCTTTGGTAAAATTTCAGTTCTTTTTAACCTAACACCGGACATGGCTGTCTGCTGACAGTAGATACCAGGATAAACAAACTGGCATTTAAAGCCATAATGAAACGTTTACAAGAAAGTAGAAAAAATGTCACCATATCTACTCGTACATTGAAAGCAAAAGTATTAAGAAAAGAGGTGATTAGAATTTTGGATAGAGAGCAATCAAATATTCTTGGCCGAGCTCAGAAACAGCTGCTCTGCACAACTTCAAACCTATTGAGAACACATTCGTCACACATAAAACCAAAGCTGTTTAAAGCATCTCACACCTTAGTTAGAGGGATGCAGTCAGGTGGGCAGTCAGGTAGGCCGCATTGTTAACTGTGGCCTCCCTCAGCCAGTTCTCAGGCAGCTGCATCTGGCAGCAGACTGGCTCCTCTTCATCGGCAGCTGCTCCGGTAGTCGAATTCGGACGGTGGACATTGCGGAGAAACGGCGCTCTACCGAAACTGCGGCTCTCCGTGCCGAAAAACTCGGCCACAACTGGCCAGGCCATCGGCCACGTCAGCAGGTCATCGAACTCACCGACAGCAGCCAGCACGGCAGCCGTGGCCGAGCCATTCTCGAGCTGCAGCCTCAGTTGAAACGTGTACCGATAGCGGGGGTCAGTGGGGCTGTCAAAATAGAAATGGTTGGAGAGCAGCCGGATGCGATGCCTTGAGCTCAGCCTGGCCCAACGCTCAGGCTCAACGATTTTGAGCACAGTCCTCCCAGCGTCGGAAGGTTCGCAGAGCAAAAGCTGGAGACGGTTGCTCTCACGTATTGCCTCTTGCAGCATGGCATCGTCCGTTGCAGTCTCCTGAGCAGTCAGGGCTAGCAAAATCGACTGCTTGCACAGATCGATGGCTGCCACTTCCTGCTGAGCATCCAGTCCTTGCGACATTGATGCTGGTAAACCAGTAAAGAGCTTCAATATGTCTCAGTTTTAGTAGCTAAGGGAGAAATTTTCGGCAAGGTAAAAGTTCCCTTTGTTTTGTAGTCAAGACAATGGCGGTGCCATGGGCAAAACCTCGATTGTAAAAAAGCCATGGAATTCCCTCGCCAATGCAGCAAGTGTACTCCAGCTCTAGTATAGCGTAGCCGTTCACAGCTAAACTGCCTGGGGCAGAGAGCAAGTGGGGATAAAAATAGAACAGCTGTGCAGAAATGACGACAAAACTGTAAGCACTGGAATTGTGCTTACATCGAAGCGAAAAAACAACGGCCTCCTCTCGTCTCAACCGGTTCTATCCAGCCAGACCAGCTCTACACTAAAGGGCAGATAACAAAGCTGAGGTTCGAAGGCCAAGCCAGCAGCCTGCGAACGCGTGACACAGTAGACTCGCAGCAATGCTTGGGGGGGGGTGATATGGTTGCCTAACAACGGGACAGAGAAAAATGCTCGAGCGATAACCCTGCCCCGCTCAAACTATGCATTGCTCTTCATTTTGTCAACTAAACCAGTTGGCTTGCTTGACTATAAAATACACTGTCTTGAATAATTTGCAGCACAGAGAGAGATTCAGAGATGTGAGCCTCACACTCATAACAGGGCCCTCAGAGGCCAGTGTGTTCGAAAGTCTTTCTGACTTGTGAGCAGAAGATAACAGGAATAAAAACTGTTATATCTGGTTCCCTGAGAGTGAGTCACCCAGTTCCGCCAACTTTGACTAGGGGTGATTGCAACAAGCCTTCTCCATCGCTAGACAACATCATCCTGCCACAGGTCAGAAAGAACGTGCTCGATCAAGGTCAGTGTAAAATCAACGAGTCATCTCATCAAGCAAGCAAGAAGACCAAGTTGCAACGTGTTTCAACATCATCAGAAATCGGAGGCCCAACGCAATTAATTCGTCCTCAACTAACCGAGATTCTCCAGAGAGCCAAGAGACAATTATCGACGTGGTATGCTTGACGACATTAAGACGCGACTGTGACGCATCAAGCCGTTACAAATGTGCAGCCGCCGCTCTACTCGATGCGTTAAATGGCAATCCAAGAGATATCGGTACAAAAACCTATTTATCTTTTATGCGCGTAGTGTTTAAGTCGGTCAAGGCACAACTTTGGATCGAACAAAACATTTGGCAGTCATTTCTTCGAATTTTTGGCCTACGACTTGGCGTACAAAACGGATCAATTGAACAAGTGAGAATTTAAACTCAATTAGTAACACTGCCCGATGCGACACTGGACGTGCAACCAGGCAAGCCTGATGGAGTTCTGCAGTAACAGTATTTCAAGATATCCGCGAATTGAAAATTGAGTAACTACTGACGACTACTTCGGGGTAAAAGAGCCCCATGAAAAACACAAACTCAAACTGTACTGCAAACAGAAGGGACTTGCTGGTTTGTATAACTTCTGACAAACGAACCCCGCCCAAACCGACTCAACTACGACGCACAACCACTCAGCCGACCAAGTAGCTCAGCCAGAACAACTAGTGACGAATTCAAGTATGAAACTGCTTATTACAAGGACGAAGTCACATCGAGAAGCAACACTTTCGTGTCAGACTGACACGAGTGTCAGTCTCCAAAAAGGGGAAGATATGTAAGCACTGGAATTGTGCTTACATCGAAGCGAAAAAACAACGGCCTCCTCTCGTCTCAACCGGTTCTATCCAGCCAGACCAGCTCTACACTAAAGGGCAGATAACAAAGCTGAGGTTCGAAGGCCAAGCCAGCAGCCTGCGAACGCGTGACACAGTAGACTCGCAGCAATGCTTGGGGGGGGGTGATATGGTTGCCTAACAACGGGACAGAGAAAAATGCTCGAGCGATAACCCTGCCCCGCTCAAACTATGCATTGCTCTTCATTTTGTCAACTAAACCAGTTGGCTTGCTTGACTATAAAATACACTGTCTTGAATAATTTGCGGCAGAGAGAGATTCAGAGATGTGAGCCTCACACTCATAACAGGGCCCTCAGAGGCCAGTGTGTTCGAAAGTCTTTCTGACTTGTGAGCAGAAGATAACAGGAATAAAAACTGTTATAAAAACTTCCTAGTACAGTACCTGATATTTAACTGCAGGGGTTTACGGGGGATTCCCGCGAGTCTCGCCATAACGCCTCCGCTTTCTCTATAAGAATTAGCATGCAGCAAAGCATTACAGAAAGGCGAAACTTTAGTCCCAGCTTTCCAAAGGATCTCAGCGAGCGATGGAGCACACGCAAGAAGCTGCAGGCACTGCTCCGATGACCCTGGCTAATCAAGTCAACGCCGTGAAAGAGCAAATTGAGAAGCTGCTGAGCAGTGTGATGGACTACCGATCGCAAGAGGGTGTCTGGCCTGGAGACCTCCAGCCCGAACGCTTCGACGCCTGCTGCCGCCTGCTCGAACTTCTGGCCTCGCCGAGCTGCATTGAAGGGCGATTCGTGAGGAAAATCAACTACCCCCACCTGAGACTGCGCCTGCAGAGTGGAGCCAATGCCCGGCAGAGCTCGCTGGCTTCGCCGGACTTCAGGTGGCCGGACACTGGGTCTCGACTTCGTCTGCAGCTGCGAGTGGCACCGGCGACAGAGGCTGGTGGTGAAGATGAAGCTGCCTTGGAAGTTGAGCTGCTTCTGTTGCAGGTAAGCCGAGCCGATTAACCCAACTCGCGAGCAGGGGCAAAAGTTACGAGTTCTTGTACATGCAGACAGCGTCCTGCTGTAGTTTCATCTTAAGTCCCTTTAAAATAAAATAATGCGATTGCATGTGAGATGCTTGTACAATCTCTGGAACCACAAGCAAACCACAGTGTACCATGGTGCAGCCATGAAGCATTCATTCACCGATCACACAGAGCACCGTCCAGCAGAGGCCCCTAAGAGCCCGCCTGCAAGCCCGCCTGATTGATCTGCGAGATCCATCCTGTGGAGGCCTGACCGGCCAATCGGAGACGTTCAGCATCGATCAAACCTTGTCGGAGCTCGGCGACCACCATCAGCGAGCCTGCTGTGTCTTGCGCGACTGGCCAGCGAAACTGGGGCATCTTCGCAACCGGCTGGATGCAGAGGGCGGCTGGCAGTTTGTGAAGAGCAGCTGCGCCTACCTAGAAGCGATTGTCACCGAGGTCCAGCAGTAACTATTTTCGATCTAAAGCCGTTTACCTACAGTAATTACTACTGGCTCTGGGTTCTTGGAGTGGCTTTTGGTGTGCCTTATTACTAAACATCGTTTTCTTATTCCGAGTGATTACCGCTGCAACTTGTGCGGAGTCAGTTGCTAAACTGCTTTAAATAACATCTCTATTGAGTCTCTTACACCAGCCGACTCAAATATGAATTTTTGAGCTCACGTTCATGTTGAGGCGAAATCTTATGATTTTGATGAGACGAGACAGAGGTCCGCACAGTTAAATAAACGCTTTAAATGAATATTTTATTTTAACTTTTATAACTTGTAGATTTGTTTTAGGGTAAGAAAAGGCTTGGCCACTGCGCGGCCTTGAGCGCCAATATATATTTAGAAATCGATATTTGCGTGGGGTGGAGTTGCGCCTGATAAACAAGAAGCGTGCAAGCTGATTGGCTGCAGAGCGCCGGGGGCAGGCATTGTACACTTGAGGGTCAGAGAGTTAAACGGTGTACGGCCAACATCCTTCCCCAAGCGGATAAAAGTTAGGAGATAAGAGCAAATGGGAAGCTAAGTAAACATTTCGAAGTGGGAATCAGAGTGGAATGGATGTGAGTGAATAGTATGAAAATATACGGATGTGAGAGCGAATATTCATTAGGGCATAAACACAAATATGAGCATGGATGATAGTTGAAGCATTAGTTACGATCAAATGAGCATTGCTTATGAAAATAGACACGAGCATTAGTTTCGAATATAAAAACGAGCATTAGTTTCGAATATAAATACAACCATTAGTTTCGAATATAAATACGAGCATCATTTGCGAATATTTGGCCTTTGAAGCAAAAGCTAAAAGCTATGCAGCTGAAGATTAAAAAATAAAACGAGACCGGCAGGGACACCCCTTTACCAAAAATGGGGAGCGCGCAGTTTGCTTGTAAAATTTAAAAGATCAGTCAGTTTCTCGCAAGGTCAGTCAATTAGCTCAGTGGTTTAAACTCATTGGTCGGCTTTACACGCACGTGGGTGAGCCGCAGCGCGACTGACTCGGGTGACTTCGACCTGCCTTCGGTCGGTGGCGGCGTGGGCGGCGGTGGCGGGAAGTCGGCCGTCGGCAGGCGCTTGAGGTCCGTGATGTGGCGCATGCAGGACTCGTGTGCTCTGCGCAGGATGAGGGAGTCGCCTTTAACCTCCTCGACGACCCACGGCTCTGGCTCGAAGGGTGTCTGCATTTTGGAGGCAGGGCGCCGCCTGCGCAGCACCGAGTCGCCTGCCATGACGTTGTGGCTGGCGGCTCTTCGGTGCTCATCTGCATGGCGCGCCATCCGTTGTTTGGCGGCGCTGTCGCGAGCCCTGACCGCGGCCAAAGTGCTGGGCACTCGGCTGCGCTGCCGCATGCTGGGGATGCAGTCTTGCACCTGTCGCTGGAACATCAGCTCCGCAGGGGTCGCTCCAGTGCTGCTGTGCGGCGTGTTGCGGTAGGCCTCCAGCCAGTCTTCGAGTGCGGCCCGCCAATCGGATTTCTCGATGCTTGCGATGCGGATGATCTTGTTAATCGAGCGGTTGATGCGTTCGGTGACTCCATTAGCTGCCGGGTGGTACGGAGTGATGGAGCGGTGCTGCACGCCGTTGCTGCGGAGGAAGTCGTGGAAGGCTTGCGAGCTGAACGGAGGCCCGTTGTCTGAGACGAGCTGCGCTGGTCTGCCGAACGTGGAGAATAGCTTCCGGAGCTGCTTGGTGACCGCCTCGGCTGTCATGGACGACATGCTGATCACTATCGGATAGCGGGAGAAATGGTCAACTATGACGAGTAGATGCTTGTTTTGCACTGGCCCGGTGAAGTCGATGCCCAGGGTGTGCCAGGCATGCGGTGGCAGTGGTGTGGCTTGCAACGGCGCTGCTGGAACTTCGGCCTGATGACTCGCAGCTTGACACGGGAGGCAGACGTTGCACATCCGCTGCTCCTGTCCTGCCATACCGGGCCACCAGACCTTCGCCGATAACCTCGCCTGCGTCTTCTTTGCTCCCTGGTGTCCTTGGTGAGCGAGCCGCAGCACCGTCAGCTGCAGCGCTTCGGGGACGACGATGCGCTGGCCTCTCAGTAGGATTCCGTCTGCTGCGGAGAGCTCCTGCTTGACTGCGTGCAGCGACCGCAGGGTAGCCTCTCGGAGATCCCACTTGCCGCCTCGGAGTGCTGAGATGGCTGCTTGGAGGGCTCCGTCTCTCGCTGTTGCATCCTTAAGCTGTTGCAGCGCCAGTCCCTTTGGGGTCGAATCCTCGGCAATGCTGTTGATGTAGTGGTTGTCCCTGGTTGCTCCGGCGCTGGAGACCGCTGATGCTGGGAAGATTTGCCGGCTTAGGACGTCACTGGGATTGGTCGAGCCTGGCCTGTACATTGTCTCGAACACCAGGTCCTGGATGCTCAGTGCAATCCTCTCGATTCTTGGTGGCGGATGCGACCCTGGCTTAAATAGGTGCACCAGCGGCTTGTGGTCAGTGACGACCCGGAAACCGGACGAACCACTGAGGTAATGGCGGAAGCGCAGGCAACCGAATTTGACGGCGAGGGTTTCTCTTTCCGTCTGAGAATAGCGCGTCCCCACCGCTGACAGTGCGCGGCTTGCGTAGGCGATCGGTCGCTGGCTGCTGTTGGCTGAGGATCGCTCCGAGTCCCGTCGGGCTGGCATCCACGATCACTTCTGTGGGTCTGCGCTTGTCAAAGAATGCCAGTGTGCTGCTCGCGGAGATCGAGTTCTTGATGGCGCTGAAAGCAGTCTCCTCAGCCGCTCCCCAGGACCACGGCGCATCCTTTCTGGTCAGATCTCGCATGGGCTTGGCAATGTCTGACAGGGCTGGGATAAAGCGACTGACAAAAGCCACAAGGTCGAGAAAGGACATCACTTCGGACGCGTTTTCGGTGCTCTGAATGCTTTCACAGCGCTCACCTTCTCGTCTGTCGGTTGGATGCCCTTCTCGGAGAGGCGCATAGCGAGAAACTAGGCCTCCTTGACGGCGAACTTGCACTTTGCAGGATTTAAGGTGATGTTGTGCTCTTCTAGCCTTTGCAAGGTTGCCACTAGCCGCTGGTTGTGCTCAATGGTGGAGCTTGCATAGATGATAATGTCGTCATGTACCCAGCGGACTCCTGGTCATGACTCGTTGTAGAATCTCAGACGCTGACGTAAAGCTCATGCACAGGCGCGTCAGTCTCATGAGACCCTTCGGCGTCGAAAATGTCAGCAGTCTTCTCGAACGCGGATCTGGTGGAACGCCTTGTTGATGTCCAACTCGGTGAAGTAGCGCGCACCGGCCATTTCATCAGTGACCTCTTCAAAAGTTGGTATGGGCTGTTTCTCAGGCACTACGAACTTGTTCACATCTCGCAGATCTTGGGTAATGCGCACTTGGCCAGGCTGCGACTTCGGGACAAAAACTATTCGTGCCACCCATTCGGACGGTCCGGTCACTTTCTCGATTATTCCAGCCTGCAGTTGATCGTCGAGCTCGCGCTGCGCAGCCTCCCGCAGATGCACGGGGATGCGACTTGGCGGATGGCAGACCGGCACGGCTCCGTCTTGCAGGTGGATGCCGACTTCAACGTCCTTGACGTACCCAATACCCACAAATCGCTGCCTGAAGGTCTTGATAATGTTGCTGAGGCGCTCGTGCTGTGGCATTGCCTGATCGTCTGCCTCCGTCGCTGCGGCCGCTAATGCAGCGCTGAGTGGCTCATGGAACTCACCAGAGTCTGACAGACGCTGGGATTGCTTGGTCCGATGCGTAGGATTCCCAGCTCCTCGCTGGTTTCGCGGCCCACGATCGTCGTGCCCGTCTCCTTGACGATGATGTAGCTAATGCTGGCACTGACGTCATAAACGGCGGTCCGGAGGGTCGCTTTGCCAAGAGTGGTGAGGGGTTCACTGGAGCCAAACGGAAAGACCCGCTGCTTTGACTCACGAAGGTCGTCTGCCGTGCCTCCGATGGCCTGGAATGTTTTTGAGTCCATTAGATTGCAGCTGGCGCCGCTGTCGATTAGCAGGTCTGTGGCGTGGCCGTTGATGTCTGCTTTAACGAGCGCCAGTCGCTTACGCTGTGGCGTCAGGCAGAACACCTCGCAGCTGCTGTCACTGTCTCGCTTTTGCTGATCACTCGGCTGCTCCTCGGCAATGGCATGCACCTTTCTGGGGCTCGCGGGTTTGGACAAGCACGCTTTTGCCAGGTGGCCGACCTTGTTGCAGTTCCGACACGTCTTTCCTCTTGCCGCCTCGCACGTTCGGTGGCCCGACTCTCCACAGCGGATGCACTTTGTTCTGGTTCGCTCTGGTCGGTCTGGCTTCTCGATACGCCGCATTACGTTCACAGACTCGCTCTTCCGCGCTTCGATGACTGCAGATTGAAGGTCGGCCGCCTCGAATGCCCTGGCTTGCTGCAGCGCTTCTTTGAGCTGGATATTGGGTGTCTGCAGCAACCTGCGCCGGAGCTGGTCTGCCTGGCAGCCGGCGACAATTTGGTCTCGGATGATGAGATCCCACTGAGTCTCGAATTCACATCCTTCTGCAGCCTTGAACAGCCGTTGCACCCAGGCCTTGATGGCTTCGCCGGGCTGCTGCGTGCAGTGCCGGAATTCATATCGCACGAATACCGGGTTGTGCCTGCTCTTGAAGTACTCTTTGAGGGCGTCCAGGAGCTCTTCGAGGGTCTTGCCTGGCCTCGTGAGTTCTGCGTACGCTTCAGCCACCTGTTTGCCGCCGACGTAAAGTAGAATCTCTCGTTGTTGACTTGCATCTGTTATGCCGCTTGCAGTCACAAAGCACTTGAATCGGTTGGCGTATTCTGCCCACCGTGCTGAGAGGTTGTGTGGCTCTTTCTGAGTATCGAAAGGCTCAGGCGGGGGCAG
Organism: Macrostomum lignano; assembly: GCA_002269645.1. Lineage (NCBI taxonomy): Eukaryota > Metazoa > Platyhelminthes > Macrostomidae > Macrostomum > Macrostomum lignano. The sequence goes on from NIVC01000326.1 coordinate 502,188, forward strand.
TTGTAGAGGCACAGACATTCTTGCTAGCGATGCCAATGTAGATTTGTTTTGGGGTATGAAAAGGCTTGGCCACTGCGCGGCCTTGAGCGCCAATATATATATTTAGAAATCGATATTTGCGTGGGGTGGAGTTGCGCCTGATAAACAAGAAGCGTGCAAGCTGATTGGCTGCAGAGCGCCGGGGGCAGGCATTGTACACTTGAGGGTCAGAGAGTTAAACGGTGTACGGCCAACAGGTAGTAGCGGCAACTAAAGTTAATGAGCTCAGACTGCGAGGCAAACATGCGGGAGGCGGCATCAGCAAAAATCTGCATGCGACCAGGAAGGTGAAAGGCCTCCAAACTGATGCTGTTCCTGATGCACAGCAGAGCCACAGTCTGGTACACCTGCAGGAACCGCGGGTCACGACAGCTCAGCCAATTGATCATGCCAGCCGCAGCGGTGCTGTCGGTGTAGATGACAATCTTGCAGTTCTTTAGCTGAGAGCGACGGTGCATGATGATCAGCAAAGGTGCCAGAGCCTCCTTGAAGTTGATATGAACATCCTTGAACACACCACCGCAGTCCAGCTCCCAGTCGATGACACTCCAGAAACTCTCGGCACCCCAGATGACTGCGGCTGCGCCCGACCGGCTGCTGTCAGTTTCCATGGCAAATTCCTCATCAAAGCGCGGCCACAAAGCCACCGGGGGGAGCCAAGCCAGGGCTCTGAGCCACCAGGACACGTTGGCGCGGGTCTCATCGGTCACCCAAAGCTTGCAGTCAACAGCAGTTGTCAGCCAGTCGAAGAGCGGACGTAGGAAGACTCTGACATGAGGGACAATCTGACAGAACCAGCCAAGCTTGCCAATCAGCTTCTGAGCAGAGCGCATGTGCACCCGAGTCTCCGAGCAGGTTTGAGTCAGCAGCTTTGTCGTCTTGAGAGCTTTCTCCTCGGGCAGCGACTTGGTGCCGGTAGCGGTATTGATGCGCACGCCAAGGAAGTCGATGCATTGCGTAGGTCTGACAACCTTGTCCCAGTTGATGGCAAAGCCGAGGCGCTGCAAGATGTCCAGCAGGCAATTGAAAGCAGCGAAAGCCTCGAACTCGGATTTCCCAGCGACTGCCCAGTCATCCAGGTAGTTCACCGTGGCAGAAAAACCAAGCCGGTGCATGTGCCGGGTAACGGCGGCTGAAAGACGGTGAAAAACTTCGCAAGCAGCTTTGGCGCCGAAGGGAGGCCTGGTGTCGCAGAGCAGACTGTCCTGGCTGTCTGAGTCAAACCGCCAGGCGAGGCCGACGAGCCGGTAGTCAGCAGGCCTGATTGGCACGGACCTGTAGGCGCTTTTGAGATCAATTTTGGCCATGTAGTGTCCCGGACGGAGATGACGAACCAGCTGCTGGACAGTGCAGTACTTGATGTGCTTCTGTTGGTCGTAGAAGTCGTTGACAGACTGGCCGGTCGGATAGGACAGGTCATGGATCAGGCGGACCCGCCCGTTGGACTTGGGAAGGGCACCGATGGGGTTGATTTTGATCGGGCCGCTCCACCGGATGTACCTCCCAAGGCGCAGCTCCTTCTCGACCTGGGCTTCCACAGCAGAGCGGTGCAGCAGGGCGGAGGCGTGGTTCTTGGACGAAGTCAAAGGTGGCTGGCCAGCATTGGTGAGAGCGAAACCGTTGACGACGCCTTGCATCAGAAAGTCGCGGTCTGGGTCGTCGCTGAGCAGAGAACTCCAGGCGTCAGGCTGCAGGTCAGACGAGATGGGCAGCGAAGAATTAAAAGCAGAAAAATCGGAATTAAAAGCAGAGCAGTCAGCTGGATAAAATGGCATCAGTTTTTTGCATTCGCACCGGTGCTTGTGGTACAACTGAGGGGGCTCCTCACCCCACGCCATACTCGTCTCCGCCACCAACCTCCAGTAGTCCTCGTCAAACTCCCAGATTACGGACTCCGGGTAGTCAGCAGCCAGCAGCTCTCCAATCTTGCGATTGTAGTCAAGGTAGCCAAGGACGTCAGTCAGGAAACCATCAGTGCTTCCAGCAGCCGCCGGGAGTTTTTCCTTGATCAGCTTTTGCAAGATGATCGAGTTGGCCGCGATCCACTGACCAGCAGAGATACTAGACAGCTTCGGCCCCTGCTTTCTGAATGTGAGCGAGCCATTCTCCATAGTGGCGATCAACTGCTCCTGACTGGCTGAGCCGGGTCCTCTGGCTAGCTTGATATGGTCTCTGACCAGATGCAACTTGCGAGTCGGAGCCTGGCAATTAGCGGCCTGAAGCTGAGCCGCCTCCCTCATCCCAAATTCAAAAACCTCGGGCAACTGCAGACTGGCATGTGCGTTATGCTCACCTGATGATGATGCTGGCTGGGGCTGAGCCGTCAAGCGCTGCTGAGTGTGAAGCTGTTGCTGAAGATCACGACGACGGCCTTCCAGGACTTGCAGTTCGAGCAGCTCCACCTCCTGTCGCAGCGCAGCCAGCCGGTCACTCCACGCCCCCAGAAGCGCCTCGCCCGCGCTGCCGAAGCCGTCCTCGGCGTCCGGAGCAGAAGAAGTCATCTCGGAGTTGTTGAAGTCTTCGTCAGCTTGCTCTAAACCGAGTGCAGTAGACAAGCGCTTGGCAAGCTGTTGTTTGCGGCCCGTAGTAGGCAGGCCTCCGTTTCGCAGCTCAGCCTTGAGTTGGCGCACGTTTAGTCGCTTTGGGCTGGCACTCATGGCGGTGGCTGAGCAAAAAAAAGAGAAATGGCGGCCCCCAACTTGCGAAACACACAAAACTCAACTCAAGCCACTCTATTTCAACAACTCTAGTCTGACTGTCGCTTCAAAATTGATTGGTCATCACACCAGTCAGGTTATTAACTATTTCATTATTTTCCATCACATGAGCCAGGGGTCGGAAACTCCGGCCCGCAAAGCCTCTTCATCCGACCCTCGCGGTCCTTTGAAACTGCTTGCACAATAGCAATCCGGCCCGCTCGATGTTTGTCTCTTCTCAGCGCTCTTCTCTCTTCTCTCCCCTCTTCTTCTCTCCTCTCTCCTCTCCTCTCTCCTCCTTGCTCCTTTATTCCCTCGCCTCTCCCTTCTCCTATCTGCCTTCTTTCATTTTTATTCCCTCTCATCTCCTCTTTCCTCCGGACCGCAGTCATGCTCAAGGTTCTCTATCTGGCCCTTGGGGTAGAAAAGTTTGCCGACCCCTGCTCAAGGTTCTCTATCTGGCCCTTGTGGTAAAACAGTTTGCCGACCCCTGCTCAAGGTTCTCTATCTGGCCCTTGGGGTAAAACAGTTTGCCGACCCCTGCTCAAGGTTCTCTATCTGGCCCTTGGGGTAAAAAAGTTTGCCGACCCCTGCTCAAGGTTCTCTATCTGGCCCTTGGGGTAGAAAAGTTTGCCGACCCCTGCTCAAGGTTCTTTATCTGGCCCTTGGGGTAAAACAGTTTGCCGACCCCTGCTCAAGGTTCTCTATCTGGCCCTTGGGGTAAAAAAGTTTGCCGACCCCTGCTCAAGGTTCTTTATCTGGCCCTTGGGGTAAAACAGTTTGCCGACCCCTGCTCAAGGTTCTTTATCTGGCCCTTGGGTAAAACAGTTTGCCGACCCCTGCTCAAGGTTCTTTATCTGGCCCTTGGGGTAAAACAGTTTGCCGACCCCTGATCAAGGTTCTCTATCTGGCCCTTGGGGTAAAACAGTTTGCCGACCCCTGCTCAAGGTTCTCTATCTGGCCCTTGGGGTAAAACAGTTTGCCGACCCCTGCTCAAGGTTCTCTATCTGGCCCTTGGGGTAAAACAGTTTGCCGACCCCTGCTCAAGGTTCTTTATCTGGCCCTTGGGGTAAAACAGTTTGCCGACCCCTGATCAAGGTTCTCTATCTGGCCCTTGGGGTAAAACAGTTTGCCGACCCCTGCTCAAGGTTCTCTATCTGGCCCTTGGGGTAAAACAGTTTGCCGACCCCTGCTCAAGGTTCTTTATCTGGCCCTTGGGGTAAAACAGTTTGCCGACCCCTGCTCAAGGTTCTTTATCTGGCCCTTGGGGTAAAACAGTTTGCCGACCCCTGCTCAAGGTTCTCTATCTGGCCCTTGGGGTAAAACAGTTTGCCGACCCCTGCTCAAGGTTCTCTATCTGGCCCTTGGGGTAAAACAGTTTGCCGACCCCTGCTCAAGGTTCTTTATCTGGCCCTTGGGGTAAAACAGTTTGCCGACCCCTGATCAAGGTTCTCTATCTGGCCCTTGGGGTAAAACAGTTTGCCGACCCCTGCTCAAGGTTCTCTATCTGGCCCTTGGGGTAGAAAAGTTTGCCGACCCCTGCTCAAGGTTCTCTATCTGGCCCTTGGGGTAAAACAGTTTGCCGACCCCTGCTCAAGGTTCTTTATCTGGCCCTTGGGGTAAAACAGTTTGCCGACCCCTGCTCAAGGTTCTCTATCTGGCCCTTGGGGTAAAACAGTTTGCCGACCCCTGCTCAAGGTTCTCTATCTGGCCCTTGGGGTAAAACAGTTTGCCGACCCCTGCTCAAGGTTCTTTATCTGGCCCTTGGGGTAAAACAGTTTGCCGACCCCTGATCAAGGTTCTCTATCTGGCCCTTGGGGTAAAACAGTTTGCCGACCCCTGCTCAAGGTTCTCTATCTGGCCCTTGGGGTAAAACAGTTTGCCGACCCCTGCTCAAGGTTCTTTATCTGGCCCTTGGGGTAAAACAGTTTGCCGACCCCTGCTCAAGGTTCTCTATCTGGCCCTTGGGGTAAAACAGTTTGCCGACCCCTTGCATAAGCGAAATGAGCAAGCGTGAAAAAACAGGGCCCGTTGGTTGCCGCAGGATCCCCCGGTAAACAAGGTGCAAGAAAATCCTGCTCTTTGCGACCCTCGGCATCGTGACAATCGAAATAACAGGAAAAAGGACGATCGGAAAAGTGTAGGTGCTAGGTTTTTTGTTAGCTCGCGCCCGTTATATCAATAAGAGCGCAGGCCTTTGTACTCTGATACAGACTGTTCACTGGTGTTGAATTCAAAGCAAAAAATGGTTTTCTCAAACCTGCTGAAAATGTACGAATCTGGGCTCAGCTGGAGAATGTGCGCACAGTGTTGCTCGCGCAACAAATTGTAAAACTTGCGTCACCCTCCTCTAAACCCCAGCCCAGTCATTCTCCTCAGTATCAGTCAGTTGATTGCAGTGTGAACGCTTGCGATCACTCGTAAAAGTCAGTTGATGGCGTGAAAAAACTGACGCGATTTTTCAGTCAGTTCCAACACCCCCACACCTCAACCCCCGCCAGTGTACAGAAGCATGTACAGCGGCACCGCCCGGCGCGTCTAACGAGAGTAAGTCAGAGAGTAACGATTGCATTATCGTAAAGAATTTTGTCAAGCAGTTCCAAATATTGTAAGCTTTAATTAGTCACCAAAGTGGAGTTCAGATTGCAACCAATGAAATTTTATCTACTCTTTGATTTGTTGATGACTGACTTCGTCCCCCACTTTTGAGCACATGCATCTTTTCCTTGCATATTTTTATCTATTTCACGAATTCCTATTTCGAATCATTTAGCCGATTTCAATTCTTCAATTAAACTCAAATGGATAAAACATTTATCGAAACATTGTTATAATGAGAGCAATGGACCAAGCCGTCCATTGGAGTCGTCCAGCAGCCCGCCAATGTCCAGCATCCCGCCAACGTCCAGCAGCCCGCCAACGTCCAGCAGCCCGCCAACGTCCAGCAGCCCGCCAACGTCCAGCAGCCCGCCAATGTCCAGCATCCCGCCAATGTCCAGCAGCCCGCCAACGTCCAGCAGCCCGCCAACGTCCAGCAGACCGCCAACGTCCAGCAGCCCGCCAACGTCCAGCAGCCCGCCAATGTCCAGCATCCCGCCAACGTCCAGCAGCCCGCCAACGTCCAGCAGCCCGCCAATGTCCAGCAGCGCGCCAACGTCCAGCAGCCCGCCAACGTCCAGCAGCCCGCCAACGTCCAGCAGCCCGCCAACGTCCAGCAGCCCGCCAACGTCCAGCAGCCCGCCAACGTCCAGCAGCCCGCCAACGTCCAGCAGCCCGCCAATGTCCAGCATCCCGCCAACGTCCAGCAGCCCCCCAACGTCCAGCAGCCCGCCAACGTCCAGCAGCCCGCCAACGTCCAGCAGCCCGCCAACGTCCAGCAGCCCGCCAACGTCCAGCAGCCCGCCAACGTCCAGCAGCCCGCCAACGTCCATCAGCCCGCCAACGTCCAGCAGCGCGCCAACGTCCAGCAGCCCGCCAACGTCCAGCAGCCCGCCAACGTCCAGCAGCCCGCCAACGTCCAGCAGCCCGCCAACGTCCAGCAGCCCGCCAACGTCCAGCAGCCCGCCAACGTCCAGCAGCCCGCCAATGTCCAGCATCCCGCCAACGTCCAGCAGCCCGCCAACGTCCAGCAGCCCGCCAACGTCCAGCAGCCCGCCAACGTCCAGCAGCCCGCCAACGTCCAGCAGCCCGCCAACGTCCATCAGCCCGCCAACGTCCAGCATCCCGCCAACGTCCAGCAGCCCGCCAACGTCCAGCAGCGCGCCAACGTCCAGCAGCCCGCCAACGTCCAGCAGCCCGCCAACGTCCAGCAGCCCGCCAACGTCCAGCAGTTGAAGAAAATGCGGGCCGGGCAAGAGTACATCTGCCCGTTTGGCAACTGCTTGCCCATCAGAATGTCTCGGTTTAGCGAGCATTTTAAAGGGGCTCATTCGCCTGTGCTGGAAAGCGCAAAGGAAAAGCTGGCAGCAGCTGCACAGCTACCGGCAGATGCCTTGCAAAGAAAAGCTGCACGCGCACTGCTGGCCCGATGCCGGAGACGGCGCGACAATGTGAAGTCTGCGGAGAGTGGAGAAGCACCCTGACGCAGTCCGAGCCGAAAAGTAACAAAAACTGGTCGACGCCACGGCCACAGTGCCGGCCAGAGCAGCGGTGGTCGAGCACTCTTCGGCCACAATTGATGTAGAAGCACTTTGTGGCTTCCTGGCCAGCTCTCTCGGCGGACGGAAGGAGCCGCGGCTACGGTCCGAGAGATCCGCTGCTATTTGAAACGGCTGATGCAGCGTCTCAACATCCGAGTTTCACACAGCTGATCAGCGAGGATCTGCGCGACAAAATCAGCGCGTACTTGGATAAGTAATTTGTCCTGGTCAATGCTGAAGCAAGCGAGCGAGCAAATTAAAGCTGTCTTTGAGATGAAGGATGCTGTGCTGGCAGAAGCGCAGTCATCCAAGGACAGGTGAGATTGATTTTTTTCCAATGCTTTTTATGTTGAGGTATAAAACTAGAGAATTTTCTGCAATGTTGAGTTCATTGGGGCTAATAGACTTAAAAAGGGCACTGGCGTTCAAAATGGCACTGGGATTATTATGGCACTGGGATTCAAAATGGCACTGATATTATTATGGCACTGGGATTCAAAATGGCACTGGGTTTATTATGGCACTGGGATTCAAAATGGCACTGGGATTATTATGGCACTGGGATTCAAAATGGCACTGGGATTATTATGGCACTGGGATTCAAAATGGCACTGGGATTATTATGGCACTGGGATTCAAAATGGCACTGAGATTCAAAATGGCACTGAGATTCAAAATGGCACTGAGATTCAAAATGGCACTGAGATTATTATGGCACTGGGATTCAAAATGGCACTGGGATTCAAAATGGCACTGGGATTCAAAATGGCACTGAGATTAAAAAGGGCACTGGGATTCAGAATGGCACTGAGATTATTATGGCACTGGGATTCAAAATGGCACTGAGATTATTATGGCAGCTGGGATTCAAAATGGCACTGAGATTATTATGGCAGCTGGGATTCAAAATGGCACTGAGATTAAAAAGGGCACTGGGATTCAAAATGGCACTGGGATTCAAAATGGCACTGGGATTCAAAATGGCACTGAGAATATTATGGCACTGGGATTCAAAATGGCACTGGGATTCAAAATGGCACTGAGAATATTATGGCACTGGGATTCAAAATGGCACTGGGATCATTATGGCAGCTGGGATTCAAAATGGCACTGAGATTATTATGGCACTGGGATTCAAACTGGCACTGAGATTATTATGGCACTGGGATTCAAAATGGCACTGAGATTATTATGGCACTGGGATTCAAACTGGCACTGAGATTATTATGGCACTGGGATTCAAACTGGCACTGAGATTATTATGACACTGGGATTCAAAATGGCACTGAGATTATTATGGCACTGGGATTCAAACTGGCACTGAGATTATTATGGCACTGGGATTCAAAATGGCACTGAGATTATTATGGCACTGGGATTCAAACTGGCACTGAGATTATTATGGCACTGGGATTCAAAATGGCACTGAGATTATTATGGCACTGGGATTCAAAATGGCACTGAGATTATTATGGCAGCTGGGATTCAAAATGGCACTGAGATTATTATGGCACTGGGATTCAAAATGGTATTGCAAATTTTATTAGCTCAGAAGCTACAGAATTCTTGAGACAGCTCAGAAAGTTACCTCTAAACACGAGTAAATATGCCTGTGGCGGCCAGTATGTATGCGACCGCAAGCACCAGTGCAGCCGCACTGGAAACCCCCAACCTCTGTCTAGCTGAGGTGGGTGGCTGCGTCAAGCTAGCCGGCTCGCTAAGCCGGGGGTGTTGGCGTAGCCTATCACGCCACGCCACCTTTTCGCCAACCTGTATATGCAGTTTACACGTACAACTGTATTACAACTTAGGAAACGTCAAAATTCCTACGCTCGTAATACCGAATTCCTATTGTTAGCAAATTAAGAGCGTATCACTCCTGTCGAATTCCGAATCGAGTGGCAAATGCAGAAGTACATGCAGAAATGCAGAAGTACACAGTACATGTATGATGCACTTCCCGACAACGAATGACGCAGACAGACTGCCCGCTACTCTCAGCATCTCTAACTAGCGCTGCCAATATATAGAATCAAATGGAGTGCTTTGAAATGATACATTAGTCATATGAATTTTCTTTTAGTTTTTTTAGCTAGTTTGCGTCTTATTGTTTGGTAGACGTTTTAATCTTTAACAATTTCTGGGAATTTTATTTTACTTTTTTCGTTTGGATGTGTAAAAAGATAAATTAACATTTCTACTTGCAGTAGGCTAGAAAGAATTTTTACTGCGTCATAGTTGCGCGTATCTGTTTTGGATATATTTTTTGAGGTGTCATAATTGCAATTTCCTTCCTCGGTTATCTCCTTCAATTGGAGCGTCATTTCTCTGGTTAGCGTCATTTCTCTGGTTAGCGTCATTTGCCCCTACAACAGGGTCGGCAAACTCCGCCCGCGGGCCATCCAGCAGGTCTACTTTTTCCTTTAGCTGCTTCTTCGACTGGTTATGAGCCATGGTGTTGCTGAATTGCTGGTTGCTGATTTCTGCTGACCCGGGAATGGTCTCGGGTTTGTATGTATAGCCAGCCAGGTGCAGGCAGAGGTGCATCCGCGGTTAGCCCACGAAAACAGAAGTTGGGCGCCAGAAACTGGCGGCAATGTACGCGCTGCGGCACCTCCATGGGATTCCCAGTTCTAGATAATAATAGACCAGCCAAGTGTCACAGTTTGGTACCCGGTTGAAAGTACTTTATTAATAATGCTCTAAAAATAGACGCAGACTTATCCACTCCGTTTTCATGGAAAATCCCTAGAGTAATTAGTAACTGAATTTATTAGTAATTTAAAAAATCTGTTAAAGTACGAGCGTACTATCCAGTTAACATTACTAAAGCAAATTTACCTTGAAAATGGGGCTGTATATTGATTTATTTATAGAGCACAAACTTAACAGAAGAAAAGAAAAGGCAGGCACTCTTTGATAAAATTTAAGTTCTTCCTACCTAACGAGACATGGCTGTCTGCTGAAAGATACCCAGGATAAACAAACTGGCGTTTCAAGCCAAAATAGAAGAAAATGTCAAAATATTTTCATTGAAAGCAAAAGTATCAGAAAAAAGGTGATTAAAAATTCATAAAATTAGTAAGAAAAATCTGGATATTGCTGCTGGTTGAGCTCAGAAACAGCTGCTCTAATAGCGTCATTGCCCCTACAATAGGGTCGCCAAACTCCGGCCCACGGGCCATCCAGCCCTCGGGTCCTTTGAAACTTCACAATAGCAATCCGACACCCTCATGGTTTGTGTCTATTCTCAGTTCTCCTCTCTCCCCTCTCCTCTCTTTTCTCTCCTCTCGCCTCTCCTCTCCTCTCCTCCCTTTTTCTCCTCTCATCTCTCTTCTGTCATCTTTCTCCTCTCCTCTTATCTCTCTTTTCCCAACTCCCTCCTCCCATTTTCATATTTTCTCACAATTATTTAAAAATTAAAACAAAGACTCGAGAACAAAAAAGTGACAGGTAAATTGAGTAACTTTGAGGTCTCAACTCGAAACGAGATTCGGAATAATCCGAGCAGCAGCAATTCAAATACAAAATATTTCAGAATAAGTAAAGCATGAAAATGAAATTGAATAAACAGCTGCTTCTACTGCTAGAGTGCGCACAAAAGCCGCACACAGAGTTCTGGGCCATAAAAATCCTTCTGCCAGCATTCTACTGAAGGTTGTTGCTTTCAATTTTTATACGCGCCCCAAACCTCTGCATTTCATGCGCATGGCGAGTTAGTCTCATAAAACTACAGTGCAGCTGTGGTCACTGTCAGGTCAGCACGAGTTTTAACAAAACTGCACCGCTCACTGCATCGCCTTCGTGTGCACGTGCAGGTAGGCGGCCTCCCCGACGGTTGCGGCGTCCAGCCAGTCCTCCGGCAGCTGCAGCTCGCAGCAGCGCCGCCTCTCATCGCCGTCGGACTCACTCGGCCGGTCGACATCGGGTCGAAAATTCACGACGCCGAAGGCGCGCCCGTTAGGTTGGAATTTGCCACCGACAAACTCGGCCGACACTTGCCGGACAATCGGCCACGTCAGCAGGTCGTCCAGCTGTCCGGGAACAGTCAGCACTGCAGCTGCGGCCGCGCCCTGCTCGATCTTCAGCTTCAGGATGAAGCTGTACGGGTTGCCAGCCTCAATTGGGCTGTAAAAGTGGTTCGACAGCTGCGCGACTGTCTGTTGGTAGCTCAGCTGCCGCCACTGATCGGGCTGGAAGATTTTCAGGCAGGTGTCTCCAGTGTCGCAGGGGGCCTCCAGCACCTTCTGGAGCGCGTGGTGCGCCGTCTCCGCGGTCTTCTGGTGCTCGATCTGGAGCGCGGGATTGTTGGTGGCCATCAGAGCGGCCCGCAGATGCAGGTCTACTTTTTCTTTTAGCTGCTTCTTCGACTGGTTATGAGCCATGGTGTTGCTGAATTGCTGGTTGCTGATTTCTGCTGACCCGGGAATGGTCTCGGGTTTGTATGTATAGCCAGCCAGGTGCAGGCAGAGGTGCATCCGCGGTTAGCCCACGAAAACAGAAGTTGGGCGCCAGAAACTGGCGGCAATGTACGCGCTGCGGCACCTCCATGGGATTCCCAGTTCTAGATAATAATAGACCAGCCAAGTGTCACAGTTTGGTACCCGGTTGAAAGTACTTTATTAATAATGCTCTAAAAATAGACGCAGACTTATCCACTCCGTTTTCATGGAAAATCCCTAGAGTAATTAGTAACTGAATTTATTAGTAATTTAAAAAATCTGTTAAAGTACGAGCGTACTATCCAGTTAACATTACTAAAGCAAATTTACCTTGAAAATGGGGCTGTATATTGATTTATTTATAGAGCACAAACTTAACAGAAGAAAAGAAAAGGCAGGCACTCTTTGATAAAATTTAAGTTCTTCCTACCTAACGAGACATGGCTGTCTGCTGAAAGATACCCAGGATAAACAAACTGGCGTTTCAAGCCAAAATAGAAGAAAATGTCAAAATATTTTCATTGAAAGCAAAAGTATCAGAAAAAAAGGTGATTAAAAATTCATAAAATTAGTAAGAAAAATCTGGATATTGCTGCTGGTTGAGCTCAGAAACAGCTGCTCTACACATAAAAACCAAAGCTGTTCAAAGCATTTCACTGATGCCTTTCTCAACGGGAATGGGTTTACAATCTTAGGAGCACCTCAGAATGATGCAGTCAGGTGGGCGGTCAGGTAGGCCGCATTGTTAACTGTGGCCTCCCTGAGCCAGTTCTCAGGTAGCTGCATCTGGCAGCAGAGTGGCTCCTCTTCATCGGCAGCTGCTCCAGTAGTCAAAGTCGGACGGTGGACATTGCGGAGAAACGGCGCTCTACCGAAGCTGCATCTCTCCGAGCCGAACTCGGCCGAAACTGGTCCGGCCATCGGCCACGTCAGCAGGTCATCGAACTCACCGACAGCTGCCAGCACGGCAGCCGTGGCCGAGCCATCCTCGAGCTGCAGCCTCAGTTGAAACTTGTACCCATAGCGGGGTTCATTGGGGCTGTCAAAATAGAAATGGTTGGAGAGCAGCTGGATGCGATGCCTTGAGCTCAGCCTGGCCCAACGCTCAGGCTCAACGATTTTGAGCACAGTCATCCCAGTGTCGCAAGGTTCGCAGAGCAAAAGCTGGAGACGGTTGCTCTCACGTATTGCCTCTTGCAGCATGGCATCGTCCGTTGAAGTCTCCTGAGCAGTCAGGGCTTGCAAAATCGACTGCTTGCACTGATCGATGGCTGCCACATCCTGCTGAGCATCCGGTCCGTGCGACATTGATGGCGGCAAACCAGTGAAGAGCTTCAATATGTCTCAGTTTAGTAGCTAATGGAGACATTTTTCGGCAAGGTAAAAGTTCCCTTTGTTTTGTAGTCAAGACAATGGCGGTGCCATGGGCAAGGCCTCGATTGTAAAAAAAGCCATGGAATTCCCTCGCCATTTGCAGCAAGTGTACTCCAGCTCTAGTATAGCGTAGCCGTTCACAGCTAAACTGCCTGGGGCAGGGAGCAGGCGGGGATAAAAATAGAACAGCTGTGCAGCAATGACGACAAAACTTCCTAGTACAGTACCTGATATTTAACTGCAGGGGTTTCACGGGGGATTCCCGCGAGTCTCGCCATAACGCCTCCGCTTTCTCTATAAGAATAAGCATGCAGCTAAGCATTACAGAAAGGCGAAACTTTAGTCCCAGCTTTCCAAGGATCTCAGCGAGCGATGGAGCACACGCAAGAAGCTGCAGGCACTGCTCCGATGACCCTGGCCAATCAAGTCAACGCCGTGAAAGAGCAAATTGAGCAGCTGCTGAGCAGTGTGATGGACTACCGATCGCAAGAGGGTGTCTGGCCAGGAGACCTCCAGCCCGAACGCTTCGACGCCTGCTGCCGCCTGCTCGAACTTCTGGCCTCGCCGAGCTGCATTGAAGGGCGATTCGTGTGGAAAATCAACTACCCCCACCCGAGACTGCGCCTGCAGAGCGGAGCCAGTGCCCGGCAGAGTTCGCTGGCTTCGCCGGACTTCAAGTGGCCGGACGCTAGGTCTCGACTTCGTCTGCAGCTGCGAGCGGCCCCGGCGACAGAGGCTGGTGGTGAAGATGAAGCTGCCTTGGAAGTTGAGCTGCTTCTGTTGCAGGTAAGCCGAGCCGATTAACCCAACTCGCGAGCAGGGACAAAAGTTACGAGTTCTTGTACATGCAGATAGCGTCCTGCTGTAGTTCAGCTTAAGCGCCTTAAAACTAAAATAATGCGATTGCATGCGAGATGCTTTTGCATCCTCTGGAACCACAAGCAAACCATAGTGTACCGTGGTGCAGCCATGAAGCATTCATTCACCGATTACGCAGAGCACCGTCCAGAGGCCCCTAAGAGCCCGCCTGCAAGCCCGCCTGATTGATCTGCGAGATCCATCCTGTGGAGGCCTGACCGGCCAATCGGAGACGTTCATCATCGACCAAAGCTCGTCGGAGCGAACCTGCTGCGTCCTGCGCGACTGGCCAGCGAAGCTGCGGCATCTTCGCGACCAGCTGGATGATGAGGGAAGCTGGCAGTTTGTGAAGAGCAGCTGCGCCTACTTAGAGGCCATTGTCACTGAGGTCCTGTAACCAAAACCGTTTAAATCCAGTAATTACTGCTGGCTTTTGGTTCCTGGTGTGCCTTAACACAAAACTGCTTTTTGTTATTCCGCTTAATTACCGCTGCAACTTGCGCGGCGTCATTAGCTAAACTGCCTTAAAACATATCTATTAAGTCTCTTACACCAGCTGACTCAAATAATAATTTTTGAGTTCACGTTTATTTTGAGGCAAAATCTAAATCATTTTTAAGAAAAAGAAAAGCTTAAATTTAAATACACCGTTAGAAGGAATTTTTTTAATTAACTGTCCAAGTTTGTGACGAATACATTATGCATGAATTCATTAAAAAGTTAATTACAATTACAAACGTCATGCCTTCAATTCAACAATTAAAATCAATGCAAATCCCATTATCAAAGAGCTGCATCATGCAGAAGTCTATCATCATCACCTGCGACGGGACCGCCGACATGCCTCTTTGGTCCGCGGCTCCACCTCTACGTCCAAGTAGACGCAGTCGTTTCTCACAAAATTCTCCATCAAAGTGTCCATTTTAACAAAGTGCATGACGGTCGCATTCCTTGCCAGATCGGGCGCAGCCGCAGGGCGCTCGGCAGTCAGGTCTGTCTCAGCCACAGCATCCCCCAAGCGGGACTGTCGATGAAACAGACGGAAAGTGACTTTGGCAACAAGCGGCCATTCAAGCGTGTCGTCGTATTCGCCTCGGTTGAGCACCAACTGGGCCGTCACGTGACCCTCGCCTGGCTCGGCCTGCCCGTTTAGAAGCAGCCGAGCGCAGAAAAAGTAGCCGCAGTGCTTGGACATGAACGGCGGCGAGAACAAGCAGGCGGACGCGTCTTTCTTCAGCTTCTCAAGTCTAGCGGCCACGTCGTCAATCTTCCACGTGATGCAACCGTCCAAGGAGGTCTGATGCTGCGCATTAAAAGGCCACACAGACCTATCCTTAGTGCAGTCACCGGATTCTTGAAGAGCTACCGTCTGCATCAGCTTCATCAGACGCCAAACTTCAGCAGGCGTAGTTGAAACTGCGGTCGCTAGGACCCCGGAACATCGCTCAGCAGCCTCCATCTGTCTCAACTTGTCGTCCATATTTGTCAGCATTGTTTTGAATCCTTGAAGACCTCCGAAAGATTTGATGAAGTCTTCCAGACTCATTGTAGACAGTGCCCAAGTCGCTATGTTTGGCTGCAGCCCTTTGAACTTGCTGAAAATATTCATGGCTCTGCGCTCCAAATCCTTCATCTCCTTGGATACGGCCTCTCCTTACACGGTGACCGCGGACGCTCCATCACCTGCGGCACCTGCACCAGCTGCACCAGCTGCAGCCGCACCTGGAAAGCCACTGGCAGGGCTGTGCTGAGCTGATGCGCTGGAGACCTGCAGTTTGGCGTCGATGAGCTGAAGGTGCCTGTCGGCTGCTTCGCTGCAGTGAGCCGCCATCTCTGTGGCCGGAGCGACAAAGTCGCAGCCAAGATGAGCAAATCTGCACGGCGTCGGCTTCTGAGGGCACTGGGACAGGTGGCTGAGAAATGTTTGCCGTTTGAAATTTCCCTCACGGCAGTGCGGACACGGAGCTCTGAACTCCCGACAGCAGGACGCCGATTGCAGGTTCTTGTGCTCGGAGTCCATCGCGCCAGCAACTACCTGTGGGTTATCAATAATTAAATTTAAGTTTCATTGATTGGGCTTTACGAAGTTATTTTTGCGATGCCTGCGATACATGTAAAAATTTAAGGAAGCAAAGGTATATTTCACTATACTGTCTACTGCAGAAGTAGTATAAAGTGTTATTAATGAAAGATTTCTCTATAATTCCAGTACGCAAGTCCAGTAATTTAGAGTTTGACAATCTCATGCCCCAAGGCCAAAGCTTCATGCACCCAGGGGACTCGTGCTTGTGTAAACGTGGGTGCACTTGACTTACTTGACTTAGCTGCAGGGCTGTCCCGAAGGGGACACAGCGGGAAGGCGCGGGCGCCCATTCCGCTAGTCCCTGAACGGCCGACGCGTCGCTATGGACGGAGGGTTGGCGCCGCCCAGGGAGGTCCCCCAGTGTCGCCAGCAGCTATGGTGCTCTCTGGAAAGGAGAGTTCAGCCCTGCGGGTGGCCCGAAGGTAGCGCATGAGCTGATTAAAGTTTTCGGGTTTGCACGCTTCAGTAATAGATGTGTGTGGCCCGAGGTAAGTGAGTCTGGCCCGCGTGAAGGCGGGACAGATGCTGACGAAATGCTCAGCGGTTTCGTCACCTGAGTTGCAGAAGCTACAGGTGGCGTTGGTGGCGTTGCCCTGCAGGTACTGGTGCCTGGAGAAGCAGCCGTGACCAGAGAGGGTCATGGTGGCAGCCCGGATGTCTCTGCGCGAGAGGCGCAAGAGGAGCTTCCGGAGCTGGTGAGAGGGCTGAGGGACAGCGCCTCTGGATTGCCTGCAGTTCGTGCGGTTCGCCCAAGTCGAGCGGTGCTGAGTCCTGATCCACGCTTTGATGCGCGAGTCGATGACACAGCCAGGAATCGGGACAAGAGGTTCGGGGCCGAGAGAGGAGCCGGAGGCACCAACTTTTGCAAGGGTGTCAGCCAACTCATTTCCTCGGATCCCCACATGCCCCGGAACCCACTTAAGGGTAATTTTGTTGGCGGAACCCAACATGTTGAGGAGTTTGATACAGTCGAGGACTGTAGCAGAGTTGGTGCTGCAGCCACTGATGGCGTGCAAGGCAGCTTGGCTGTCCGAATGGAAAATGATGTTCTTACCAGTAACGCCAGTGGCGAGAAGCTCTGCAGTGCAGGAGCTGATGGCCAGAACTTCATTTTGGAAAACACTGGAGTTGACCCCAGTGTATTGAGCGTGGGTAGCGATGACCCTCCCGTTCAGAAAGATTCCAACACCAAAGCCGGTGTTGGCTGACTGCTTAGAACCATCGGTGTAGCAATGAAGCTCACCAGGGTTCCATTGGTCATTGATGTTATCGCGCGAGTCGATAGCTACGGAGTAGCGCTGTCTCAGGTTGAGCGTTGAGGCAATGCCATCGGTGAAGACGCGATTGGCCTGACACTCGTTGAGAAAGTTGAGGCACAGATCGCTATGCGGGACAAGGTTCCGCTTAGCAGGTGCTCTCATGTAAATGAATTTGACGCCGGCATCAATTAGACGCCGCGTCGTTCTAGCCGCCTCACCCCTGATGAAGAGGTCAAGAGGCGGAAGATTAAGGAAGGCCCCCATGCCAGCAAAGGGCGTGGACCTGGTGGCGTTGCAGATGAGCCTACACGCTCTGCCTTGGATCGTGTTGAGCAGGTCTGCATGGCTTTTGACCTGGGTAGCGCTAACCCAGACAACAGAGGCGTACGTAATGGCAGGTCTAACTACGGAAGTATAGATCCACCAAAGCCGCTTTGGGGATAGACCCCAAGAAGTGCCAAGTGCTCGTCGGAGCTGGGCCAGGATGGCTGAGGCACGCTTGGCTTTTGCTTTCACGTGGGAGGACCAGTTGAGCCGGTGGTCAAGTATGACCCCGAGACATCTGGTCTGGTGCGCGAAGGCAATATCTCTGCCGTAGAGCTGCAGAGGACGTATGTTCCAGCGTAGTCTGCTGGTAAACATAATGGCAACGGTTTTGGGCTCAGAGAGTTCCAGACCATTGTCATTGGCCCAGGATTCTGCTTTGCGGATAAAGCTCTGCATCAGATCCCTGAGCGTGCTGGGAGACGGTCCTGCCACAATGGCCGTGACGTCATCAGCATACCCGACTTTGAAGACGGGGTCGGGTCGGGAGTCACTCAAAAGAGCGTCCATGACCAGGTTCCAGAGCGTCGGGGTGAGGACTCCGCCTTGGGGTCCACCCTTACAGACTCTGGTGGAGGCAGTTTGCCCAAGAAGTTGGGCAGTGACCGTACGGTTGGAGATCATGTACATGATCCACCGTATGAGGGTAGCATGAGCTTTGCGATTTTGAAGGGCCCTCTGAAACGCTTCAAAGATAACGTTGTCGAAGGCGCCAACAATGTCAAGAAAGAGAGCCAGAGCGTAACCGTCACCCAGTACCGCCCTTTCAATCTTCTCGACAATCGCATGCAAGGCGCTGTCAGTCGACCTCCCGGTACGGAAGGCGTGCTGATTATTGCTGAGGGGCATCGCTGTCAGCTCGCAGGACAGCAGCCGCCAGAGAATAAGCCTCTCAGTGAGCTTAAGCATTGCTGACGTTAAGCTAATAGGCCGGAAGGCCTTGACGCTTTGGTAGTCACCCTTCCCAGGTTTGGGAATAAAGACTACCCGAGCTTCAGTCCAGCATTTGGGAACGTATCCCAGCTGGATAGAGGCCCGCATAAGATTGCGGGTGAGTCTCAGGAACGAGGGTATCTTGGCTGCTTCACGAAGGAGAACAGGGTAGATACCATCAGGTCCAGGAGATTTGAAGGGTTTGAAGGTTCTGACCGCACGAGCGATTAGGTCTTCAGTGACAATGCCCGCCGCTAGGGTGGCTCCATCCATCGAATGGTTGGGCTCCGGTCTAGCAGTAGGTACCCTCGGGAAGAAAGTGCTGAGCATATGCTGAAGCACTTCTTCAGGGTCTTTAGTAAGAGAGCCATCATCTTTTTTGATCATGGCTAATTTGGACATTTTGTCCATTGTAAGGGCCTTGACAAGCCTAGAAGTAGGTCTGTCTTGATCCAATTCATTGCAGAATTGGCGCCACTTACATTCCTTGGCCTTGCGCACTTCAGATTTGAAATTGCGGGAGGCTTGCCGGAAAAGCTCCATGTCCTCCGGGTTTCCGGTCTTCATGGCACGGCGATGAAGGCTTTTGGCCACACCCTCCGCGGCTTTCCGTCTCTAGTAACGCGCCCCACCTGAACATTGTGCTGTGGAGGGTTTCTAGTGCTATAATTTGCTTGTGCTACCTACATTGAACAAACAGAAACAGATGTCTAACTGCTGATTACTATAAATCAGTTTAAAAAATTATAAACTGTAACGGGAAATTGTCACCAGCAAAAGTACGCACTTCTGGTACGTAACTGTACTTAACTTGGTACGACACTCATCACAGTTGACCAGCCTCCGTCTGCAAGCGCTCCTCTTGTGCTCATCCAACTCTCTCTTCAGCGTTGCCTCACCGCACATTTCGCACTTCACCTTCTCAAATTCGCAATCTGCCAGGTGAGCGTCGGCCTGTCGCCATGGAAACTCAGCCGGACAACCGTCGGCCTTATTCGGACAGAACACCTTCAGCTTAGTGAGCTCTCGCCGAGATGCGATGTCGGGAAAGCAGGACGACTGGCAGATGTTGATCTCCTCATCAGGGTCCTTGCAGGCGTCGCTCTTGCCCGGACACGGCACCTTGTCGGTTGCTGGCAGGCTGTCCACACAGGACTGGCACAGGCGGCAGCCGTGCGGTGTCTGGAATGAGTTGGTCACCGGCCTGGAGCAGCTGCTGCAGCGCAGGTGGCTTGGCAGACTGCGCTCGTCTACCAGGCTGGCTGCGAGGGCGCGCGTGGAGAGCACAATGCCAGCGGACATAATTCTGTAAATCCCTAAGATTAAACTTATATAAAATTGCTGCTGGCCTTATCCTGATCACAGACAGTACAACATGTGGATAATAAATTAATCTAGTTTAGCAGGTACTACCTTGTAGGTCAACTGTGTCTAAATTAAGAGCGGCGAACACTAGAACTTTACAACAAGCGCGTACTTTTTCTTTCTACTCGTATTTCCAGCTCATACCGTACGGTATAAAGAACTCTAAAGTAAATTCTATGCATTCACGGCGCACACACTGGCATGGCATACCATTGTACACTGCTACGTACATGTACCATGTACGGTGGGATATATGCAGTAGCAAAGCAAGCAGCATTTTCATGGGTCAGCAGGAATGCACTTCAGACGCCAATATACTTCAGTAGCGTCTAGGCTAAAAGGAACTACCTTGTAACTAACTGGAAACCTCCAGTAAGTAAATTAGATTGTTATCAGTGCTTAACACTCTGCAGTGGCCTGGACTGTTTTAATCTGCAAAAGCTGGAATATCCGACACTACACAAACGACAAGTACATAAAGCTATAGTAAAAGCCTAAGCTCAAGTTCAACATTCGGGACGCCAGAATCCGCGCAACTCGTTAAATACATTTTTACCAGCAAATACTCATTTTAACGCGAAACAGTCGCTTTGTCTGCATTGCGCCTATATAATAGACAACTTTGTTTAACTATTTCCAGAAGTGTGGTTGATTTAAAATTGGGTTTTGTTTAGTTCTTCTCGCCCTCAGTAGCGTAGCTAGGGGGGGGGGATACGGGGATATATTCCCCCATTTTGCCGATTTATAGGAAACCAAAATGAGGATTTTTCGAAAAAAGGCAAAATAAAGCGGCTTAGATTTAGCAAAATTGCCAAAAATTGGCGTATTTCACTCGTAAATTATTATTAAATTGTTTCTAAGTTCCTAAAATGCCGTCGTCAGAACAGACGTCTGCCGGCTTTACTCTGATTTTAACAAAGTAAAGTCTTTTAAGCCTAATAAGCATGATTTTGGTACTTTTTGAAAGCATATTTGAAGCAAAAATTGCAAAAAAACTTTTTTTATTAGTCTAAAATTTTGTCCCTCAAAGTTATCCCCCCTTTTCAAAATCCACTGCTCGCCCTTCTGCCGCGCGCTCTGAGTGGTTAGTGCTCACATAGACTTGGCATCACCATTAGCAATAGTCTTAGATTGTACTTATCTGCTTGGCATTAGTACTACTACTACTATCTTTAATACTAAGATTATTATCATTATTATTGCTAGATTGCATTAACGCTCAGCACGCGCATCATAGTCTATATTAAATAAAAGATCCGAACTTTGTCGCAGAAAAAAGTGACGCTATTTATTACTTATTACAATGACAACACAATTGTCAAGGAAATATATATTTTATTATTATTATCGAGTATATGGATAGCGATGGGAGTGCAAGACAACTCGTGCATACTTGATTAACTATATTGTCCGACTTGCAAAAAATGACAAGTGCGGATGGTTGCAACTTGTGAATTAATTAATAATAGCACAGATGCACTAATAGGCCAAGACCTTTAGCTTATTACGTCAATGGCTGGGTTTTGGTGCACACTGTAGTTTATTCAAAAGGGCGTATGTAATAATGTATTGTAGCATCCGGTATCCTACAGAAATTCTAATACAATCAAATGGATCATGCGGATAGCAAGTAAAAACAGTCTTCAAGACCACATAATACACTTGTAGACTTCAATCATAGTCCATGCGTCAGAAATGTGCGTTACGGTGCGCAACGCGAGTTAAACGACTTTGTGACTCGTGCACGACAGAACAGTATGGCAGATCTATGAAACGAAGCTATGAAAACTACGTAACATAGGTACCTCTTCTAAGTCCGATAAAATCGAGTTTAAGTTCCCATTCTCTATACGCGCCTTTTCATTGGCCGATGAGAGGCATACTTTAGACAAGAATAAATTGTTTTCAATATGGACAGCAGGAGATACTACAAAGGTTGACCTAAAAAGGATGCGGTTTAACTTTCTGTAGCCGAAACTGTTCTTTCACCAATGTAGCTTACAAACTAGGTATGTTCTAGATCTAATCAATGAGTACCGAGCATGCTGTATTTCTGGTTTCAACTGCAGCTGGCAAAGTTGACATTCTAACTTATGCCCTCGACACTCTTTGGTTCGAATCATAGATGTTCTATCAAGTTTTAAAATTACAGAATCATTTTCTGTTTTATTTTCCACACCGCGCCTCCACCATGGAGAACGATTAGAAAACGATAAAAAATTCCTTGAACCGCTAATTAAGATAAATTTGAAGCTTAAAAACAATCGTTACAATTATTATTGACAGGCTGAACATTCAAAAAGTGCATGCAGCTTTTCATATACCAATCAAAGAATACCGAGCTAAAATACAGAGCCAATACAGCTATGAAACATACGATTTGTGCTGAGCATACGAGGGCTGTCCTAAAAGCAGTGTTACTTTTCATTATATCTATCGGTCAGATGATCCAAATCATGAGTCATCCATTTTTCACAAATTTATAGCGGCAACTCCCTTCTTCATAGTAACTTTAAAACACTTACAGTATGTACTCGTAAATAAATGACTTTTGGCGCAGCAAATGGATGGAACAAAAAGCAATGAAGCTGAAGCCCAGTGGGAAATATTCTGCTGCTTTGAAAGTTTCATGCTTCTCCTAATAGATATCTCTTTGTCTCTGTCACGGCAGCCTAACAAAGAAGTCTCTGATGGTTAAGTTCCTGTTACATTTTTGTTCATAACTTTTGTTTCCATTGTCTGTTTTTAATGATGTTAATTTAATAGTTCGTATGAAGAATAGAGCTGCCGCTATAAAATTGTGAAAATTTATTTAGATCATCATAATGAGAGATGTAATGAAAATTAACACCACTGTTGGGACTCGTAAATTAATATTGGTATCATAGTGCCATATATATTTGAACATATACGTTCGAAGCCACTGAATTTACACAGAATGCCGAATGCCGATCAGTTTTCACGAAGATGAATTAAGATTCGAACGCGCTACCATTGTTTCAAGAAATTATGGTCAGTAGTATCAAGGTACCAAGGGCAGTTATTTATTTTAGTTGCAGACTTGTTTATAGTCGAAAAGTAGGAGTTTGAGGATTTGGGATTTAAGCTTCAGCATTGTTAGCAATATTGGCTCTCTATGCTAGCTCGGTACGCTTTGACGCCAACAGACAGATAATCAGTGTATTTCTATTTCTGATTACGGATCAAGAGAAAGCAAGCGACAAAGTCAAGAGAAATTTTAAAATTCAAATTTTATCTTCGACGACCCCGCCGATTTGCTTCGCTCGGCCTCGGCTCAACTTCGGTCTCAATGTAGATCGAATCGTTTCGCACAAATTTCTCTTCAAGGATGTCAATTCTAACAAATCTTGTAACTGACGCATTTATTGACAGATCGCTTGCTGCTGGCGGTTTCTGTGCCGACAGAGTCGCCTTAGCAACAACATCGTCCGATCGAGTTCGAGGATGCAGCAGACGAAAGGTGACGTCGGCAACAAGCGGCCAGTCCTGCACATCCTCGTACTCGCTCTGGATCAGCACCAACTGAATGGTCACGTGACTGCCCTCGGCACCCTCCTGCCCGTTCAGAAAAAGGCGAACGCGGAACATGTAGCCGTAGCGTTTAGACATGAACGGCGGCGAGAACAAAGAGACTGGGGAGCCGCTCTTTGCCTCCCTGCGTCTGGCCGCGAAGCCAAGCACCTTCCACGTTAAACAGCCATCAAATGAGGTTTGTTCCAGGGTTTCAAAGCGAAGCTCGATTGCCCGCATCTGCTCCATCAGCCGGGAGACATCAGCAGATGAGGCCGAAGCTGCAGCTGCAGATGCTGCTGAGGCGCCAGTGGTTCCTGCTCCAGATCGCTCAGCAGCCTCCATCTGTCTCAACTTGTCGTCCATATTTTTCAGCATTGTTTTGAATCCTTGAAGACCTCCGAAAGATTTGATGAAGTCTTCCAGACTCATTGTAGACAGTGCCCAAGTCGCTATGTTTGGCTGCAGCCCTTTGAACTTGCTGAAAATATTCATGGCTCTGCGCTCCAAATCCTTCATCTCCTTGGACACCGCCTCTCCTGACCCGGTGACCGCGGACGCTCCATCAACTGCGGCACCTGCACCACCTGCAGCCGCACCTGGAAAGCCACTAGCAGTGCTGTGCTGAGCGGATGCGCTGGAGACCCGCAGTTTGGCATCGATAAGCTGAAGGTGCCTGTCGGCTGCCTCGCTGCAGTGAGCCGCCATCTCTGTGGCCGGAGCGACAAAGTCGCAGCCAAGATGAGCAAATCTGCACGGCGTCGGCTTCTGAGGGCACTGGGACAGGTGGCTGAGAAATGCCTGCCGGTTGAAATTTCCCTCCGGCAGTGCGGACACGGATCTCTGAACTCCCGACAGCAGGACATCGATTGCAGGTTCTTGTGCTCGGAGTCCATCGCGCCAGCAACTACCTGGGGAGGTTGTTCAAGTTTTCTGTAATAGATAAACTAAGCAATAATTTTACTTGATAACTAATAACTTTTTCTACTCAGTAGTAAAGGAAGGATATTTTGCGTCAAAAACGTTTTTCTTTCAATATTTGTTTGTTAAGAGCGAGAATTGAAAAGTTAAAAGTGGTTCCATTTAACGACGTAAAAGAAAGTTCGCGTTCAAAACAGTAAAATTCTGAAGTAAAATATTAAATTGGCCTGACCGAGTCGACAAATTCCACCCAAGTCTCGATCTCCCGCTTTGGTGCGACATACTTTCGTACGAATGCCTTTCGCTGGATTGGATCTTCATTGGATTTTGATGGAACAGGCATCTCAAGCTAAATATGCCTTGCAGCTAACTATGCATCACATCAAGCTTTTCGGTTACATAAGGAGGGAAGGAAATAATGAATAGGAGCAGAGGACAGGCATTTCCACTCTCTTATCCAGTTTAATGTACGATAGGCTAAAAATAGATCCGGCTTGTTCAACCAATCGCGTCTAAGTCCGTGCAACCATAGCTTTAGACATTTATCACCCAACCTCAATAGTCGCCTTAGTTAAAATTCACAAAAATTGAGCTTAGTCTAGGGCTTTACCTTGATTTTACAGTCATCGCAGTTGACCAGCCTCCGTCTGCACGCGCTACTCTTGTGCTCATCCAACTCTCTCTTAAGCGTTGCCTCACCGCACATTTCGCACTTCACCTTCTCAAATTCGCAATCTGCCAGGTGAGCGTCGGCCTGTCGCCATGGAAACTCAGCCCGACAACCTTCAGACTTATTCGGACAGAACACCTTCAGCTTAGTGAGCTCTCGTCGAGATGCGATGTCGGGAAAGCAGGACGACTGGCAGATGTCGATCTCCTCATCAGGGTCCTTGCATGCGTCGCTCTTGCCCGGACACCGCACCTTGTCGGTTGCTGGCAGGCTGTCCACACAGGACTGGCACAGGCGGCAGCCGTGCGGTGTCTGGAAGGAGTTGGTCACCGGCCTGGAGCAGCTGCTGCAGCGCAGGTGGCCCGGCAGACTGCGCTCATCTACCAGACTGGCTGCGAGGGCACGCGTAGAGAGCACAATTCCAGCAGACATAATTCTAAAGAGAGAAACAGCACCGAGACGGCCACCGCTTCTCTATAACTCCGCCATACAAGGTACTACCGTGTAATATTCCAGGCAGACCATGAACGGCTTTTTATAGCTCGAAGTGTACTTTTGTTAACTGAAAAGAAATTTACACGCCATGTAAGATACAGCGAGTTCACAGCACAGCATCTTCTGATACTTCAAGTATTTAAAGAAAATAACAGATATTGAAATTACATACTCGTATAACAGGATTAAAACTAAGCTAAGGGAATCAATACTGCTGCCAGTGGATCTATTTTTAGATTGCAGGAGTCCGGCAAGAAAGAGCTTAGCTGTACAGTAAGAACAACCGGAATTGCCGTGGGAAAGCCGTACACAAACGAGTTAAATAGATGTGCCTTTATCTATGCTAGCCTCTGCCTCACTGTACAATGTCAAAATAAACACCACTGCAACAGAGAAGGTACTTCCCCGCTCAATATTTTTCACACTAGCTCATAAAGACTCAACAAGGAACAAAAAAATTCACGACAGATAAGTCGATAAGCTCAAAATTTATCAAGGAAACTCCAGTTATAACTACAGAACTCTAGTGGGCCTCCTTGCGTTAAACTGTCTCCATTTAATATCGGAAAGGAAACTAATAGAAATCCTGATAGGAAATCACGAAGTAATAAGATTTTATTATGCCTACAGGGTTTAAAATGGACTCGAAAAAAATTATTAAAAATTGCCAAAGCCACGGTTATCTGACAAGAACTCTCCGCAATGCACTGCTGCTTAGTTACATATATTTATATTAACAGAATGTGTTTGAACAGCAAATTTAACAACTAGCAGTTGCAATGAATCATACGGAGGCTTAGCAACACAGCTAGATTATTCATTTAAACAAAATCTTTGCATAAGTTGAAGGCACAGACGTGTAACCCTTTCTGTCGGGCAGAAACCAACAGTTCCGTTGAATAAGGAACTATAAAATTAAGCACGTGGAACTTTTATTTTGCATATGTGCGACATATGCATACTGGCAGCCAGCTAAGAAATACTAAGGAATACTCGTACAATGCTATGGAATAAACTCACCAACACCATTGATTCAATATGGAACAAGGCAAATCTCAGGGCTGTTTACAGACGAATCTCAGGCTGTTTAGAGACGAATCTCAGGCTGTTTAGAGACGAATCTTATTGCTGTTTAAAGACGAATCTCAGGGCTGTTTAAAGACGAATCTCAGGGCTGTTTAAAGACGAATCTCAGGGCTGTTTAAAGACGAATCTCAGGGCTGTTTAAAGACGAATCTCAGGGCGGTTTAAAGACGAATCTCAGGGCGGTTTAAAGACGAATCTCAGGGCGGTTTAAAGACGAATCTCAGGGCTGTTTAAAGACGAATCTCAGGGCTGTTTACAGAAGATTTTAAGAGCTGTTCACAGACGAATCTCAGGGCTGTTTAAAGACGAATCTCAGGGCTGTTTACAGAAGATTTTAAGAGATGTTCACAGACGAATCTCAGGGCTGTTTAAAGACGAATCTCAGGGCTGTTTAAAGACGAATCTCAGGGCTGTTTAAAGACGAATCTCAGGGCTGTTTAAAGACGAATCTCAGGGCTGTTTACAGACGAATCTCAGGGCTGTTTACAGACGAATTTCCGGGCTGTTTAAAGACGAATCTCAGGGCTGTTTATAGACGAATATCAGGGCTGTTTACAGACGAATCTCAGGGCTGTTTAAAGACGAATCTGGGGGCTGTTTACAGACGATTTTAGCGCTATTTAAAGGCAGTATTAATTTGTAGGGCTGAATATATAATCAGCTCTCTGAAGCCGCACAGATCACAATCATCGCACATCAGCGGAAGCAGACCTGAAAGCCGCAGACCGGGCCTCCCCAGTCAGTTGGGTCAGCGCCTCCATGGACTGTCGCAGCTCTGCTTCGGGTTCAGCTTCCACTCCAGCCAGCCACTGGCCGCACTGCCCGGCAACAAACTGAGCGTCAATGTGCAGCTGCTCGCGAATTTTATCATCGTCGCTGGCTGCCGAGGCCCTGCCGCCGGCGCCGCCAGCGCCTTTGGCTCTTGCCAGCTGGCGGAGGCTGTCCTCCATCCGCCTGACGGAGTCCAGCAGGTCGGCCAGGCCGGCCCGGTAGCGGGGCAGCACCTCACGGGACCAGGCGGTCACCCAGGCGGCCAACTTCGCCTTGGCAACAGACTCCGCGTTGGCAGACAGGAATTCCGACACTGGCTGCACCTGAGGGGAAGATGTTTGCGACGGGGTCAGGTGACCTCCAGGGCTGGTGTTTGGGCCAGGGGTCAGGTGACCTCCAGGGCTGGTGTTTGGGCCAGGGGTCAGGTGACCTCCAGGGCTGGTGTTTGGGCCAGGGGTCAGGTGACCTCCAGGGCTGGTGTTTGGGCCAGGGGTCAGGTGACCTCCAGGGCTGGTGTTTGGGCCAGGGGTCAGGTGACCTCCAGGGCTGGTGTTTGGGCCAGGGGTCAGGTGACCTCCAGGGCTGGTGTTTGGGCCAGGGGTCAGGTGACCTCCAGGGCTGGTGTTTGGGCCAGGGGTCAGGTGACCTCTAGGGCAGGTTTTTAAGCCAGGGGTCAGGTGACCTCTAGGGCAGGTTTTTAAGCCAGGGGTCAGGTGACCTCTAGGGCTCGTTTTTGGGACTGGGGTCAGGTGACCTCTAGGGCTCGTTTTTAAGACTGGGGTCAGGTGACCTCCAGGACTGGTGTTTCGGACAGTGGTCAGGTGACCTATAGGGCTGGAGTTTGCGACGGGGTCAGGTGACCTCCAGGACTGGTGTTTGGGATGGAATCAGGTGACCTCCAGAGCTGTTTGGGATGGGGTCAGGTGACCATGAAGGCTACAGGTGTTCGTTACAGGGGTCAAGTGACCTCCAATCTAACAACTTAAACAAGAAAAATCGGTTTACTTTCAGTTAAAGATAAATAAATTTAACTTCGAGCGTAATACCATTTTTAAAATATAATTTTTATCGAGCAGTGAAGCAATGTACATTGCCAGCGATCAGTTTGTGATTCAGAAAGCAAGCAAATATTACGAGGTACCAGATACTCGCTATTGTGCTCAGTACTGAAAATGAGTACCAACAGACAGCACGGGGAACTCCCGCATTTCTAGGAAATGCAAAACCGAAGGTACTGCTTAGTAAATCTATTTTATAGATATTTTACAGCCATGGAACCTATTGGCAATCTATTTTTAGCCACCACAAACGTCATTGCAGCATATAAGCTCAGTGTTGCATTGCAGTCAATCGAAAGGGCTTAGATAAATAATTCATTGATTGGATTAGTAACCCATGAGGTATATACAAATTAGCATTCCCATAGCCAACGATTAGAAACACATAGACTAGATTAGCAATCCACAGACTAGATTAGCAACCCAGACTAGATTAGCAACCCACGGACTAGATTAGCAACCCACAGACTAGATTAGCAATCCACAGACTATATGAGCAACCCACAGACTAGATTAGCAATCCAAGACTAGATTACTCGTAGCAATTCAAGACTAGATTAGCAATCCATACCCACCATATTCAGCGCGTAGGGAGACGGCTGCGTCGGCAGCTCCCTGTTGGTCTTCCGGTACGCTCTCGGCACTTCGTTCAGCCGGCCGATGGCTTCCAGCGAACGCGCCACCAGCGAGGCGCAGACCTGCTCGTCCAGCAGGCCGCAGATGGCGTCCCACCGGGCCAGACAGTCAGTCAGGGCAGTCAGGAACAGCTGGTCACGCTCAGCCGATTTGATTCCAGCATCCCCAGCCTCATCAGCATCGCCGGCATCAGCCAGAGGCAGGTCGGCAAACTTTGGCTGCACAGCGTCGCTGAACAGACGCAGAATTTCGGCCTTGGCGGCGGCCAGGTCCGCGGCCAGCAGCAGCGCCCGCCTGACGCCCTCCTCCCCTGTGCCGATGTCGGCCGCCAGGCCTTCAAAATGCGCGCCGCACCGGCAGATGATGAGCAGCGTCAGCTTCCAGAATCTGCCAGTCAGCGACGGCAGGTGCACCTCCGGGCACCAGACCCGCGATAGGGCGGCGAGGGCGGCAGAGGTCGCTTTAAGGCGGCAGGCGGAGCCGCCGGGAGGGGCCGGGGACAGGCCGCAGGCGGACAGCTCCTGGTCCAGGCTGCTAGTCACCTGGTGGATGGCGAAGGAGATTGATGGGTATGGCCAGGTCAGGGTTGTTATTGATGAAGCTGCTTCACAGAGTTTGCACTTAATACCAATTTATCCTTTATCCAACAATCCCAGAGTGTCAGTTGCTGGGCCAGCCTCCCAGAGTGTCAGTTGCTGGGCCAGCCTCCCAGATCTTCAGTTGCTGGGCCAGCCTCCCAGAATGTCAGTTGCTGGGCCAGCATCCTGGATCCTCAGTTGCTGGGCCAGCATCCTGGATCCTCAGTTGCTGGGCCAGATCCCAGATCCTCAGTTGCTGGGCCAGCCTCGCAGATCCTGTTGCTGGGCCAGCATCCTGGATCCTCAGTTGCTGGGCCAGCATCCTGGATCCTCAGTTGCTGGGCCAGCCTCCCAGATCTTCAGTTGCTGGGCCAGCCTCCCAGAATGTCAGTTGCTGGGCCAGCATCCTGGATCCTCAGTTGCTGGGCCAGCATCCTGGATCTTCAGTTGCTGGGCCAGCCTCCCAGATCCTCAGTTGCTGGGCCAGCCTCCCAGATCTTCAGTTGCTGGGCCAGCCTCCCATATCCTCAGTTGCTGGGCCAGCCTCCCAGATCCCCAGTTGCTGGGCCCAGCCTCCCAGATCCCCAGTTGCTGGGCCCAGCCTCCCAGATCCTCAGTTGCTGGGCCCAGCCTCCCAGATCCTCAGTTGCTGGGCCAGCCTCCCAGATCCTCAGTTGCTGGGCCAGCCTCCCAGATCCTCAGTTGCTGGGCCAGCATCCCAGTTCCCAGATCTTCAGTTGCTGAGCCCAAGATCTCAGACTCCAGTTTGCCAATGCTAACATGTAAATGAGTTCATAAGTATCATAAGAGCTTTTTTACCCACAATCGTCATTGTCGAGAATTTTGCAAGCAGAAATTAATTGAATTAACTGCAGCTCATTCTCCGTTAACTACCTGTTAATATTAAAAGTTCACAGATTAAGCTTGGGTCCAATAAAGAACAAGCAAATGATCTGGATTTATATAGACTAAATCAAGTTTACTGACATGAAAAGATAAAGAGCAAGGCCGCGAAAGACAGCAAAAGTTTTGAATAACTTCAAAGTTATTTTTAGAAAACAGATTTGGCTGATAAAAATGTGCGCAATAAAAACAGCAATAAAGTGAAGTAAATATAATCTTGACGAAGTTCTACGCTTGCAATGTACAGCTATAGGGGTTCATGAAAAGCATTACTAAGCAAAACAGAGGTGAGCATGATTAAGCTGTTTTTACTGCCAAGTGTAGAATTCTAATGCAATTAAAAGGGGGGGGGGGCGGGTGAAGGGTTTTGCAATAGAGAGCCTTGTTCGGAACATGATGAAAGGAAGTTAGAGGGTGAATATAACTGTGCAGATGGGGATGCAGATGCAGAAAGCAGATGGAGGAGGGTAGACAGCAGATGGAGGAGGGTAGACAGCAGATGGAGGAGGGTAGACAGCAGATGGAGGAGGGTAGACAGCAGATGGAGGAGGGTAGTCAGCAGATGGAGGAGGGTAGACAGCAGATGGAGGAGGGTAGACAGCAGATGGAGGAGGGTAGACAGCAGATGGAGGAGGGTAGACAGCAGATGGAGGGTAGTCAGCAGATGGAGGGTAGTCAGCAGATGGAGGAGGGTAGACAGCAAATGGAGGAGGGTAGACAGCAGATGGAGGAGGGTAGACAGCAGATGGAGGAGGGTAGACAGCAGATGGAGGGTAGTCAGCAGATGGAGGGTAGTCAGCAGATGGAGGAGGGTAGACAGCAAATGGAGGAGGGTAGACAGCAGATGGAGGAGGGTAGACAGCAAATGGAGGAGGGTAGACAGCAGATGGAGGAGGGTAGTCAGCAGATGGAGGAGGGTAGACAGCAGATGGAGGAGGGTAGTCAGCAGATGGAGGGCAGACAGCAGATCGAGGAGGGTAGTCAGCAGATGGAGGGTATTCAGCAGATGGAGGAGGGTAGAGGGCAGAGGGCGGATAGAGAGAGGGTATACATAGTAGAGGGCGGGTGGAGGAGGTTAGAGGGCACATTGAGAAGGATACAGGGCGGGTAAGGGGGTAGAGGGTGGATGAAGAGGGTAGAGCACACAGAGGCAGACAAGGTAGAGAGCGGACCAAGCCGGAAGCCCCGCCACTAGCAGACGGGTCTCACCTCGTGCAGGCGGATCTGGAAGTACACGGCCAGGTTGAACTTTCTCTTGAGCTCCCAGTAGGCTGGCAGGCTGCTGAGGCGGGGCAGCAGGGCCTGGAACTGCGGCAGGAACTCCAGCACGGTAAGGCTGTAGCGCTGGTGAAAGCGGTCCGGGTTGCCCGGGTTGAACAGCATTGGCAGCTCGTCGATCAGGTGACGGGCGAGCTCGGGGAACACGGCGCCGCCAAGGAAGTCGAAGTGGCGCGTCAGACCGGCGGGGTCCAGCAGGCTGGCCCAGGCGTCGCGCTGCTCGCGGGCGAAGTCCAGCACGGAGGCGAAGGCGGCCGACAGCTGCTGCTGCTGCTGGAGCGTGTCCTGCAGGGCGAGGGTGTTTTGGGTCACGTGGGTCAGCTTGGGTCATGCTGGAGTCACACTGGGTCAGCGTGGGTCTTGCTGGGTCAACTTAGGCATTGCTGGGTCATGCTGGGCCAGCTTGGGCATTTCTGGGACACGCCGGGTCAGCTTGGGTCATGCTGGGCAGCTTGGGCATTTCTGGGACACGCCGGGTCAGCTTGGGTCTTGCTGGGCCAGCTTGGGTCATGCTGGGTCAGCTTGGGTCATGCTGGGTTAGCTTGGGCATTTCTGGGACACGCCGGGTCAGCTTGGGTCATGCTGGGCCAGCTTGGATCATGCTGGGTCAGCTTGGGTCATGCTGGGTCAGCTAAAACTCCAACCTGCACGAGCACGGAGCGCAGGAAGCGCCGCACGGTCAGCTCCCTGTAGATCTCCAGCGCCTGGTCCGGCCGGCCCAGCCCGGCGAAGGCCGTCAACGCCACCCGAATGGCCGGCTTATCGTTGCTTAGCAACGCGTTAGTCAACGCGTCGGCCAGACGACGTTCGAGCAGCTCGCCGAGGCGGCTGGCGCGCGGCCGGAGCCCGTCGATGGTCTGGTTGGAACCGCGCCATCGCGCGCACAGATGGCTGAGGCGGGCGTAGGCGCGGCCGCAGCGCTCCAGGCTGACGGGCAGCTGCTGGCCGGGCGGGCTGGAGGCCGCGGACGGCGCCTCGCCCAGCCAGAGCTCCAGCTTGGCCACGAGGCCGAGGCAGGCGGCAACCGCTCGCTGGGCCGCCTCTTTCTGGGCAGCCTGGGAGCGGCTCCTCAGCTGCTCGCCTGCGTCAGCCAGCGCGTCATCGATCTGGGCGAGGATTTCCGTCACCTTGGGGAGAATGGGAGTGTGGGATTGGTGGGAGTTGAGAATTGGATGTGTCTGCCTGAGAACTGGATGTGTCTGCTGAGAACTGGATGTGTCTGCTGAGAACTGGATGTGTCTGCCTGAGAACTGGATGTGTCTGTCTGAGAACTGGATGTGTCTGTCTGAGAACTGGATGTGTCTGCCTGAGAACTGGATGTGTCTGCCTGAGAACTGGATGTGTCTGCCTGAGAACTGGATGTGTCTGCCTGAGAACTGGATGTGTCTGCTGAGAACTGGATGTGTCTGCTGAGAACTGGATGTGTCTGCCTGAGAACTGGATGTGTCTGTCTGAGAACTGGATGTGTCTGCCTGAGAACTGGATGTGTCTGCCTGAGAACTGGATGTGTCTGCCTGAGAACTGGATGTGTCTGCCTGAGAACTGGATGTGTCTGCCTGAGAACTGGATGTGCCTGCCTGAGAACTGGATGTGTCTGCCTGAGAACTGGATGTGTCTGCCTGGAGAACTGGATGTGTCTGCCTGAGAACTGGATGTGTCTGCCTGAGAACTGGATGTGTCTGCCTGAGAACTGGATGTGTCTGCCTGGAGAACTGGATGTGTCTGCCTGAGAACTGGATGTGTCTGTCTGAGAACTGGATGTGTCTGCCTGAGAACTGGATGTGCCTGCCTGAGAACTGGATGTGTCTGCCTGAGAACTGGATGTGTCTGCCTGGAGAACTGGATGTGTCTGCCTGAGAACTGGAACTGCAAGTGTAAAGTGCCTGAGAAGTGCAAAAAGGTTTGAGCATTAAGCTTTCCAGCATTAGTTTGCGAACTAAAAGTATTCTTAGAAAAAGCGCGTGAGCTCGCTTAGGCGTGTCCTCAGGCTATGGCTATTCACACGGGCTTATTAGGATGCATATTAATCAAATAATAAAAGTTTGCTCTGACAGGCATAAAGCTGCTCAAAACGCTGTGCTTTTGGACCCCACGAGTAGTGCTTCAATGAATTTGAATACAACAGAAGATGGAAAGAGAAGCTTTGCGCGAGAACAGAAAGATGAGCCAAAAGTTTTACTGCACTAGTTGAGTCTGAGTTGGTATCACGACAGCCTTTGAGTGAGCTGGTATCATGAGATCTGCAGTCAGTGAGTGAGCTGGTATCATGAGATCTGCAGTCAGGGAGTGAGCTGGCATCATGAGATCTGCAGTCAGTGAGTGAGCTGGCATCATGAGATCTGCAGTCAGTGAGTGAGCTGGCATCATGAGATCTGCAGTCAGTGAGTGAGCTGGCATCATGAGATCTGCAGTCAGTGAGTGAGCTGGCATCATGAGATCTGCAGTCAGTGAGTGAGCTGGCATCATGAGATCTGCAGTCAGTGAGTGAGCTGGCATCATGAGATCTGCAGTCAGTGAGTGAGCTGGTATCATGAGATCTGCAGTCAGGGAGTGAGCTGGCATCATGAGATCTGCAGTCAGTGAGTGAGCTGGCATCATGAGATCTGCAGTCAGTGAGTGAGCTGGCATCATGAGATCTGCAGTCAGTGATAAGGCAGTAAG
Organism: Macrostomum lignano; assembly: GCA_002269645.1. Classification (NCBI taxonomy): domain Eukaryota; kingdom Metazoa; phylum Platyhelminthes; family Macrostomidae; genus Macrostomum; species Macrostomum lignano. The sequence goes on from NIVC01000326.1 coordinate 536,288, forward strand.
TTCAAATAAACAGAAAAATGGCATGAATAGTTTATCATGCGAATTAAAAGCTCAGGAGCCTTAGAACTAAAAAATTCTGAGTCTTGCTCGACAGAGCACAGAGCTGAGGCTGCAGCCAGAATCTTGGATGCTGATGAATAAACACACGCCCTTCTGTACCACACGACAATAGATGAAGCGCATGCTAAAAAATAACGCTATTATTAAAAATATCTCATACGCAATTTTAAGCACCTACTGAAATGGAAAAACTAGCCGAGTACTTGGCTACTCACTTATTGCTGTCTCAGTGCCTTATTTCACTTTGTAAAGCTACTTGGCGCAGTGCACAGAGTAAAGCTTGTTAGGTAGTCTGAATAAATCAGTCAGTCAGTCAGTCAGTCAGTCAGTCAGTCAGTCAGTCAGTCAGTCAGTCATTCACTCAGAAAATTCCAAAAACGTGCAGAATCGAACCCGAGACCCCCACTGACCTGCTCTCTCAGCTGCATGACAGGCGTGTGGATGGCGCTGAGCGCCTTGTCCAGGCCAGCCAGGTTGGTGGACAAGCTGACAAAGTCCGCATAGTCCTGATTGATGAGCTCGATCAGCGAGTTCGTGAGCACCCGATGGTAAGCCACCAGATCGTCGCGCAGCTTCTCTAGCGGCGCCCGGCGCTTGTGCTCGAGAATGAAGGCGTCGAGGTCAAAGTCGGGCCGGTAGAAAACCGCCGGATCGAACACGAAGCTCTGGCCGCGCGCAGCCGACTGCGGGTCCGCAGCCAGCGAGTCGCCGGCCGTGTCGAACAGAAACTGCCGCTGCTGCTGCTTGCCGCCGCCGCCGCCGCCGCCGCCCGGAGACGTCGCTTCAGAGTCCGCGGTGGCCGCGGGCGACTTTGGCGAACTTGCTGCCGTTGAAGACGCCTGAAAGTAGACATGGGACAGATTTGCACGGCTATTAGACTGATTTTTATGGGAAATTAGAGAGCAATTGGACTCATTTGCACGGGAAATTAGACTGATTTGCACGGCAATTAGAGACTGATTTGCACGGCAATTAGAGACTGATTTGCACAGCAATTAGACTCATTTGCACGGACAATTAGAGACTCATTTTCACGGCAATTAGACTCATTTTCACGGGCAATTAGACTCATTTGCACGGACAATAAGAGACTCATTTGCACGGACAATAAGAGACTCATTTGCACGGACAATTAGAGACTCATTTGCACGGACAATTAGAGACTCATTTGCACGGACAATTAGAGACTCATTTGCACGGACAATTAGAGACTCATTTGCACGGACAATTAGAGACTCATTTGCACGGACAATTAGAGACTCATTTGCACGGATAATTAGAGACTCATTTGCACGGACAATTAGAGACTCATTTGCACGGATAATTAGAGACTCATTTGCACGGCTATTAGACTCATTTGCACGGCTATTAGAGACTGATTTGCACGGCTATTAGAGACTGATTTGCACAGCAATTAGAGACTCATTTGCACGGACAATTAGAGACTCATTTTCACGGCAATTAGACTCATTTGCACGGACAATTAGAGACTCATTTGCACGGACAATTAGAGACTCATTTGCACGGACAATTAGAGACTCATTTGCACGGACAATTAGAGACTCATTTGCACGGCTATTAGAGACTCATTTGCACGGCTATTAGACTCATTTGCACGGCTATTAGACTCATTTGCACGGCTATTAGAGACTCATTTCCTCGGGCAATTAGACTCATTTGCACGGGCAATTAGACTCATTTGCACGGACAATTAGACTCATTTGCACGGGCAATTAGCGACTGATTTGCACGGGACACTAGACTCATTCCCACGGCTATTAGACTCATTTGCACGGGCAGCTAGAGACAAAGCACGAGAAAAAATGTTTAGTAAATAATCCAGTTCATTCCAAAGCCAGCAGCACCGCAGATTGCAGTGTATTTGTGATTAGTGCCAGGTACTTGCACAATGCACATGGCGATAAGTCTTGGGTCTTGAAGTATTCGATAAAAAACGGGACCAGTCTGACCTCAGGCCTCACCAAACAAAGTTAGCTATTCTTATCAGAATCTCTGCGTTAAAATGGATTGACAATTTCACAATAAAGTTATTCGTACATGCGCGCTGCACTACTCAGAATTAAAACGATAGTAGTAGCACGTAAAGAATTTCTTCACAAAAAAACGAAACAAGGAGACAAAATTTTGAAGAGAATTGAACCAATCCAGGAACACATCATTTGAAAATGGCAAATACAAAAATGCAGCACAAAAGAGGAAGCAGAATGGCATTCAAGGAGCCCTTCAAAAAAAGCCAAGGACTGCGGATCAAGCAAAGCGGATGTTGGCCCTGTTGAAGGCCAGCAGCAGTCTGAGCAGGTCGTCCTCGTCCATGCTGCGGGCGCGGGAGGCAGCGAAGCCGGACTCGGTGAGCACCCGACGCACCAGCTCGGCGAAGGAGGCGCCGCCGTCGGCTGGCGGGGCTGGCAGGCCGCGGGCAGTCAGGTAGGCTCGGTGGTTCTTCTCTAGCAGCTGCAGCACCGACTTCTGCTTGAACTCTCCTAGAAGAGTTTTGTTCTTCCGGGCAAAGCAGACTCGCAGCAGGCCATCGAATTCGGCGGCTTGGACTGGCGGCTTCGGGACTCGCGGCTCCAGGCGGACCACGGCCGACTCCACCTGGGGTGGGCGGGTAGATTGATTGGATACTGTTCAGTAGGGAGCGGATACTGTGCAGTAGGGAGCGAATATTGTACAGTAGGGAGCGGATACTGTACAGTAGGGAGCGGATACTGTACAGTAGGGAGCGGATACTGTACAGTAGGGAGCGGATACTGTACAGTAGGGAGCGGATATTGTACAGTAGGGAGCGGATACTGTGCAATAGGGAGCGGATACTGTACAGCAGGGAGCGGATACTGTAAAGTAGGGAGCGGATATTGTAGAGAGCGGATGCTGTACAGTAGGGAGCGGATGCTCTACAGTAGGGAGCGGATGCTCTACTTTTTATTATTTATTAGAGGCAGGGGGGTTGTGTGCACCCTGGCGCACTTTAAGCGACATCAACACACAACCGGCGAGAGGCATTACTGCCCATTCCGCCGACTCCCCTGAGCAGCATACAAGCGCGCGGATACGTACGCAGGCACACACTCACAAAGGAGTGTACAGCGGCCCTAACTTTATATTATCGTTAGGCATGTACACTTCACTGCGCCTTGGGGGGTTGGCTCTCAAGGCCATTAATTGCACGAGCAGAGCCAAGCCGAGATTCCAATTCAGCCCCAAATTAATGTGACTGCACTTGGAATCAAGCCTGGGCCGCTGGCACACCAGAGCAGTTGCGCTAGACCGCTGGGCTACGGCCCCCCGCGGATGCTCTACATTGGGGAGCGGAGAAGCCCCGAAAAAGCCGAAGCCCCAGACATATCTAGGACAAACCTTAGGCGGCGGCCGGAAGTTACTCTTGGACACCTTCATCACGTGACTGACCCGGCAGTGCAGCTGCACATTGGCTGACAGGCGGCTGTACAATTTGTCCCCAGGCCGGGCCGTCAGCCTGTCGGCGAATTCCTTCTGCACCATGACCAGAGTAGCGCGGAAGCGGCCGTGCTGGATGAGCTTGAAGATGAAGGGCGAGGAGATCTGGTAGGGCAGGTTGGAGACGCACAGGTCAAAGTAGGGCAGCTCATTTTTCAGAACATCGCCGAGTAGAATTTCGAGTTTAGGCTGCAGTGGAGTTGCCATGACTCGTTTTTGCAGCTCGGCCACTAGACGGGGGTCGATTTCGAATGCGACCACCTGCGGATTGGGAGGTAGGCGAGGGCAAGGACGTCTGAGTGCTCGGATTAGAAACCTCAGGCCTAATTTAGCAATCTGCGAGCGAAAGTGCTAAGCTCGGGTGACTTGGCGGTGCTTCGAATTTTTCCAGTCCACATATTTAGACGTCTTTGGCCTCAGAATCCGGTAATGGACATCTAGCGTATAGGTAATATAAAACTTGGGCTGGGAAATATTTATTCTTTAAATTCCGCCATTGCTCGGGGGGTTGCTGAGATGCCATGGCTCAGGGGGGAGGGAGCTGCTGAGATGCTATGGCTCAGGGGGAGGGGGGTTGTTGAGATGCCATGGCTCAGGGGGAAGGGGGGTTGCTGAGATGCCATGGCTCAGGGGGGAGGGGGGTTGCTGAGATGCCATGGCTCAGGGGGGAGGGGGGGGTTGCTGAGATGTTATGGCTCAGGGGGGAAAGTTGCTGAAATGCCATGGCTCAGGGAGGGAGGGGGTTGCTGAGATGCCATGGCTCAGGGGGAGGGAGGGGTTGCTGAGATGCCATGGCTCAGGGGGGGAGGGGGGTTGCTGAGATGCCATGGCTCAGGGGGGGGGGGGTTGTTGAGATGCCATGGCTCAGGGGGAGGGAGGGGTTGCTGAGATGCCATGGCTCAGGGGGGAGGGGGTTGCTGAGATGCCATGGCTCAGGGGGGAGGGGGTTGCTGAGATGCCATGGCTCAGGGGGGAGGGAGGGGGGTTGCTGAGATGCCATGGCTCAGGGGGGAGGGAGGGGGTTGCTGAAATGCCATGGCTCAGGGAGGGAGGGGGTTGCTGAGATGCCATGGCTCAGGGGGAGGGAGGGGGTTGCTGAGATGCCATGGCTCAGGGGGGGAGGGGGGTTGCTGAGATGCCATGGCTCAGGGGGGGGGGGTTGTTGAGATGCCATGGCTCAGGGGGAGGGAGGGGGTTGCTGAGATGCCATGGCTCAGGAGGGAAAGTTGCTGAGATGCCATGGCTCAGGGGGGGGGAGATGCTGAGATGCCATGGCTTAGGGGGAGGGAGGGGGTTGCTGAGATGCCATGGCTCAGGGGGAGGGAGGGGGTTGCTGAGATGCCATGGCTCAGGAGGGAAAGTTGCTGAGATGCCATGGCTCAGGGAGGGAGGGGGTTGCTGAGATGTTATGGCTCAGGGGGGAAAGTTGCTGAAATGCCATGGCTCAGGGAGGGAGGGGGGTTGCTGAGATGCCATGGCTCAGGGGGAGGGAGGGGGTTGCTGAGATGCCATGGCTCAGGGGGAGGGGGTTGCTGAGATGCCATGGCTCAGGGGGGGGGGTTGTTGAGATGCCATGGCTCAGGGGGAGGGAGGGGGTTGCTGAGATGCCATGGCTCAGGGGGGAGGGGGGTTGCTGAGATGCCATGGCTCAGGGGGGGAGGGGGGTTGCTGAGATGCCATGGCTCAGGGGGGGAGGGGGGTTGCTGAGATGCCATGGCTCAGGGGGGAGGGAGGGGGGTTGCTGAGATGCCATGGCTCAGGGGGGAGGGAGGGGGTTGCTGAGATGCCATGGCTCAGGGGGAAAGTTGCTGAAATGCCATGGCTCAGGGAGGGAGGGGGTTGCTGAGATGCCATGGCTCAGGGGGAGGGAGGGGGTTGCTGAGATGCCATGGCTCAGGGGGAGGGAGGGGGTTGCTGAGATGCCATGGCTCAGGAGGGAAAGTTGCTGAGATGCCATGGCTCAGGGGGGGGGGATGCTGAGATGCCATGGCTCAGGGGGGGGGGAAGATTCTGAGATGCCATAGCTCAGGGGAAATGCTGAGATTCCATGGCTCAGGGAGTTGCTGAGATGCCATGGCTCAGGGAGATGCTGAGATGCCATGGCTCAGGGGAAATGCTGAGATTTCATGGCTCAGGGAGTTGCTGAGATGCCATGGCTCAGGGAGATGCTGAGATGCCATGGCTCAGGGAGATGCTGAGATGCCATGGCTCAGGGAGATGCTGAGATGCCATGGCTCAGGGGAAATGCTGAGATTCCATGGCTCCCACGAGTCTGCCCCCACTCCCAACCTCCTGCAAACGAACAAAATAAAAGTACAACTTGTACCTTCTTGGCCTTGGCCAGCAGCTGCACAGTGAGGTTGCCAGTGCCTGGTCCAATTTCTAGCACAGTGTCTGTAGACTTAATCCCAGCCTTATCCACCATGGCCTTGACCACTGCGGGATTCTTCAGTATGTGCTGGCCCTTGGACTTGTTAAACATGATGTTCTGCTTCATCACCCGATGGAGCGGGTCGGAACCCTCTGGCATCTTGTTGCCATGCTGCTTTTGCGGCTTCTGTTTGCCAGGTTTTCCCATTGGCATGAGTGAAAAAAATTTCATACTTTGCTTGCATTGCTAGCCATGTTTACAAACAGTTACACAAGTTAATCTAACATTTTATAGATTATTTATATGTTATCCTGAAATAATTTGCATATAACTGTTTTATAATATCAAAGTCTGTTACTCTTACAAAGCAGATGATTAGCCAACTATAATTATGTATAACCACACCCAAAATTATTTTCTAATCCTGATCTTCTGATGACGATAAATTGGAAGCATCTTCTTGTGGACTCTCTAGATACAGTTTTCTTAATTAAACCATAGGTTCTATCAAATATGAGCTTCCTAAAGACAATGAACTCAGGGACTTTATTGAGTTTATAAACAATCCTAGCTGAAGTGATGACAATCTTTTAGATGTATTGCTAAATAAATATGTTGCTATCACTATTGATACTAGGCCCTAGTACCATAGCCAGTAAAGGAGCATTGTCTGAATTGGATGATGTAGAACTGAAATTTCTGCCAAAGACAAGCAGGGATCAAATTATTTAGCACAAAAAAATTTATGAACAACATCAGAATCACTTGGTCTAAGCTATCATACATTAGCTATGCCTAGTGTAGAACAATTGAATGAGTATCTGCAACTATTGATATAACTTTTGTCTAAAGAAACTAGACAATGAGCTACACTTAGCAATGAGCTGGGTTTATATCCAAGTAGGCCTATAGCATTATTTTCATTATGCCATCAAGTGGGAACTAAACCTTGTTACCTAGTTCTAAGTTTTCAATAGCCAATAGAATGTTATGTTTAAGTCCACAAGTTTCATTCTATGGGAAGATCTATCAAGCATTTTCCTAGACAAAGTAAATTCCTATTTAGGTATACCTATTTATATTATATATAATACAACACACTAATAACCAGGGGACATTATAGATTTAGAAAGATAGAAAGTATAGACTCAAGCCTAAAGGGAGACTTAAACTAAAGGAAGAGAATTGCAACACTATTATAGATTTTGAATTAGAAAAAAAGTATGCCAAACAACTTTTTGTATATAGCATATTATAGGCCTCAAATTTTTATATATAATGAAAACAGTGACTTGACATTTTGTCAAAAAACTTTTTGCCAAAAGCCTTTAACTAACAAAACTAAAACTAAAGCAAAATGTCAAAACTAAAAGGGTAAAACTAGAAAGGCACTAGAAGGTACAATTGAAATTGTCATATTCAAAAATTAAAAATCATTATAATAATGACGATGTGACCAAATCTGTAAGGCTTTAATATTTCAATATGACAACTTTGACAAAAAGCAATTAAGGGCATTCTCATTTAATTCATGTAATTTATTTACCAATTGTATATGTATTGCAACTGACTATAATTTTATTATTTATTATAAATAGTGCTTCCATTTCAAATATGTACTTTAATTAGCAAAATATAGATGCTATAATTTAGTCAAATACGAGTCAACTTATTAATATGTTAAATAATTAAGCCTAGTTTCTTGGAAAGGAAATTGAATTTAACAAAAAAATATTTTCAGATCCTATGGTAGGGCAAGCTACCACTTGAGCTATTGGCAGTTGACATTATTTTTTTTGATGATATCTTTTCTTTTGCATGTATGGCCTTTTTGGTAGTCTTCCCTGCCTTCCTATTGGCCCATCCTTTGCCCCTTCTGTTGGCCCAACCATTGGCCCTCTCTTTTTTATCCTTTGGTTTGCCTGGGGTTTTGTCCAGTTTTTTTGTTATCTCATCTGTTGCCGCATCCTTTGTCTCATCTTCTGCCCTCCTATCTGTTGTATTTTTGCTGGTATATACTATTTATATAGCCTGGTTTAGACCACACCATTTTTTATTTCTCTTCCTTTCTCCCATATTCTCTCTCTTGCTATTCATTGTCCAGTGTTTAGTTAGTTTATTGTTTGTTTTGGTAATATATACTTTTGACCTTGTTAGCTTGCTTCTTATTTATTAACCATAGGCCCTACTTGCCCAGCATCTCAGCTTAGTTAGAATTCTCTTGTCTGTAGCTTGTATTTTGTTATTATTTTTTAAGTAGTTTTAGTGACAACCAATAAAACATATAATCAATTCTATTTGATTTATTCACCAAACTAGGAATATTCCTAAAATTCTAAGAGGATATTTCTGCTATGAGATGAGCTAAGATCCTTGCATAACCAATGCAACACAATATGAAAATTTAATGAATGCAGCCTTATCCAATACAAAGACAATAAAAATTTTGATAACTTAGGTGTTTTCTTTGTAACCTATATAGGCCTAGGCTTTATGACAATTTCAAATAAGACTCCAGCCAAGCAAGCTAAATTCTAAAAGGCTTAGCCTTATAATGCCATAGCCTAGTTTAACTAGAAAATTATCAAGGGAAAATGTAGATTTGGGAAATGAAAACCAAAAAAAGAAAGCAAGCCTATATTTTTTATAAAAGTGCACTTGGTCCTAATTTTTATTTTTTAAGTCCTTTTTTTTAAGGGATGACTATACAATATATACAAATATTTATTCATTAAATAATTAATATTATAAAGTAGGCCCCTAATACTTAGCCTTGTCTATTGCCATTTACTAATGGCAATGGCTACAATTATGCCAATAGGCCTATCATACAAAAATGACAATTCTAGGTCTACTTATTTTGTGTAGATCATATAACATTCAAAGACTACCCAAGCAGAGAGGGATAGAAAACTAGGCCCTATATTTCTTAGAAAATGTTAAAGAGCCTGGTTTTACCAAAAATATACTAATTACAGCAATTTTATGCTAGGCCTAGGCCTAACGTTATAGTTGCTAGATAAATAAAATGTTACTATCACTGTTGATATACCTAAGCGAAGGCTAGTACTATAGGCATAGCCAGTGAAGAAACATTGTCAAAATTGGATGATGTAGAACTGCAATTGCTGCCAAAGAAGTGACAGATAAACACTTCTTATCATTTTTAGCATAAAAATTGATATTGCTTTCTTCAATAGAAGGCAGATCCAATGTTGATATTTTGATATGCTGTGCCTTTCTTACACTACAGCTCTTAGTTCTATTGATATTTTGTAAAGCTTTTTGTTGAGAAAATTAAGATTCTATCAAGTTTCTAGTTCTATGTTAATATTTTATTCTATGTACAGAATGTACTAGGCGGCCCCTAATGTACTGGATTCCCTGCTGCTGTACCTAAAAATCATAAAATTAAAAATGCATGTCACAGCTCGACTCGTCGACTAATTGGTTTTATGAATATATCTTTGTTGTAGGTGTCCTAGTCGCTTAGTCGGTCGAGATAAGCAATAAAATTTCACTGCTGCTAACCAAACGTAACAAATTTTGCAACTTCAGCGGATTATAGGCTACTGTTTCCAATCCTACCTAATGCCACCCACCCACACCGCACCAATTGTAGAAGGGGTAAAATTAAATAATGTGTCTCACCGTTGCTACCAATTGTAACGGGGTGAAAGTTAGTATCTGTGTCGTTACTGAGATGGGAATTCCACAGGGTCTGTGGTCTCTAACTCGCTGCTAAGGAGTTGTGGCAGGCGGGACGGGATGCCACAATTAAACTCTGATATTTATTACTTTTGTAATAGTGCTCAATTTGCGTGCGCGTGCACTTCTAGTGTTTTCGGATGTTTTCTCCGTATTTCTTTCTGTGTCACCCCACCCCTGCGTATAGCCTTTTCTAGAAATTTCTTTTTGTTTCTGATTGGCTGAAAACGCGTGAATAACGAGCCCCAACCAATAGAGTGCTTAGTACCTACCCTATCGACGAAATCCGATTGGTTAGGATTTTCTAAGCTGCGTTTTTCTAAGCTGCATCGCGGTCAGTCTATTTAATCAAGCAAGCTGGAACGCAAATAAATCAAGTTTTTCTCTGACTAAAGAAGTCCCGGCAGTTAAAACTCAAGAATACGCGGCTACATTGGCGACCACGCCAGTTTTCCACATGTGGAATAACGACGACTACCTGGAACTACGTGGACGTCTCGTCGGACGACGGCGCAACGCAGGCGACGAGGCAGCTTCCGTTTCTACAGAGTCTACGAACGCGTCCAACCCCTTCGTGTCGATGACCACAGTCAGCGAAGCCACAAATCCCTTCCTCGTTGCCAACGACCTTCAGAGGGCACACTCGGCGGAAGTCTCAACCAACCCGTTCCTTGAAGACATCGACCAAGCGTCAGGGCAGGCCTCAGCAATGCAGCAGTACGCCTATCCTCCAGCTCACGGATACGCAGCGCTGCCAGACTACAATCCAGTACCGGCTCTTCCGCCAGTACCTAAGCCCGCACCGTACAACGGTCGGGAGGATTTCGACGACTTTCTCATCAGGATCAGCGCCTATATTAGCCGGTTCCCAGGCCTTCGAGACGCCGACAAGATCAACACCCTGACTGCGTTCCTCGGACCGGCCTTTGCAACGTACACCACCTGGCTGGCGATCCAGTGTGCCTACGTCGGACTGCCACCGGGGACAACCCTGGACCAGCTACCTGGTGTCCGCTATGAGGGCCTCGTTGAACACCTCCGGTCTCGTCACGGCGGGGCCAAGAGTGCAGCGCTACTTCGCCGCGAGTTCCGTGCTCGGCAGCGTCGACCAGAGGAGAGCTTCGAAACGTACCTGACGGAGCTTCAACGGCTAGCTGCAAGGGCATACCCGGACCCAAGAGCTCAGGCTTACGTCCAACAGACAGTTAGCGAGCAGTTCATGCATGGTCTCAATGACGGCTACGTCACCGAGCGACTACTGAATCAACCAACACCACCAAGCACTGTGGAGCAGGTTCTACGAATAGCCCAGCAGCTTCGAGAAACCCGGGCCTACATGGATGCTGGCCGTGGCGAAATCCAGCCCCAGCAACCGAGACCACCACAGAGCCAACTTTCAGCGCCACCGAAACCACTAATGCCTCAGCAGCCTGCCTCATCTGGCGGTCGAGGACAGCAACGACAGCAATCACCGGCTAGTTCCAACTGTTTCGGCTGCGGTCAGCCGGGCCACATCCGACGCAATTGCCCAAACGCCGAGGGGGCTGGTTCACGAGGCCAGCACCGGCCCTCTCAGCACTAACGCATTCGGCCTCAACACCACGCCTCAGCAGCTGCCAGCCTGGCCAGGTGCGCTTCGTCACAGCCCGCATCCTTAGACGACGGCGCCACTGTCTGATCGACACCGGGGCAGAGGTTTCCTGCATCAGCGATGACATATGCAAGAAAGCTAGGCGGCGGCTGCAGCCCAGCAGCATCATCATAAGAGGCGTGGATGGCAACCTACAGTCTGTGCTGGGTGAGACTACTTTGGCAGTGACTCTGGGAACCGTACAAGTCCATCATCGTTTCGTCGTACTCGAGAAGCTTCACCCGACGTCCGTCATCCTGGGCTGTGACTTCCTCAGTGAACACGACGCCTCGGTCCATCTCCAAGCCGGTTGCATCACTTTCAACAGCCTAGGTGTGTCGATTCCAGCTCGAAAAAGTAAAGAGGCAGCACAGACCTGCAAGCTCGTATCAGCGGCCTCCGTGCAGCTGCAGCCAGGGGAGCGCTGGATAATCCCCGTTAAGCCAGCACAGTCGGCCTCGTGGACGCGATCGGAGTGTCCAGGAGTCGTCACCGGCACAAGATCACAGGGGCTCCTTGTGGGTCGTTGCGTTGCCAAGCTGGTCGAGAGAGGCATGGGCCTAGCAGTCATCAACGTCGACGACCACACGGTCAACATCAGCGACGGCGACATTGTTGGCATCTTCTCCCCGTTAGGAAGTCAGCCATTCGTTCAGCAATCGGGTGCCGCTGGCAGCACGGCGGCGACGGCCGCTGGCAGCACGGCGGCGACGGCCGCTGGCAGCACGGCGGCGACGGCCGCTGGCAGCACGGCGGCGACGGCCGCTGGCAGCACGGCGGCGACGGCCGCTGGCAGCACGGCGGCGACGGCCGCTGGCAGCACGGCGGCGACGGCCGCTGGCAGCACGGCGGCGACGGCCGCTGGCAGCACGGCGGCGACGGCCGCTGGCAGCACGGCGGCGACGGCCGCTGGCAGCACGGCGGCGACGACCGCTGGCAGCACGGCGGCGACGGCCGCTGGCAGCACGGCGGCGACGGCCGCTGGCAGCACGGCGGCGACGGCCGCTGGCAGCACGGCGGCGACGGTCGCGGGCAGCACGGCTACATCAACAACAGCTTTAGCGACAGAGTTACCTCGCACCGACTGGTTGAACGACGTGCACATCGAAAGCTCCATCTCCGTCGAAGAGCAACAGTCGGTCAAGGATCTGCTGTTAGAGTTCAGCACCGTTTTTGCATCCCCTGGCAACGCTGGTCGAACTGCAGTCCTGCAGCATCGCATCGACACCGGCGGGGCAAGGCCGATCCGGCAGGGTTTGCGGCGTGCAGCGCGTCCAGTCATCGACAAGCAGGCCGAATTGATCGACGACATGCTGACCAAGGAGTAATCCGGCCGTCTTCATCGCCTTGGGCTTCGCCAATCGTGCTTGTGCGTAAGAAGGACGGGACAGCGCGCTTTTGCTTAGACTATCGACTGCTCAATGAGGTCACCAAGCCGGACGCTTTTCCAATTCCGAGGATCGACGACACACTCGATGCGCTGCAAGGCAACGCCTACTTTTCGGCACTCGATCTGGAAAGTGGCTACTGGCAGGTTGAGGTCGAGGAGCGTGACAAAGAAAAAACTGCCTTCATCTGCCATCAAGGCCTCTTCGAGTTCAACGTCATGCCGTTTGGTCTGCGCAATGCCCCGGCAACCTTTCAACGCCTCATGCAGCTGGTGCTCCAAGGCCTGACCTGGCAAGCGTGCCTGGTCTTCATCGACGACGTTATCGTCATGGGCCGGACTATCGAGGAGCACAACTATCGGCTGCGGGCGGTATTCGAGCGGCTGCGGGACGCGAACCTACGCTTGAAGCCATCTAAATGCCATTTCGCCAACACCACGATGATCGTCTTGGGCCATCGAGTTTCCAAGTCGGGTATCACCGTCGACGAGTCAAAGACTGCTGCGATCCGAGACTGGCCTACACCCCGAACTTCCAAGGAGGTCAAGAGCTTCCTAGGTCTCGCAGCCTACTATAGACGGTTCATTCGGGATTATTCAAAGATCGCCGAGCCGCTACGACGCCTGACGGTTCCGACAGAAAGGTTTCAGTGGACGCCCAAGGCCCAAGAAGCATTCGACCAACTGAAGGCAGCACTGACCTCTGCTCCGATTCTCGCCTTCCCGGATACTAGTGCGACCAGCTCGGAGTTCATTCTGGACACTGACGCCAGCGACTGCGCCATTGGTGCGGTACTCTCTCAACTGCAGGCGGGCGAAGAACGAGTCATCGCGTACTCCAGCAGAGCACTAACAAAAGCCGAGCGCAACTACTGTGTAACGAGGCGGGAGCTGCTGTCCGTCGTTGAGCATGTCAGGAAGTTCCGGAATTACCTGCTGCCTCGGAAGTTCACCGTGCGGGTCGATCATCAGTCTCTAACGCACCTGCTGACATTCAAGGAGCCCGAAGGTCAACTCGCGCGGTGGCTGCAGACGCTAGACGAGTTCGACTTCAGAGTACTCTATCGGCCGGGCCGTCAACACAACAACGCCGATGCGCTGTCCCGTCAGCAGCAGCGCTGTACCAACCAGTGTCGGGTGTGTCGACCAACAAATGAGACCACCAGCAGGACGACATCCTCGGTTGCCTGCCAGACCGACGCCAACAGTGATGCCGCCGCTGCCGCCCAGATCAACGCAGCGACCATCAAGCTAGTGTCGACGGCTACCGACGAAGCTGTTCAGACCGACAATGTGCATGTCTGCGTCGGCACCGTGCCATCAAGGCGCAAGCAAATCCATCAGCCCCGGTCGGACGACAGCGAAGAAAGCAGCAGCAGCGAGGACGACACCAACGAAGATGAATCCGCAGCGCCAGCGGCAGACAACAGGCCACCGACGCTACGTATGCTTCAGCTGCAGGATCCGGTTATCAGTCCGGTGTTCCGACTGCTGGCCGACGGCAAGACTAGGTTTACCGACCGACAACGCGACCGAGTACCGCCGGAGAGCCTGGTGCTGGCGCAGAAGGTGCATGACTTGTGTTTCGTGAACGGTACACTGCACAGGCTGGTCAACACAAAGCCAGTACCCGTCATTCCCCGCTGCCGACAACGCGAATTTGTCGACGAGATTCACAACGTCGGCCACCTGGGCGAAGTCAAGACGCTGGCCAGCCTAAAGACGCGTTGCTACTGGCCAAAAATGTCGGAGAGCGTCCGGTTGGCCGTTCGGTCATGCCAGGTTTGCCAGCGGGCAAAGACTCCGGTTATCAAGCGGGCGCCGCTACAGTCCATCACTGCAGGGTTTCCAATGCAGCGTGTCGGGTTCGACATTGTCAAGGTCGGCGCTTCCAGAAACGGCAACGATCGGATCCTGACCATCGTCGACTACTTCAGCAAGTGGACGGAGCTGGTGCCGATTCCGGACGAGAAGGCGACGACAATTGCCAAGGCCCTCTTCAACAACTGGATCTCCAGGTGGGGTGCTCCGCATATTCTCCACTCCGACCGCGGCAAGAGCATCGATGGCCGTATCATTCGCAGTCTCTGTACACTACTGGAGGTCGACAAGACTCGAACATCGGGCTATCATCCTCAATGTGACGGTCTCGTGGAGAGATTTCATCGGACACTCCATCAGATGTTGCGCTGCCACCTTCAAACTGTCGATCCGCTGGACTGGGAGGACGCCCTGCCGTACTGTCTCCTAGCCTATCGAAGCAGCATCAGCGCGACGACCGGATTTTCCCCACATTTCCTGATGACGGGCCGGGAGGTGGTTCTGCCATTGGACGTTGTCTATCGGTCCCCAGAGCCTCCATCCGTCGTCGGCCAGTACGCAGTAGAGACCATTCAACGACTGCAGGACGCCTTTGACGCTGTGCGGAGGTCAACTGGCGCGGCTCAACGACGGAAGAAGCGGTACTACGATCTGAAAGCCCAGAAGCGCAAGTTTCGCACCGGCGACCTAGTGTGGCTGTTCGTTCCGCCTGCTGTGCTGTCCAGGACCAACTGTCTGCCTCCGAAGCATCAATCACCGTGGACAGGCCCATTTAAAGTCATGCGCAAGACATCACCTGTCAACTACTTGGTGCGGCCGATCAATTACACGGACGGGGAGATCAAGGGGCGCGTCGTGCATGTCAACAAGTTGAAGCGAGCGTGTCTGCAACGGACCCAGTCTGCTCAGCGTGCTGATCAGGACGCCAGTAGTGACGATGAAGGGCAACTTGTTGACGCTGAGGACTGACTAACGCAGATTGAGGACTGACTGACTGGTATTAGCCAACAATTTTGCTTTATAGGTCGTAGGTCTAGGACTTTTTAATAGCGTCAATCTATTAGCTTAGCAATCCTGATTTAGATTTAATTGTCGAAAACCGGTTATCTCGAATTGTTCTATTAGCTATCAGCTGGTTCTGTTCTTCCCTATTGGAGTAGCTTTCATCTGTCGTTTCCACCCCTTGGGTTTAATGAGGGCATTAAACTGTTGAAAGGGGAGCTTTTGTAATAGTGCTCAATTTGCGTGCGCGTGCACTTCTAGTGTTTTCGGATGTTTTCTCCGTATTTCTTTCTGCGTCACCCCACCCCTGCGTATAGCCTTTTCTAGAAATTTCTTTTTGTTTCTGATTGGCTGAAAACGCGTGAATAACGAGCCCCAACCAATAGAGTGCTTAGTACCTACCCTATCGACGAAATCCGATTGGTTAGGATTTTCTAAGCTGCGTTTTTCTAAGCTGCATCGCGGTCAGTCTATTTAATCAAGCAAGCTGGAACGCAAATAAATCAAGTTTTTCTCTGACTAAAGAAGTCCCGGCAGTTAAAACTCAAGAATACGCGGCTACACTTTTATAAACTCATCATAAATAATTGCATACAAATCCCCACTTTTTTCCATTTGCTGTCATTGTTCGTTTCCCACGTCTATCGCCTGTTCAATCCCCCTTCCTTTCCATGGTCTGATTTTGTCCCTTCCCTGTTTTTCGCTGTCCCTCGTTTGAATTTTTGTTTATCCGCGCGTTGACTTAGAGGCTTTTCAATGGGCCTTTTCATATTACCAATTCCAGAATCAGAATCGGTTCGGATCTTCCAAGAAAAACAGCAGTATAACTATTTAATTCTATTGAATGTTTGACTGCCTTAACAACCTCACTTAGCACAATTTTTCACTTTCTTCTTGGCGAATGTCATTCAATAATAAAAACTTTATAGCACGTATCTCCCTCTAGTTATGGAAACAAAAAGTTATACTTCACAAATTGGTTCTGGTTCTGAAACCAGAACAAGCAATATGAAAAGGCCCTTAGTGTTTTTGAGCCGTGTCCATCCCGTGAATTTGCTGCCCAATGCTCTGCCCAACGCGTGTCTCCATCGTTTGTATGTTTTTTAAACCGCTGTCCCGAGCCCTGCCTTTCCTCATACGGCTCGCTCTCTCTCTCTCCCTTGCCGTTCCGTTTACCTTTCCTCCTTTAGCAAATTGTTCGTTTAATAACCGAGTCGATCTATTTAGTTCATTGACTAGTTTATCGCTCTCCTAATTCAGCACCCCAGTGCCGCTCGCGAAGTCATCTTTGTTGTTTTATTTTATTCAGCGATTAGCCTGAGTAGACGGCATGAGGGGGCTTCTGGGACAAAATTTTTCACCTCCTCCATAATCCACCTAAATCCATCCATATTATCCCTGACAGAATCAGAAAAAAAGGGGGGTCGCACTCGCTAACAAAACGTCCTCCATAATCCACCTAAATCCATCCATATTATCCCTGACAGAATCAGAAAAAAAGGGGGGTCGCACTCGCTAACAAAACGTCCTCCATAATCCACCTAAATCCATCCATATTATCCCTGACAGAATCATAAAAAAAGGGGGTTCGCACTCGCTAACAAAACGTCCTCCATAATCCACCTAAATCCATCCATATTATCCCTGACAGAATCAGAAAAAAAGGGGGGTCGCACTCGCTAACAAAACGTCCTCCATAATCCCATTAAATCCATCCATATTATCCCTGACAGAATCAGAAAAAAGGGGGGTCGCACCTGCTCACAAAACATCGTCCATAATCCCATTAAATCCATCCATATTATCCCCGACAGAATAAAAAAAAAGGGGGTCGCACTCGCTCACAAAACATCCTCCATAATCCTATTAAATCCCTCCATATTATCCTTGACAGAATAAGAAAAAAAGGGGGGTCGCACCCGCTCACAAAACGTCCTCCATAATCCCATTAAATCTATCTATATTATCCCCGACAGAATCTTGAAAAAGGGGAGGGGTTGCACTTGATCCGAAAACTTTAATCCCATTAAATCCATCCATATTATGACTGACAGAATATGGGAATATGGGTCCACTGACACCTGTTATGCTCACTGACACTGACATAATCCACTGACATCCACCCATAGCATCTTCGAAACAATCAGAAAAAAATATGCATTCTTCTCCCCACATTCAATTCGCAACATGAAACCAGATCCCTAAAACTTTAAACCCCCTAACCCAGGGTCCTTACCCTTTGAAAAAAAAATTAAATTTTCTCTAAAAATGTTTCCAGTTGTCTCTCCAGGTTCTTATTACAAAGCGCACGAGCCTAATTACAAGAGTAAGTACCGATGCAAACTAGAATGCAGCGAGTACATGAGAAAATATTGGCCCGACGTTGATATCAATGTCCCTAATATTAATCTAGCTCTCCAAAGACACTGGTTTCATAAGTATGGAGTAACCTACGTAAAAGATTACGACAGCTACTGTGACGTAGCGAGTTCGAGATGTAGTCAGCGATTAATTAATTATTAGTTGTTTATTTATTAGTTATTTATTTATTGGTTAGCTAGTTCAGTTATTAGTAGTGTTGACACGCATGGTACGAGACAAAATGCCGAGTTGAGGAGAGTACAAAAAACGAGCGCGAGGTAACAATTTAAATTGTCAAGATGTCTATCAAAAAAGTAATAACAACTTGGACTGAAATAAATAAAACTTCAAGTACATTTTTTTTCTAAATAAATTACATTGAATTAATAGCTGGGAAACCTGCAAATTAATCAACTACAATAATTTGAAGTAATAAAAACTCAGATAGAAACTAAAAATTTAAGATGCTAACGACATCGTCACAGCTACTATAACTTTGCAGAAATAATTAGGCAATTGCGTTAGGCGTGTGAAAGTACTAACATTTAAAAATGGCCCCACTGGTAGCCATTCTAAGCGTTCTCATTGGTTGATAAGATTATACTAAAGAGAGAGTGGAAATGACTTGTTACTAAAAATAACTCAAGACAGATATTGCGATCGTGTCAATTTAAAATTGGCTGGCCCCACTGGTAGCCATTCTAAGCGTTCTCATTGGTTGATAAGATTATACTAAAGAGAGAGTGGAAATGACTTGTTACTAAAAATAACTCAAGACTGCTAATACGGTCGTATTTAAAATTGGCTGGCCCCACTGGTAGCCATTCTAAGCGTTCTCATTGGTTGATAAGATTATACTAAAGAGAGAGTGGAAATGACTTGTTACTAAAAATAACTCAAGACTGATATTGCGATCGTCTCAATTTAAAATTGGCTAAGTCATAACCCGTAACCGTCACTGTCTCCACATCGCCGCATCCGCCTGGTAGCGAACCTCGTCCCGAATGAGCTTCATATTTTCCAGAACGAAGCTAACTGGTACGGCGCAGCGTTGTAAGGCCGGAAATTCTGTCAATAAGTCGTACACTCTCAACTTCTTGTCCAAAGTCTGCCTCGATACTTGTAGATTAAGCCGTCGAATTATATTCCGAACCGACTTTAGTGTACGTTTGAGCCGGTGAATGATGGAGCCGATGTAAAATGACACAATTAATGTGCGCTTATCATAAAAATTCTCATGCTGAAATAATTCCACCAGCATGTTCTGTACAGTGGGTAGAACAGTGGGTAGATGACGAAAGTTCAACGCGTGCATACTTTCCTCGATAACTGATAGCTCCCTTGTTGGCGCTTGAACTTCGACTCCATACGAAGCACGAAGGCGCTGGAAAACAGCAGCTACTCGTGCTTCGTAGGTGGAAATATCGCGTTGGGTTTGTCCTTCCATGCGAGCCAAATCGTGCTGTATTTCCTCTTCTTTGAAATTTTCAAACAATTGTTGGAGTCCATCTCTCTGCTCTAAAGGTGTTAAATTAATCAAATCGTTCACAAATGCGTTAAGTCGAGCGGTTCTAACTGTAATTCTTTCAGCCATTGCGTTTTCTAATAGGAATTGAGTGAAGAGGGCTGGCTGGCTTCCGCCTTTACTTAAAAACCGTCATGTAGGGTTTGAGGTGGTAGTGGTTGCTGCGCCGCGCCAATATTTTGGCAATTGGAAAGGAAAGCCGTCTCCACACTAGGTAGTCTTTCGTGCTATGAACTGACTGGTTGATTGGGGTTGCCAAAGCGGAAAGGAAAGCATGCGTGGAAGTTGTACATTCGCAAAATCGATTAAAAGGCTACGCTCCTTAAGCAAATAGCAGTCGATCAACCACATAACCTCTCTCTGCTTCTCAACTTTTCAAATGCAGCTGTTGCGTTCGGCCAGGGCTGAGAATAATAGTTAAACCCTTCCCGACTCAAACGCCTCTCTCTACCCCCCCATATCTTCATACCGTAGAGACCAACTAGGCGGGCCACATTCCGAGGCCAAATCGGCGGGCCGAGGCCAACTAGGCGGGCCAACTGGCCTCACAATTAGGCAAATAATCAATATCAATCAAACATACACAGTCCATGCATGCTAATGGCGGCGAAGCGGTTGACTTTTTATTTTCTGCTCTTAGCTCTCTGGAGAATGAGAATCTCTCTTGTGCGCAACTCTTTAGGGAATAAAAAACTGTACTTACTCAAATCCACACTTGCTGATGCCCTTCCCGATTCAAGCGCCCCTTTCTACCCCCAGCTCTTTCAGCAGTCTTCCTAGTACCTTGTGAGGTGCGCACAAAATAAACCCGGCTCCCGTGCGTTCGCCCTCTCTCCCCGTGCACTCGCCCTCTCTCCCCAAACACCCGCCCTCGGCGTACACCCCCAACCCCAGTTTTGTCTTACTAAAAATAACAGCTTTAACTAGCTTCCGAGCGATCGACTCACGAAATCCGCTTGAAGCCCCTATATTGTCTAGTCTCTTAAGCATTTCTTTGTCCCAACGATTCTTCTCCTCAGGAAAATCTCTATATTTAACGTCATGCCACATGCAGACAGAGTCTAGCTCATTCACAGGCTCATGCCCAGGATTTGGGTTGTTGTTTCCATCCAGCTGTATTTCAAGTGGATTCAAAGGCCCGCAATATTTATAGCCGGGAAGTGTCCAGCCTTTGTTTGGATGAGGAAGCTTTTCTATCAGTCCATGTGAATCTAACTTACCACCAGAGCGCTGCATTATTTTATTTAAAATTTTCTTTTTAAATAAATGACAGATCAGAAACTTAAAAAACTCTACTACAGCGACAAAGGATTCTTTGTAGGCAAAAATGCCGTTAGTAAACTCATGGAGCTGAGTAAGGAACCAAAAGCTACAGTAGAAAAATGGCTCTCTAAGCAGGCTGTCTTTCAAGTCTATTTCCCACCAGTAAAATTTGAAAGGCCCCATTTCAGTATTTATAAACCTAATGAAGCGCACCAAGCAGATCTTTTGTTTCTCCCCAATGACTCAGGCTACAAGTATGCTCTTACAATTATTGACATTGCTTCCAGATATAAGGAAGCTCGCCCACTCAAGACGAAGAAGTCAGAGGTTGTTGCCAGCGCACTGCAAGATATTTATAAAAACTCTCCGCTCACATACCCCCAAATCTTTATGACCGACCCGGGTAAGGAATTCATGGGTGTAGTGAAATCCCTTATGGAAAAGAAAAACACAGAGATTCGCTATGGCAGAACAAACTTGCACAGAGACCAGGCTTTTGTGGAAAGATTCAATCTAACTCTAGCCAAGAGACTATTCACTAAGCAGACAGCGCAAGAACTCAAACTGAGTGCGGGGCAGTACTATACCAAGTGGACAGAAAGACTCCCCACTGTTATAGAGCAACTGAACAATGAAGTCACACGCATGACTGGATTGAAACCATCCCATGCAATTAAACAAGACACTGTCGAACTTAAGGCATCTCATAGAACAGACAACAACACGACAACCCCACACAACACACACAACACAAAACACACCTCGAACTACCCTAAGCTTCCAGGAGTTGAATCACCATACATACTGACAAACTCTGAGTTTCTACGCTTTTTATATCTACCTGGAGAGCTAGAGAAGGACACCAAAAGAAGAGCTACAGATCCATACTTCAGCCTTGATGTGCATAAAATAGACAGACATTTTACCTCCGACTCCGGTGACTATTACTTTTTATCTCAAGCCTTTAACCCTAAATCCCCCACGCGGTCATTCACTAGAGCTGAACTCCTAGTGATACCAGCTGACACAGAAATTAATTAAAATATTAAAATAAAAAATGACAAAGATTGAAACTAGAACCATCAATAAACTCAATAAATCATTGAATCAAAGAAACCAGGTATTATATCAATTAAAGGTGTCAAAGTAAAAATCGATCCCACGCAGCAAATAGTTCAGTGTAATGAACAAAGACACAGCATCACAGATGAAAAGTCAGGAGGAATCCTACCATTAGCAGCTCTTATTCCGATCATTGCAGGCGCTGTAAGTGCCGCAGGTGGTGTAGCTGGAGGTGTAGCAACTGCTGTTAAAGCTGGGAATGATAGAGCCCACCAGCTGGAATTGCAAAAGATTGCAAGAGACAAAGGTATAACAATTAAGGCAGGAGAGGGCTGCCCGATCGTGATGATTGTGAGAATGAAAATTCTATAAGCAAGTCTGACATTGTCAAAGCCATCATGACACTGCACAATGCTGGGTTTACAATAATGCGGATGTGATGAGGTTTAAAACCCCACTTTATCCAGCTTCATAAACCTAATACTACTTATAGGATGTAGAAACAGTTCAACTTTTCTATCAGGGTGGTCACCCTCAAAATTTTTTTTATATTTTCGAGAAAAATGCCAAAAGCTAATCCAGCAAGAGATTTAGTCAACAAATATTTTTCAAAAGGCGTCTCATTTCAAGACAAAAGTAATTCACTAAGAGAAGCATGCAAACAAAAGTTCAACACCGACCCTGGTCACCTGGGAAGCTATGAAAAACAGTTGGAAATCATCAATCAATTAGAATCAAACCAGTATGCGCCTATAAAAAATTCTGCAAAGGAACACCAAGAGAGGAGTCGCAACTTAGTTAACAAATATGAAACTCTCACTGGTGAAAAAGCAAAGTACCCACAAAATAAGCAGGAACAAGAGAAATTAGAGCAATTAATCCATTTAAAAGAGTCGGAGCTTGCCACTGAAGAGATTAATTTTGCACAGACGAAGTTTACAGAACATTACATAGAGTACACAATCCCAATTAACGGCACCAACGGTACCACCGCAAACATCTACGACTATAAAGACAGCATCCAATCAGTTGTTGATCACACACTCAAAACACGCAAGACCTTTAAACTACAGATATCATTCAAGATTGCGTTTTATATGCCTGCAAAACCCACTGAGCATCTCGAGTATTACATGACAACAAAGGCAAAGCCATTCACCCCAACAGACACACTGGATCCTTTCCTTCAAGATGTCAATAAGAAAATTGAAGCGTTTACATCCAGAGGTTCCGGATGGGTCGTGGGAGGGATTCAAAGAGCGACTGTCAGGTCATGAAATATGACCCACTTAAAGCCTCCTCTTATATAGAGCTCCCGCATAAGCTAGCCGGTAAAAAAGCTTGCATAAATGTTAAAAATAAAGACAATTGCTGTGCTCTATGGGCAGTTCTTTCTGCACTTTTTAGTGTCCCTCACCACCCCGAAAGAACCTCAAATTATCAAAATTATTTAACTACTATCTCATTGAATGCGAAAAGAAGGGAATCAGGTTTGACAAAGGAGGCTTGGCATCTCTCAGATCCCAAAGCTAGAAGAAGTGTTTAATAACAAAATTAGAATCACAGTCTTTGAGTGGAGTGAAAAACTGAGAAAGTTCAACCGGTCAGATGTAGCAAAGACGTTTTAGATCCGAGGGGAAAAGGCGGACTGAAGTGGATCTTCTAGTGATTGGTAATTTACTAGAGGAGGCTCACTATGTTTGGATTAAAGATCTTTCAAGACTCATTCACAAGCAGTTGAATAATCATCACGAGGCTGTTGCCATCTGCCGCTTGTGCCTTAAGCATTACAGTGGACCTGAACGCTTTGAAAAACTAGCAGAGCATGAATTATCATGCGAGGATCACCCGACAAACTGCTCTCTTCCTTCAGCTGAAGAGAAGTATCTCCGGTTTAAGAACTATCACAAGATGGAGAAGCTCCCATTTGTTGTATATGCTGATTTCGAATGCTCAATCGTGCCAGAAACTCAAAAACAAACTCCAAACTCAACTCAAACAAACTCAACTCAAAAACAAACTCAAACTCAAAAACATATCCCCAATTCAGTAGCATATGCCTTTATTAATACAAAAGGACTTGTTGAGTATAATTATTTCTTTGGAGAGCAGTGTGTGGAGCAGTTTATTGCCAGAATGTTAGAGTTGCAAAAAGTGATTAGCACCCTTCAACCTGTTCCAATAATGATGACTGAGGAGGATGAAAGCAATTTCCTATCAGCAACTCATTGCCACATCTGCAGGAAACATTTAACTTGCACTAATATTAAAAACCCCACCGTTAGGGACCACTGCCACTTTACTGGGAAATTTAGAGGTGCAGCGCATAACACCTGTAATCTAAAGCTAAAATCGAACATTCATGATCTAACGATATTTTGTCACAACGCAAAGAACTATGACATGCATTTAATAGTTGAAAAAATCGGCATGATTCCAGACATACACCTTGATTGCATCGCAGAGAACAAGGAGAAGTTTAAGTGTGTTGATATTAAACAGGATAATTCGGGTACAGGTAAAATAAGACTGAAGGATTCATATCAATTTCTAGCTGCCAGTCTAGACGAACTAAGCAAGAATCTAAAAGATGAACAATGTACATATACAAAGATGTTTGCAAGTAAAATTAACAACACTGATGAATCATTTAAACTCCTGAGAACCAAAGGCTTCTACCCCTATGAAAATATTACTGGGTATCACGTATTTGAAGAAGGTTTACCACCACAGGAGAAGTTCTTTTCAAAGCTAACAGACTCTGGAATCTCTGACAAAGACTATGAGCACGCGAAGCATGTCTATAATTACTTTAATTGTCAAAACTTCTTCCAGTATCACCTGCTTTACCTCTTCACAGATGTGTTTCTGCTGGCTGATGTGTTTGAAACCTTCAGATGCACCTGGTACACAGCATATGGCCTCGATCCAGCACATTATGTGTCTCTGCCTGCCACTAGCTGGGAATCTTTGCTTAAAATGAAATGGGATCAAGATCCAGATTGGTACATTGAACTTCTTACAGACATTGACATGTACAATTTTGTCGAATCGTCAAAGCGAGGGGGAATCTCAATTTGTGTTAACAGGTATGCAAAAGCAAACAATCCCTACATTGAATCTTACAATAAGGAGCAGCCCTCAAACTACATTACTTACTTGGACGCTAATAATCTCTACGGGTGGGCGATGAGTCAAGATCTTCCAGTTAGAGATTTTCGATGGCTACCCTCATCAGAATTCAAATGGGACTTTTCATTGGCTGCCATTTATGAGGTTGATGTTTACATTCCACCAGAGCTTCACGACTATTTCTCTGACTTTCCACCCTTCCCAGAGAACATCAAGTGCCCGAAAATAATCGAAACTCCCAATGATAATAATGGAACTTGGCACCTGTCAGGAACAGAAAAAGAACATACAGAGAAACTAACACAGAATCTAAACAACAAGACACGTTACAAAATCCATTACAAACTGCTTCAGTATTTTATCTCACTTGGTTGCAGGGTCACCAAAGTTCACAGGGCTCTTACATTTACAGAGGAAGCGTGGATGAAACCCTACATTGATAAGAACACCCAGTTTAGGACCAAAGCAACCAACGACTTTGACAAGAACCTCTTTAAGTTGGCCAACAACTCTGTCTATGGCAAGACTCTTGAGAATGAGCGGAAAAGAACAAACCTGAAACTTGTTACCTCATCAGAGCCTGATGTTATTCAGGCAAATATGTCAAAGCCAACATTCAAAGAACTCCATATCTTTAATAGCTACTTAGGTGTGATCATATTTTACAAAACCAAGGTGACGCTGCGCAAGCCGATCTATACAGGTGTCACTGTTCTCGACGAATCAAAACGTCTGATGTACCATTCTTCTATGGCATGAAGCAGCAGTACAAGGATAAAATGAAACTCTTGTACACTGACACAGACAGTTTTATTATGGACATTCAAACAGAAGACATTTATCAGGACATGCTGCAGCAAAAAGATTGTTTGACTTGTCTGAGTATGACGAATCTTGCAGGACGCTGAATGGTGATCAAGTGTTTGACGCCACTAACAAGAAAGTGATTGGGAAAATGAAGGACGAGATTGCTGGTGACATAATCACTGAATTCATTGGGTTGAGAGCAAAGTCCTATTTTATAAAATGTGAGTCGTCAGACCCAATAAAAAATCAAAGGGAATTCCGAAACGTGTGGTTAGGAAGGAAATTAATGAAGCTGAATACAGAGACGCCTTGAATTGCAACAAAAAGACATCACATGAGTTCTCAAAGCTACAATCTAAAAACCATATTATTCACACAATTCAGCAAAAGAAGATTGGACTGTCAGGTGCAGATAACAAGAGATTCATTTTTGATGACAATATTAACAGTCTACCGTTCGGGCACTGGAGGTTAGGTTTAGGAGGTGGATATTGGGTTTAGGTTTGAGAGAAAGTTTAATAAACCTCATAAAAAATGACGACAAATAACTTTCTTGAAGATTTGGCTAACGAACTGGAAATCCCAAACTTTAGAGGAATATTTATGAGGGACACTCTGCCTGATTTTCCTCTAAGAAAAGAATGCGGCATCATGAACTTTGACACCACCGATAAGCCAGGATCTCATTGGGTTTGCTGGGTGATTGATCCCGATCGCAAGCACAAGTGTTATTACTTCGATAGCTATGGGACGGCAGTACCAGAAGAGCTAAGAAATTATATGAAGGGAAAAATAATAAAAAAATTTATCGCTCAGACTTTATTCTCCAAGGTCTTAGCAGTGATATTTGCGGTGAGCTGTGCATGACTGTTTTGTATGCAATGACCAAAACACGAAAGACCTACAAGGAAATTATTCTTGGCTGTGTTTCATAGGGTTCATTGTGCATTTCTCGTTGTCCTTCTCGTTGTCCTTCTTTCCACATAATGTTGAAGAACTTTCTCGAGTTCATTTCTCAGCTGACTCATGTCATCAGTACCGACCATGTTCAAGTTCATTCGAATTGATTGTTCATAAAGATCCTGAATGGTTTTGAACTCATCCTCTGAAATGAACTTATCATCGATTGCCCTTGAAATGTACCCTATGATTGAAGTGTGCACCCCTTTCTCTTTTACTTGCTTCTCCTGTAGCTGCTTTAGTTTTTTTCGCCTGTTTCGCGCTACTGCTCCAGTAATTGCTGAAATAAGTCCACATGCAGCACCCACAGAGCCGAGCGGGATTGCGATTGGGGCTGTGATGACTGGCAACGTTGAGACAGCTGCAGCAGATCCAGATAGAACAGACACAGATCCTAGAATCATATTGCTGTAGTCGAAAAATTTACAGTGGCTTTCATAGCGCTTAATTTTCTTTGTGTTGTGGAAAATATTTTTTTCAAGATCATCTCGCATTTTTTGAATCTCCACCAGTCGAAACTGCTGAGAGTTACAAGTAATGACGGGGTAAGTCGGTCTGAATATTGAGGTGCATTCAGATTCGGTGCCAGGTTTTGTGTGTTCGAATTCGGTGCCATTGAGTTTGGTGCTGTCGGTATTTTAGGTTCAACGTATTGAGACTGATCGTATAGAGAATTTTGTTGGGCCATTTTTTTCTCTAGAAAAAATAAAAAAAATTATAAAACTATCCGGTTGAAAGATCTGTTTTCTTTTTGATAATTCCATCTGCACCGCCGGTTGTCTAGGCGGCTCTCGTGACGCCGGAGGATCGCGAGTCCAGCAGGCAGCGGCTGGGCGGCTGACGTTTGAGAGCGTGCCGGATTACTCCGGCGGGGTCCAGAGCTCCTTCTACTCGATCTGTAGACATGACCGGACGAGCAGCAGATTCTGCTTCATCAATAGCAATGTCACGAAGATTGAGTGTTCTCTCCAGACGATCAAGCCTCCTTAGTATTTTACCCCAGGAGCTATACATTCCGTTTAGATAGCTACTGTGTGATACATCCTTTCTCTTTAATGCTTCAAGTCTTTCTTTGATTCGATCATGCAACGATGTTGACTGAGTCATGAACTCTTCTAAATTATTGACTTTAACTGTGTTGGTTGCGACGTTTTCTTTAATTCTATCATGCAACGCTGTTGACTGGTTCATGAACTCTTCTAAATTATTTACTTTAGCTGTGTTTGTGAAAACTCCTCCTTCAAGAATACGCATCCGTCTATCAGTGGAATTTCCCAGAAGATTAACTGATGATCTCAAGCCGTTGATTAGCGAGACTATCGAAGTTATTTCTGACCTAGTTCATTAGTTGCGTTTAACAACGGCACATAAAGCTTATCACTTTCAAACTTCTGCCTAGCTACTTTAAGCCTGAGATCTTCCATGTTTATTTGCAACTGGTGCATGGAGCGCTCTAGGGCTTTCAGTCTGTTTTTATTCAGTTTGATCTCTGGGATCTTTTCGTCGCTGTTGATATATCGCCTGTCAAGGATGGATATCTGAGCTGATGTAAGAGCGCTGTTGCCAGAAATGGATTCACCTGCAAAGTTTATCGACATCTTTTAATAGCAAATTTTAAATTACAGTTCTTTTTTCTTTGCTGATAATCACAAACTGGTAAGGCTGATTCCACTTGTCATAGCAAAGATTAACGAATTCCTCTTGTGAAATCTTTCTGCTTGAGTTTTTTGTTGGATTTATGAAATAGGCAGGCGCAATGACCTCATTGTAAAATCTTTTTAACCTGTCCTGTGGAATGGTTGGAAACAGGAGAATCAGATTGCAGTTCCCACGAATTGTTTTGTTCGGGAGCTCGAACCAGTTCTGTGCAATGTAAATTACATTACAATTGTTATGTCGCCCTCTTGTAAAATAGTTTTCTATCTGCTTCTGTGGGCCTGTCATACAATCATCAAAGACGATCAAATGCTTTCTCCCCTTTTCTAGCTCATCTGGTTGGGGTAGAAGTTTGGTCTTTGGATCAGCCTGTGGATCTCCATAGGTGAACACTTTAATGTTCTGCCATTTTTCATTGTCTTTGAGGTGCTTTGCATATTCAGCAGCTACAATTTCAGGGTTACTGGGAAGGCATTTGGTTATTAAAACATTGAATAATGTCCTCTTTGTTCAGTTTGTTTTGCAATCCAGAAATCAGCATTTTATACTCATCTTGATACAGTGTGGGAGAGTAGATGTGCAGAGTGTCATAGTCGATAAAGCCAGGTCTAAGAAGCATGTTAAAGACTCTGAATGTTTTACCTGAACCTGATGAACCAACAACAATGCATCTGAAGTGACTCGGGATTGACTCATGATGAGAAAACTTAATCTGATTACGCGTCCAGTGAGGATTGAAGTCGTTTGAAAAGTCCATTTTTTCTATGATGAAAAAAAATTTAAATAATAAATAATTAGATGTGTCATTTCGGGACTTAGATGTGTCATTTTGGGACTTAGATGTGTCATTTTGGGACTTGATGTGTCATTTTGGGACTTAGATGTGTCATTTTGGGACTTGATGTGTATTTTGGACTTGATGTGTCATTTTGGGACTTAGATGTGTCATTTTGGACTTAGATGTGTCATTTTGGGACTTAGATGTGTCATTTTGAGACTAGTCTTGTACCTTTACATTTCTTGTACCCTCGGAAAGTACCTTTAGTCAAATTTGAAACCACTTCCTTTTTTAATGCTTGCTCTCATCTTCTCATAGACTGCAGGGTCCACACTGTCTGGGTTTGGGGCCAGCGGGGCCAGCGGGGCCAGTGGAGGTTGAATCTCTTGTTTAGGTGTTACAGTATCCTTTATCTTTTTGGCTGCTGTGGCTACACTGCCAGCCGCTTCGGCAACGTTCTTGATGTTCTCTTTGTTCTCTCCAATGACCTTAAAAATCTTGGCCCCCTGAGCGATCAAATCGGCAAGGCCATTCCCGAGCGTCTTTTCTTGGATAGTGGCCTGCAGGGAAAAGTCCAGATCCGCGTTTAATAAGATTAAGTTCCTCTTTGTCATAGTATTTGTCAATGTCTTTTTCGAAAATAATTGGCATCTTTTTAAATAGAATTTATTTTTTGTTGAACCGCGAAAGCAGAAGCTCTCTCGCCCTCTTATCGATGTATTTTCTCTCAAGCATTTTATTGAGGATGTTGACAAATTCTTTTCTATTTTCATCTTTCATTCCGGTCTTTGCCGCTCCTAGAAGAACCGCTACTCGCTTGTAGATTTCAGAAATTCCTTTTCCAGTTGAGGGCGGTTGGTCTTGGGGTTGTGGAGTTGGTTGGGCTTGTAGCTGCTGGGGAGGTGATGCAAAAGACTGCTCACTTTCAGAGATGGAACTGTCATGTGGTGCCTGTCTTTGTTGAGGTGTGAAAACTCTTTGCTTGATTCTATTCATTCGATCTGGAGAGTGTTGTTCTAAGTGTTGCCAGTCTGTTGGGTTTTTTTCTTATATTCAGCTACTTTCAAAGGGTCTAACTGCTCGAGTTGACTGAGTACTTGTTCTTCTGTGAAATGTTGCTGCTGTTGTGGCGGTCGTTGTTGTTGTTGTGGTTGCTGTTGCTGTTGTTCTAGATATTTCATTGATCAATGACTTCCCCTGATCTGGCAAACCAACCATTGTTTAAAGTGCTTGTACTTTTTGAATTTAGTCAGGTTGACACCGCTATCGTACATGTGTTTCAGAACTTCTGGGACCTTTAGTATTTCTATATCTCTAACAAGAGAAAAAGTCACTAGATTTCTGTAGTTCTTTAGCTGCTTCTCGGAGATTTCTCTTGGTTCTTGGTCATAAAAGTCAGTAAGGTGTCTGTGAAAGGAATTTTAATAGTTTCTGAGCCTTTGACAACAGAAATATTTTCCTTATTTATATCGATATAATATTCCACTGGTTCATTATAAATGTTTTTCTCCACATACTTATTCCAAATACATATTTCCCATCATGTTCGACACGCTCTACTGGTCCAAAAATGTTATCTGTCACTTTTAGTTGCTGTTGTGGTTGTGGTTGTTGTGGTTGCGGCTGTATCTGTGGTGCTTCTGGAATTTTGCCCAAAACCTTTTGCACTTGGGTTTCCTGTATGTCGTCGATAGTTTCTTTGACCTGATCAATATTTTTCTTAGCTTCTCCATACCCGGGCTTATGAAACTCTGTGGCTGCTTGGACAAACTCATTGTAGGATTGTTGCTCCTTATTTATTAGCCCGGTAACTCGTTTCTCTGCTTGTGCTAGCTTCTCCAATTCAGATATCTGCTGTGTACTTTTTCGCTTCATTTCTTATTTTATTTTATTTTTAGTTAAAAAATGAACGACCCACTGACACCAGTTTTCTACAAAATTAACAAGCCTATTTTGAGTGATGATAGCACAATCAAAGCGACTCAGGTAAGAGTTCCCAGTCAGGAAAATCAGAATGAAACTAATCTTGGTCCTGGCCAAACACTGACATTTACATACAATGGATGTTCGTCTTTGGTTAGTGTGCACAGTCTTAAGAGCGGCTTCCATATGACATTTCAATTCAAGACAAAGGGTGGTGCGGATGCGGCTCGTGCTAACGTTGACAAGCATGATGCGGATGTGGCTCTGATCAGTAACTTTTGGGCGTACATGTTCAAGGAGTTTAGTGTATCGAATGGGAGCACTGAGTTGGAGCGAATCGCCAACTTTGGAATTGTCTATGACGCTCATTGTTTGATCGAGAATCCTGATTTTATTCAGTTGGGAAGTGGTGCGGGTTTTATTGCAGATGAAAAAGAAGGAGACATCAATGACAGTGGCTATAAAAAGAGGAAGAAGAGATACAACTATGCATTGCAAGGTGCAGATGATGCTGCTAAGAACCCGCTGTATCGGTCTGTTGATGTATTTGTACCACTGAGATTCATGAGTGGATTCTGTAATACATTTAATCGACTGACTAGTAACTTTAGCTACACCTTTAGATGACTAGAGATGATCGCAGTAGAGTGTTGTGGACTGGGGCGGACCACACAAGGATGGAGGTGAAGCTAACCGGAATCGAGCTGTATTTGGAAGTCATTGAGCCAAAGACTGCACTAAAAGCAGATTATCTTAAGGCAATAGAGAAGGACATTGATGTTGCATACACGGCCTACATGTGTCGAGATGAGCGAAACGAAACTAGAACAAACATCTGCATTAAAGAGGGATCATGCAGCAATCCAAGGTATATCATTATTAATATGAGAAACCCAAATAGCATTATACGCTACATGCATGGAGACGTGCGGTCCATTCAGCATGAAATCAGTGATAATCTTTACCCTGCACTGCCACAAAATGGAGATTTCAGTCAGAACAAGATTAGCAAATTTTACAGCGAGTTGGTCGACTTGGCTGTGAAAGAGAACAATGGAATTGCTATCACTGCTCTTCAATATGGAACTCTATATCCAATGTTTGGCGCTGATGTGTCTGCCAGACAAATGCCTACTGATAACAGCCCTGTGAATATCGTGACTAACATTGAAGGACTGCGCAACACCCGTGGACCTGTACATTATCTATGCATTTGAGAGGAAGGTGAAGCTTAACATGATCAACAATTCATCCAGTAAAGTTTAAATATTTTTTTTGTGGGTGAAAAAAATGGAAGCTATAGCCGAAAGACTAAACAACATTGTTTCACACTCAAGGAGAGCATTCCTATTACAATAACTGGGCGAATTAATGACTCAAACGGATGTTTGTTGAAAAATTAGAGCAGGCGATTCGCCTGGATCCAGGTGCTAATTACCATGTCTATCTTAACGACTTCACTGGTTGGTCAAACGTTCCCAATGTGACGGCAGCAAATAATAAGTTTTATTACAAATGGAAAGGTGCAGCAGCAGAACCTGTGGTATTCCCTGTGAGCACGCAAAGTGTGGATACCTACAATTACTTTCTAGAAAACGTCTTTACTAAAGAGGCCATTTTGAGACACCTGATATGAGTAAGCCAGAGAAGAAACTGTTCCCTGTTAAACTAACCTATGATCTCACTGTAATGAGAGTGGTCATGCAAGTTCACAAAGATGCGGAGGTTGAGTTTAAAGATGACACTTGGTATAGGGAATGGGATTCGTGAAGAAAGTTTATAAGGCAGAATCCACAGCGCGGACTGTCACTCAAGCATCGGGGCCGTTAGCAATGGCCGGGAAAGTGTACGCGGTTTGTTCTTAGCACCCAATATAGCAGACATTGTAAAGGGTTTGAATATTCTAATCAGAACTAATCTCAGTCTTGATTGGGTATTTAAGGGAAAGCGAACTAATATTTTGTACAACATCTCCAACTCTGTAGCTGGAGGACAGATGGTGGTAGAGAAACCAAATCCAGTGAAAAGAGTTGTATTGAGTAATAAGGAGATTCACGAGATTGTGCTACAGTTTGAGACTGAAGATGGGATGGGCGTTGATTTTAATGGGAAGAGTTTGTATTGACGTTGATCATTGAAGAATGTAAGAAATCACAATTGCTAATGATTTCTCAAAGTTATAGTAGCTGTCGTAATCTTTTACGTAGGTTACTCCATACTTATGAAACCAGTCTTTGGAGAGCTAGATTAATATTAGGGACATTGATATCAACGTCGGGCCAATATTTTCTCATGTACTCGCTGCATTCTAGTTTGCATCGGTACTTACTCTTGTAATTAGGCTCGTGCGCTTTGTAATAAGAACCTGGAGAGACAACTGGAAACATTTTTAGAGAAAATTTAATTTTTTTTAAAGGGTGAGGACCCTGCGCTGATGATTTAAAGTCTTAGGGATCTGGTTTCGCACGTTGCGGATTGAATGTGGGGAGAAGAATGCAGATTATTTTCTGATTGTTTCGAAGATGCTATGGGTGGATGTCAGTGGATTATGTCAGTGTCAGTGAGCATAACAGGTGTCAGTGGACCCATATTCCATATTCTGTCAGTCATAATATGGATGGATTTAATGGATTATAAGTTTTCGGAGCAAGTGCACCCCTCCCCTTTTTCATGATTCTGTCGGGATAATATGGATGGATTTAATGGGATTATGGAGGACGTTTTGTGAGCGGGCGACCCCCTTTTTTTCTTTATTCTGTCGGGATAATATGGATGGATTTAATGGGATTATGGAGGATGTTTTGTGAGCGAGTGCGACCCCCTTTTTTTTTATTCTGTCGGGGATAATATGGATGGATTTAATGGGATTATGGACGATGTTTTGTGAGCAGGTGCGACCCCCCTTTTTTCTGATTCTGTCAGGGATAATATGGATGGATTTAATGGGATTATGGAGGACGTTTTGTTAGCGAGTGCGACCCCCCTTTTTTTCTGATTCTGTCAGGGATAATATGGATGGATTTAGGTGGATTATGGAGGACGTTTTGTTAGCGAGTGCGAACCCCTTTTTTTATGATTCTGTCAGGGATAATATGGATGGATTTAGGTGGATTATGGAGGACGTTTTGTAGCGAGTGCGACCCCCCCTTTTTTTCTGATTCTGTCAGGGATAATATGGATGGATTTAGGTGGATTATGGAGGACGTTTTGTTAGCGAGTGCGACCCCCCTTTTTTTCTGATTCTGTCAGGGATAATATGGATGGATTTAGGTGGATTATGGAGGACGTTTTGTTAGCGAGTGCGACCCCCCTTTTTTTCTGATTCTGTCAGGGATAATATGGATGGATTTAGGTGGATTATGGAGGACGTTTTGTTAGCGAGTGCGACCCCCCTTTTTTTCTGATTCTGTCAGGGATAATATGGATGGATTTAGGTGGATTATGGAGGACGTTTTGTTAGCGAGTGCGACCCCCCTTTTTTTCTGATTCTGTCAGGGATAATATGGATGGATTTAGGTGGATTATGGAGGACGTTTTGTTAGGAGTGCGACCCCCCTTTTTTTCTGATTCTGTCAGGGATAATATGGATGGATTTAGGTGGATTATGGAGGACGTTTTGTTAGCGAGTGCGACCCCCTTTTTTTCTGATTCTGTCAGGGATAATATGGATGGATTTAGGTGGATTATGGAGGACGTTTTGTTAGCGAGTGCGACCCCCTTTTTTTTCTGATTCTGTCAGGGATAATATGGATGGATTTGGTGGATTATGGAGGACGTTTTGTTTAGCGAGTGCGAACCCCCTTTTTTTATGATTCTGTCAGGGATAATATGGATGGATTTAGGTGGATTATGGAGGACGTTTTGTTAGCGAGTGCGACCCCCCCTTTTTTTCTGATTCTGTCAGGGATAATATGGATGGATTTAGGTGGATTATGGAGGACGTTTTGTTAGCGAGTGCGACCCCCCTTTTTTTCTGATTCTGTCAGGGATAATATGGATGGATTTAGGTGGATTATGGAGGACGTTTGTTAGCGAGTGCGACCCCCTTTTTTTTGCTATTCTGTCAGGGATAATATGGATGGATTTAGGTGGTTTATGGAGGACGTTTTGTTAGCGAGTGCGACCCCCCTTTTTTTCTGATTCTGTCAGGGATAATATGGATGGATTTAGGTGGATTATGGAGGACGTTTTGTTAGCGAGTGCGACCCCCCTTTTTTTCTGATTCTGTCAGGGATAATATGGATGGATTTAGG
>NIVC01000327.1:0-187500 GCA_002269645.1 Macrostomum lignano
AACAATAACAAGTCGTGTCTGTGGTATCGAACGCTTGAAAACTCAGATTTCTATGTCTAAAAAGACAAAAAAAATTGAAAAAAATGTCACACTCTTTACACAATAAGACAATGTAATTTTAAGTTTAAAGATAACTTTTAATCACACACGGAAAGATCCAGCGACAGCGTGTGTAACTGGTCCGGCAAATGTTTTCTGAGAAACGTGAGACACTTAAATTTGTGCGAAAATGCTTCGTAGTAATAACTTTACTAGTTTCGAACCACTCCTAAAAACAATCAAACAGAACATTCTCTGCTTTTGTCAGTCAGTTTTTACCCAGATCCAAGGCTCCAAGACATATAGGTGTTGAAATGTTGATTTTTTAATTAAGTTGCAAAGATTCATCTTTTGATCGTTTGAGATACTGACAACAATAACAACATGCAGCAACAACAAAAAATTAACAGTCAGAGTCAGGACTCCAGGTGTGCCTAATGGACGCACTGGAGCGACCCGGCGGGGCGTCACCACGGGGGCGTTGCGCGCTAGGGCGGAAGAGGTCGGAGTTGACGTCAAGATTGAAGCAGGTGTCCTCCCAGTGCAGCCGCTTCGCCCAGGGCGATGGTGCTGCGGAGGTGGGTGCGCGTCTGTTGAAGAGCGGCAACGTTCTGCTCCGTGGCGTCGAGTTCGGCACAGCTGCGAGCAGATTGACAAGCCTCTGGGCGGCGTCGCAGTCGCTGTTCCAGAAGGACTTGAAGGCGCCGCGCGACGCGCCCCCGCGAGATAGTGTGGGACGCGGCGCGCAGGATGTCTGCCACAGTAGTCTGGCCCACACACGCATCGCCTCCACTAATCAGGAAAAGGCCGAGCTTTGCGCCACCATCTGCGCCTCCGAGTCCAAACTCGAGCCCGGCCCAACGACCGTATAAACACGCGCAGCGAAGCCTGCAACGCTTTCCTAGAGCTTGCCGCGCCACTGAAAGCCGCCTCGACATCGAAAAGGACTTCTCACAGGCCGAACTCAAAAACGCTATGAAACGTCTCAATTCAGGCAAGTGCGCGAGCCCCGACGGGATCTGTATAAACGAGATGCTAAAACAGCTCCATGCTACCGCCGAGGGTCGCCTTCTGGACCTGATTAAGAAGTCTGCAAAGGCCAGCCAGTGCCTTCCGGATGGACAACCATCGTCCCGATCCCAAAGAAAGGAAATGAACCCGGCAAGCCGACGTCCTACAGGCCAATCGCGCTCACCAGCTGCAATTGCCAAGCTCACCGAGTGCCTCGTCCAACAACGCCTGTCCTACTGGCTGGAATCCAACGGCGTCCTTACGCCCAACCAGGCTCGACCAGGACCTCGGTATTCCCGCACGCTTTGTGTTCTGGATCCATCGCTTCTTGAGCCACCGCCGCACGAGGGTCAAATGGGTCAACGGGCCAGTCGCGAGCGGGTCTTTGAGGACGGCCTCCCCCAGGGTAGCGTCCTAGACCCCTTCTCTGGCTCATTTTCGCGAACGACCTCCCGGCCGCCATCAGGACCGCTATCCCGGACTGCGGCATCAACTTGTTCGCCGATGACAGTAGCTTCCTCGCCACCCCGCTGCCTCACCGACTGCACCGGCATCATCCAACCAGCCCTCGATGCCACGGCGGCTTGGTGCGCCCGATGGAAGGTTCGAATTCTTCTTAGTTACGACAAATATGAGTACTCGACCTTCACCCTCTGTCCGTCTGAAACAAACGACTCAAGATTAGCGGCCATGACATCGCCTTCAACCAGAACCCCCGCCTGCTTGGCGTCACCCTTGATGGCCAACTCAACTTCCCAAGCACGGCTAGGAAGTTCGCCGGCGATGACCCAGCGCCGCAGCGCCCTCAACGCCTTAGCTCACCGCAGTACCGGCGAGGACACGTACCAGAGTCCTGCACACAGCCTACATTGCTACCATCCGGGTCTGTGCCGACATGGCAGTGCGGTCTGGGCTAACGGGGCCGCCCCAGGACTCGACACGGCATCGAAAGCCAGCAAGCGATCTGTGCGCGGCTGATCGCATCTTTAGTCATCTTTGGCTCTACTCCGTGGAAGCTATCTCCTGGAGGCGAATTTCCACCCAATCAGTCTCGAAGCCCGAAGATGGGCCCTGATGGCCTAAGAGAAAGCGTCCTGCCGCCTCATCGACCCGTTTCGGCAAATCTGCGACAGGCACCTGAACATCCGTCTGGCGGCTAACAAAGGCCTTCTTCGCGAACAAGCCAGAGCCTGCTGCGATGCCATGATCGCTCCGCCTCGTCTGTTTTTCCTCTCATCCACCATCCTCCTTCGGATTCTCTTATCGATTGTGGAGTCCATCTGCATGTTTACAAAGCTCCCAGAGTTCGATGGCATCCGTGGCAGTGCTCTCCGCCATTGAGCTGCGCTGCCCCGACTCGGCCCTCTACTTCACCGATGGCTCCGTCTCCGGTGGTATCCCTAACGGTGGGTCGGTTTGGATCCTGCTGCATAAAGAAAACGGCTGGATTAGCTGCTGTGGCCACGCTGCCATCGGCCGATGGTGCAATTCTTTTTCTCCACCGTCTCCTCCTCCATCAAACAGCGCCTGACCTCGATCGCCATCAGAGTTGTCCTTCCTTTTGTTTGCTTTGCCGTTCCATCTGGAGCCGCAGCCTCCTGGGTTGGCGCTGTTCTCGCGGGCGTTCGTGTCTTGATAGCCAGCCTATCCGTTGGCTCGATCCTCCGTGATCGCGGAGCTCTGCCGACCAGAGGTCGATTCGGTGGCGTCGGTCCCGTTCTCTCCGCCCTGTCCGGGGCGTCCTGTTGATTAGTTTTTTTTTGGGGGGGGGAGGGTTGCCACGTAGGAATGAAATAGATAGATAAATGAAAAAACCTCCATATAAGGGCCTTGTAAAACCGAAAGCGCAAGACACCCCTGCTGACATCATGCAACCTTTCCAGCCTAATTTATATCAGCTTCCCCTCTTTTGAGTCTTGGCATTTCAGCATTCTAGTACAGGGGGCATCGGGATCCCAGTAACGATCTTTAATATACAACAATCTGACGTTTCTAAACTCCTCGCGATGAAAGTAGGCACTTCTCGAAAAACGGTCTCTGCTTAATTGTTCATGATGATGAGGGGGGCCGTAGCCCAGCAGTAGCGCAGCTGCTCTGGTGTGCCAGCGACCCAGGCTCGATTCCAAGTGCAGTCACATTAATTTGGGGGAATTGGAATCTCGGCTTGGCTCTGCTCGTGCAATTAACGGCCTTGAGAGCCAACCCCCCAAGGCGCAGTGAAGTGTACATGCCTAACGATAATATAAAGTTAGGGCCGCTGTACACTCCTGTGTGAGTGTGTGCCTGCGTACGTATCCGCTCGCTTGTATGCCTGCTCAGGGGAGTCGGCGGAATGGGCAGTAATGCCTCTCGCCGGTTGTGTGCCTATGTCGCTTAAAGTGCGCCAGGGTGCACACAACCCCCCTGCCTCTAAAAAAAAATTGTTCATGAGCTACGAGGCAATTACTCTCAAGCATGGAAACAATGAATACTCTCTGTCCTGCAATCACATTCGATCGCAAAAAGATTTACTTATAAGCTCGTATGTGCTAATAGCGATGATTACATTATTAGCTCGGCACCAACTCTAAAAAACGAGTAAATCTGTCTTGTCTACGAGCGTATTGTCGTATACTTTCTCTACGGTAGAACCAAATAGACAGCCAAAGAGTTTCAGCATGTTAAAGATTTGCTGTGGCCTACAAAACTTTCTCACCATCAAAGCTTCTAGAAGCTCCACCACCGACGCAGCAGCGTTTAACAGTTCTGAGCCAGAGTACACAAAACTGCCGCCGCTTCCGCCGCAGCCTCCATAAGAACGATTGGTTGTGCCGGCCGCCTGTCCAACACCGATTTTTAGAGTGTCTCCATTTTTCCAAGGCGAAATATATCCAGTAGACAAGGCTCCTCTGCCGCCGAGCTTGCCAGTATTGAGGTTGCTGCCGCCGCTGACCTCGATACTGTAGCAGCCAGTCATCGTGATGGTCAGCTGCTGCACTGAACCGCGTCTTCCCGTGCTGGCTTCTGAATAAAATTAAATCGTGCATAGAAGGCAATTGGGAATCTGCATGTACATGTTATAGTTGGCACTTTGCTGTGTGACGATAGCTATCAACAAGCCAAATAGGATTAACTATATCCATACTGATACAAGCACACATACACCGGAAAAGTACGCAAACATAAAGTCTCTCAGAGGAGGGAGAAATATGACTTTCTCTGTACCAGTCTTGTTGGACACCGTGTCTTCGACTCTCTTGGACCCATACGCTATCGCTTCGATCAAAGAGATCTATAGCACTCACTTCGAAATACGGATGGTGGCTTGAACCGACGCAAAAAGACCTGGATGTGGAAGTCCTCTCGCCGCCAGGCGCGCAGGCTGGAGTCGTTCAGATCGCGGCTCCCAGCTGCCTGTCGACGCGAGTCTCCTGAGGCCGCTGGCACAGCGCATTGTCGTGCACTACCAGCTGCTGGCAGAATCTAGTCGATGGTATGAAGACAGCCACCAGGCAGTCACGTGACCGGCAGATAGCGAGGCACTCAGAGTCGGAGCACAGGCCGGTGGAGTTGAAAATCTCGCTGCTCGAGGAGGCGTTGAGTTGGACTGGGGCCTCCGTGAGATCGATGGCGGCGCAGCATGTCTTACGTCTGAATTTCTGTCTTTAAGGACTTCGCACACTGAGACTAACCTGAGAAATTCGAGATTCGAGGGGTGTCCGGTAAGTTCTGATACTTAATCCCCGAGCAAAAACAGTAGCAGCTGCAAGCACAACAACTCTTCGTTCCAATGAATTTAGTCGCGTGTATTTTGGTCATTTCACTCAAAATTTGTGTGACAAACAATCTCAATGCCACTAATACATGTAGTCTTATAGTAAAAGTTAAAAAATTAAAAAGCGATGTTTTGTTCTCAAAGAAGCTCTCTTTCGATTGCACACTCACGATGGTGTCAATAATTACAAAAATCCAAACACTTCAGTAAGTAAAATTTCGTAAGTGTACTCAGCAACATCGAAAAGTCGCCATCACTGAAGATTGACCGTCTGTGGTTGCCACTGTTGAGAGTGCAGGTGAAGTCAATCTTTGCGAGTGACGCAACTCAGCTACGCCACGTGGCAGACTTGAGTTGAGGAATGAAGTGGGGGAGCGGTGTGCGAGGCTTGGATTTAAAGTGCCGGGATTTTCCGGACGTCTAAAATGTTTAGTGTAGATCGTCTAAAATGTCATTTATCGTTGGTTACAGGATTCACACTTGTCAGAAACTTACTAGTAAGCGAATCTCGTAAACGTATAGATCGAGGAAGGTAGAGTGGCCGCCAACTACTCGTACAAATGAAACTCAATAAGCGGGAACTCCAAAAAAGATCTGTGATATAGATTAATAGATCATTGATAGACCATTTTATTACATGAAACAGACAGAAAGTTTGGCCTAAATTATCACAAAATGTGCAAAAACCATCGCAACAAAAGCAAAAAATTAAGTTATATTCACCCTGAGCCGCAGACGCCATCACGACTATCCAAGCTTGAAGCGACAGTAGAGTCAGTCTCATAATCGGTGTCAGTTTTATCAGTAGCTATGCAATTACAAATTCGACTAATTTTAATGCGAAGCCAGTGAAACTAAAGAATTGAAAAGCTTGTCTCTCAAATACGGCTACGGAATGCAAACCTGATAGTGTTTCACCTGATAGTAATTCAAAAGAATGAACATCGCGTTTTTTTTCTAAACGACAGAGAAAGTCTACGTATTCAGGAAAGAAACTACATCTGCATGTGGTATCTCGTATCAAGTAGCAGCATCAAGTAGCCGTCGCCTTAACTTCCTCTGACAGATCGTCATTGTTTTGTAGATTAGTCACCCGAATTTTCGGTCCGAAAGCGACATCGTGCACCAGTTCCAGCAGCTCGCACAGGGTCAGCAGGGACATGCCCAGATACACGCCCATTATGCCGCCAACGTCCGAGATAAAGTCGGAAAAGTTGTAATCTTTGGAGAATGTCACCCTGTCGCACAATACGCGCTCCGGCTTAAAGTGCACTTTCAACAGATTGCTGCTAACGTAGGAGGCAAAGTCGCTTGTTGAATAGTTGTTCAAGAGGTAGTCGAGAGCCGGGACGCTCTGATTTTTTGCTTGAGCCTTCAACTGAGCCAGCTTCACCGAAGTTTGAAGAAACGATTCAGCCGAGCTTTGTGTAGGCCAATCGGCACTGGAGATGCTGACGCTGTAGTCCATCAGGCTACATGGACGCTTTGTCTTGCAGAGCTTTTGTGCCTCCACCTCAATCCTATTAATCCGCTGTGCTATCGAAGCATTTGAGCCAACTCTGATCAGGTCAGCAATTGACACAACTGAAAAGTTATAAGCGAATGCCTTTCCTCTCAACGGCCATGGCAGAGGTGACTGCAAACCAGACGAGTTTATTATCGACTGGTACTGCCTATGGTACTCATAGTAGTAACAATACGAATAGCTGTACGAATAATTGCTGGGCGTTTGATCGTACAAATTCACAAACTGAACATCCGCAGCTTCGCTCAGACAGTCGTCAAACTGGCCTTCTTTGTACACGTGCTGCGTCATCCCAATTAAAACGGTGTGATGCTTGGCTGCATCCAGAGAGAATGACTTCACAAAGTCGGAGGGAATTTCTCCCGGCTGGGTGAGGAACACTCGAGCACCAGACCGCCTGTCCGTGCTGATCAAACTGAGTTCCGACAAGAGCCAGTCAGACAGGGGAATTGGGACACCAAAGATGAACACACCAGAGTCGATTCTGACTGATGGGAAACCCGTGTCAACAAACAGACTGAGGATCAGTCCTGAGTTGGAGCCACCTCGTGAGATTTTTTTCTGCAACTCACTGCTCAGTTTCCACTTTTGGCAGCGAAGAAAGTTTGGGTCGTAGTAGGCTTGTGGCTGCAGGACTTCATATCCAGGTAAACCAGAATCCTGTTTGTAGATGGCGTAGCTTTCAATGACTGTTTGCTCGGTTCTGTGACCAAGCTTGTCTACCAGGAAAGTATACGGAGCAGACTGCGGCAGCAGCCCTGAAAGATTCCTGATAAAGCTTCTTGCTGTGAGATCGTCCATTCCCATAGCCATGCAATCTGCATAAAGATGATAGAGTCCTGATAAAAGCGCTGAGCGGACCGTTGCATTATCAAGCTGGCTGGAGTAACTTGACGATATTGGGTTCTCGAGGCAGACGTAGATATCGGGAAATTGAAACTCTACCTGGTTAGCCTCCAGGGTCGATGTGACTTGCTGAGACTGCAGTTTGATAATAAAGTCGGAGAATCCTTTTAGAAAGAGGCCCAGCATAGCGAGGTAAAGCAGTAGCCAACCGACGCGTACATAAATCGGCTTTCCAGAGACGGTTCTGGGAAGTCCGTGAGCCGTTGTCGATTTCAACGCTGCTTTCAGTGGATTCATGGCGAGCCTGCAGGTACTGCTGCTCCAAGTAAGTGAAAAAACGTTGGCAAGTTTCTGCCTCATGCAGTTGAGAATGATTGGGTTTTTCTAGTCATCTATAGGCTCTACCGCATTGGTTACTTTGCGGACAGACTAACACAAGTAAAGGCAGGTATGTCCATGAAAAATCGATCGTCTAACTAAATAGAGAGCACCTGTGTACACATCGCTTTCTGCCGCACTTTTCAGCGCCTAAACAGTAATCTTGTAACAATTGCTTTAAAACTTGATAATAAATTCAGCGAAAAACAACTTTGTCATACATGCAGTCGGTGGCCAATAATTCAAACAAAACTGATATTCATTCCAGATTTTGAAAGGAAAATTTATTTCATAACAGTTTAACTTTTCTCATTGTATATTAAACTAATACAAAACTAATTTAACAAATGGTTTCGCAGAGAAGTTTCAAAAACTCGAACAAAAGGGCCGCAAACAACCTAGCCGAAGGATGAAAATAGAATAAAAATTGTCATTTTAGAAAGTCAACATAAGTAGAAATTATAAAGCTGTTTTAAATATGCTCATAAGGATGATTCCGTTGATTTTTTGTCTTCTGCTAAAGCGTCAACTTTCACTGATTGATCAGCTTTTCTTTTGAGCAGAAAATTCGCTGATATCTCGTAGATCAGTTCGAGAACTTCACACAGCGTCCACAGCGACATTCCCAGGTAAATTCCCATAATGCCACCAACATCGGATGTGAAATTCGATGCTCCGTAGTCTCTAGAGAACGTGATCTTGTCGCACTGAACTTTACTCGGTAGAAAGTGCACTTTAAGCAAGTTTCTGTTCGAGTAACTGACGACCCTGTCGGCGCTGCCGCTAAGCAGAAAGTCCAGCGCCGGCACACTGAGATTCTGGGCTTTGGCCCTGCTCCAAGACTGGAAGATGAAGCTTCTGATAAACGGATCGAGCGAGCTGAGCGAAGGCCAGTCAGTGCTGGAGATCCGAACGCTGTAGTCCTGGTCGCTGCATAGCCGTTTTGATTGACACGCCTTCACGGCATTCACACGAGTCTGGTTGATCGCAGCATCGCAATATTCTCCAAGCGAACCATTCATGGCCAATACTGAGAAAAAGTTTGGCAAACCAGTTAGGTTGGTCACATATTTGTAGCCTCTTAATGGCCACGGCATTGGGCTAATCTCTCCGGACAGTTGCAAGCAAGTCTGACACTGCTTGTGATACTGGTAGTAGAAGCAGTACGAGTAGCTGTAACTGTACTCATAGGGAGTCCGATCGTAAGGGTTCAAGAACTGAACTGGGGGCTCATTCTCCAAGCACTCGAACTGGCCAGATTTGTACTGATATTTGGTCATGCCGATCTCCACGGTGTGGTGCTTCCCGGGACTGAGCGTGAACGACGTCGTGAAGTCGGACGGGTACTGACCCGGAGGTGCGAGGAACACGCGGACACCCGAGCTCCTGTCTGGACCCACCGGGTCGCCAAGAGTCCAGTCCGAGGTCGGGATCGGGGTGCTCTGATCGAACACCTTCTGTTGAATTCTGTTAGAGGCGCTATAAATATCGGAGAAGTTTTGATCGATAAGAATTCGAGCAATTATGCCTGACGTCTTTCCCGCCTGCAAAATTTTTGCTTGCATCGAACTGTTGAGGGCCCATTTCAGGCAGCGAAGCCACTTCGGATGATAGAAGCTTTCAGGTCGAAGGTCCCGATACAAAGCCGGTAAGGCAGGGACTGC
Organism: Macrostomum lignano; assembly: GCA_002269645.1. Taxonomy (NCBI): domain Eukaryota; kingdom Metazoa; phylum Platyhelminthes; family Macrostomidae; genus Macrostomum; species Macrostomum lignano. Next base: position 9,218 of record NIVC01000327.1, read on the forward strand.
GGATACATGAAGCTGAACTCTGCTTCAGTTTGCCGAGCTTCTTCACCTGTTATACCCAGCATTGCGATATAGTTCTGTATGGCTCCGCTTGTCGCATTCAATCCCGCATTGATTTCATCAGCTGTGGCCGCATCGACCCTCGCGGAGTAGCTTCCAGAGATTGGACTCTCGAAGCACATGTACACGTCCGGGAAGACGAAGCTCTCAACTCCCACTTCCTGTGTGCTGGTTGGCTCGTTCTGCTGCAGTTTAACCACAAAATCGCTGAATCCTGTGAGGAAAAGCGCCAGCATTGTGAAAAAGATGAGCAACCAGACGATTCGGATGTAAATTGGCTTGGCTGACACTGTTCTCGGGAGCGCATGCGCCGAAGTGTTCTCTAAAGCTGACTTTAGTGACTGCATTGTTGCCCAGCAGAGTTTTCCGGAAACGATTTCTTCCTTATCAGCAAATTCTGGTCGTTTGTTACCGGTGGAGTTTCGCAGACATGCTGAGCCTGCTATATTCATAGCTTGCTTGTTAATAGGGTAGAGGTTCTCAACCGCACCTGTGTAAACACTAAAAAAGTTAGCCAGTGTATGCATATACTCTCCAAATACGCTCATTAATTTGGCCTTCACAAATTCTTTCTCATATAGATTTTCCATGGCAACGCCTATAATGGCCCTCCAATGTCATTCATGGATGATTTTCAGCTTTGTATTCCAATGAAAAATGCTTCCGTTTGTTTTTTGTATAACTCATGTGTCCAGAGACCTATTGTGACCTGAGAACTTCAGACAATAAGTTTTGGGCAAATATAAATCTTCTCGATGAGGTCAACGGATCGCTAATTACTATGTGCGCATACTTGAGCCAAAAATTCAGGACAACTGCCGGATGCAACTTTGTAAAATGTAACGGGCTCAAAATTATGATTCTCGCAATTTGTCCTACACGTACGAGCTACATGTACAGCGCTGAAGCGCTGAACTACATGTGTACAACTGAATCGTATGTACGATATTTCATTTTATTGATTTGCTTGAGCCACTTCCAATCTCCGTGTGGTGCTTCGATCCCAGGACCTGAGAGAGGAATCCGAGTCAGCGAAATAGGCTAAATTGGTCTCTGGGTTGTTGGTGCATCGGATCATTAAAAATAATTTAGTGGTTAAAAAGCATGATGACCTCATCAGTTTTGTCAAATATAATTTGTAATCATTTTCATGTACATGTACATTTGTAATATAAAAAATCAGCTTGCATTTAAAAAATAGGCGCATGCGCATGCTGCAGCTCTTCCCGCACGATAATTCGACGTCGGACTGAACTTCCCGACGTCATATCGACGTTCTCGACTTCTGACCGACTTCGATGACAAATAAATTCATGATGTGCTTTAACATATATATCGACGGATAACGACGTCATGCACATGTACGTCGGTTGAACATCGGTGCAATTTAAAAATACATATCTGCCATTATGTCGATAGACGTCGGGAACGTCGGTCGACGGCGGATTTCTGTACGTGTTTGTCAGCCCTGCTCTGTTGAGAATAGCTACAGTCTTGATATGATCCCGCGTTTGTCTTGATATTCACGAGCTGCTGTACGACGCTGTCATAATTAAAGTGCTGCGGATATTAACTCATTGACCAAAAAACTTACATGATTTTATATAAGGCCCTCAGCATGTAATGATGTATCAGTATCATTACACATATTTTTTTCTCTTTGGCTATACCACAGAACTGGGTCTATACATGTAAAGTGTTTGATAGAGTAAAATAGTGTTGTAGAACTTATAATATTTTACAAGAAAAGAGAATCATCACGACATAAATTTTAAGTCAATATTGTAAGAGTTAACTAATTAAACTACGGATTTTTTAAGGTAATATTTTGGTTAAAAACTAGTTGAAGGTTTAAAACTTTAGTTTCCTAATGTTATTTTGTTTAACCGTAAAAACTCATTTTACGCAATTCAAAATATTATTTCTTGCAATTAGGTCCGCGTTATTTTAACTTACAAACATCGATTTCATCATTAAAATTAAAATGTACCGGACCTCGAACAATTAATAAATACACTCGCTTATATTCGCTAAACAGTTTTTTTGCCTGAGCTAAACTTACTACTACTACTACTACATTTACTGTTACAAAAAATGAATAAATTTCTTTATTGATAAATGACATAGGCCTAATCTGATTAGGGTCTAGGCCTACCATTTCAAAAATATTAAGTCAACAAAATGTTGTAGGTCTATTAATAGTGAAAGTGCTTATCCCCATGGTCCCGTGCCGATAATCTAATTTTATCTACACGGATCCGTGTTGATAATTTCCAGCTTATCCCTACAGCAGCTTATTGAAATAGCTGCTACCATTCAAGTCTATATAAAAGGCCATGTCAATAATTCCAATTTTATCCACACAGATCCGTGTCAATAATTTCCTTAGTAGGCCTAGCTATAGTAATGATGTAATAGTAATGATAATAATAGTAATAATAATGCCAATATTGATTTAATGTTAATACCCAAAACTAAATACAAACAACTGCACCATCTTAGCCGTGGGGATAAACTGAAAATTAATGACAGATCTGTGTGGATAAAATTGGAATTATTGACATGGCCTATAGGATAGACCTGAATGGTGCTGGTGACAGCTATTTCAATAAGCTGCTAGGGGGCCTATGGGGATAGGCCTAAGCTGGAGATTATTGACATAGCTCTATATAGATAAAATTAGAATTATTGGCATGGGACCATGGGTAGGGATGATGGATAATCACTTCCATTAATATTAGCTTAAGCTTTGTAGCCTTCTTGCCTAAGCCACATATTATTTCTATTACTTTATATAAGCCTATACATTTGTGGTGTTTTGGCTTAGGCCTAGCCCAAAGTGACCAAAATTAGGACTTTGCAAATGGTATGCAGATCTTGCGCATATATTGTCAATTCAATTGCTTGCATTCAGATTGCATAGCAGATTGCAAGTGACTTATAATTGACTTATAATTTTTGCAGTTGGCTTACAATTGAATTATAATTATTGCATAATGTATAATGCAAGCCATTTACAAGTATTGCAATGAATAAATAAGCCTTGAGTCCTGACAAGTGGGTTATAATTGTAACAAGCAACTTGCTACTTGTAATTTGTTTATGGCTAGAGTTCCTGCATTGGAACCCATTCTCTAATAGCAATGAATCCAGCATTGCTAGTGCCATATAGGAACATATAAAAAGACTAGGCCTACTAGACCTAGTTCTAAGAACATATCTTTAGAAGTCTAAATATTAAAAGCATTTTGTTTCAAATAATATAATATTTTAAATATAAAAAAATTAAAGCAAAAATAGAAGTATATTAAACTATTTTTGAAAAAAAACTCATAAATAGAACAGTATATCCTTGTGGTTTTGGCTATTAGTTTTATTAAGTTACTCTTAAGTAGATTTTAATTGGTTTGAATTTGATTGGTAGAATGCTACCATTAGGTTCCTGATTTTCTCTAATTCTTACATTTAGATATTAGATAATTAGGTAAAAAAGATAGGCCACTAATATAGAATTAAAAATGTTAAAGAAAATTTTTTATTATTGATAAAATTTCCTTTGTACAAGAGTTATTTTATAATAAATCCCTTTTCTGAATGCTTTGGCAAGACTCCCAGAGTTTGTTAAGAGGCAAGACTCGTCATTAATGCAATATTAAATTATAAGTTATGCCCCTTATTTCTCTTACCTTTTAATATCTCTTGAAATTTCTAAGTTCAAAGACTATAAATGTAGGAACAATGCAATGCATTTCCTGAGAGCCCAACTGCTCTTTACTAGTAATGACTCCTACAAAACCCCAACTTAACCCAATTCCCAAGATTTCTACAACTGAAACCTACTGTTAATAATATAAAAGCAAATGTGATCAGAATTCAGAGCAGAATTCATTGATTGTCTTTTTTTCTAATATAACTCCAAGCATAATATGAACTATAGAGCTAGATTAGCTATGTTGGTCAAGTGTTGTGTATATAAAAAAGACTCAAAGCTACAGATTACGTTTAATAGTTTCAATAAGTCTTGTTTTTTATCTTCTTTTGCATGTTAGTCTTTCCCTGCATCTTTGTCCTAATTTTATCTTTTTGGAGCATTATTTTTAATATTTACTTTAGCCAATTTATCTAACCATATTGACCAGGTATTGCAATTATGTATTAAATAATAATAGAAAATTCATACTAGAATTTGCAAAAAGTAGAAATTAAAATTTCATATCTGTTGAAGGTGAATATGCAAAGTTTTGAGAAAATATTTATTTTAAACAAGTCTTTACCTATTTTAAAGATGCCATTCAATGCAAGATGCATCCTTTATAGTATTTATATTATATTACAGTTTCATTTTAGAGTAATTCTTCAGAATATAATATAATCTCATTATTTATCATGTTATATACTGAAATTTGCTAATATATTTGATTTGCTATGGTTATAAACTATAATTGCTTACCTTTCTGAGCAAATGTAATGGGACCCAGGGCTGGCACAAAAGAATTCATTGAAGGCCTTAAAAAGCGCAAGTTTGCCAAGTAAGCTTAAATTATTTTGTTAATGGTCTCATTTTTAATGGAATTTTTATCAATTATTTCTATGATTTGTGTTGCCAGCCTCCCAGATCCTCAGATGCTGGGCCAGCCTCCCAGATCCTCAGTTGCTGGGTCAGACTCTCAGATCCTCAGTTGCTGGGCCAGTCTCCCGGAATGTCAGTTGCTGGGCCAGTCTCCCAGAATGTCAGTTGCTGGGCCAGCCTCCTAGAGTGTCAGTTGCTAGGCCAGCCTCCCAGAGTGTCAGTTGCTGGGCCAGCCTCCCAGAGTGTCAGTTGCTGGGCCAGCCTCCCAGATCCCCAGTTGCTGGGCCAGCCTCTCAGATCCTCAGTTGCTGGGCCAGCCTCCTGGAATGTCAGTTGCTGGGCCAGCCTCCCAGAGTTTCAGTTTCTGGGCCAGCCTCCCAGAGTGTCAGTTTCTGGGCCAGCCTCCCAGAGTGTCAGTTTCTGGGCCAGCCTCCCAGAGTGTCAGTTGCTGGGCCAGCCTCCCAGATCCTAATCCGCAACCCCTCCCCACCAAACCTGTCTCATCAGGTGCCAAGATGTGGTGGTGACAGCCAAAGGCCACGAGCTGGCAGACCTGATTGACAAGACCAGTTTCCGCCAGCCATTCCTTGTGCCGAGTCCCGAAGGTTTGGACTTAGTTGTGCCACCAGGCAGCTTCACCATTCGAGATGTTGTGGATTCCGTTGGCAAGGACCGTCTCGTTGACGTGATTGACGTACAAGAGCAGCACGACTTCAAGATGAGCATGGCCGATTTCTTTAATTGGTTCTATCAGGTGTGTTCGCAGAGAGTTGCTATTCGATCTTATTATCATGTAGATATTAATTACCGTTCTAAAACTAATAAATATGAATTTCATGTAGTTCGATTAAGTCACTCCTAAAACCACTGAAAATTACCTATTCTAAAGAGTCGGTCATAATTCTCTTTTTCAGAATCACCAACAAATTCTCATTCTAAGAATCGCTCACAAATCTTTATTCTAAGAATCGCCCACAAGATCCTCCATTCTAAGAATCGCCCACAAACCCCCATTCTAAGAATCGCCCACAAGATCCCCCATTCTAAGAATCGCCCACAAGATCCTCCATTCTAAGAATCGCCCACAAACCCCCATTCTAAGAATCGCCCACAAACCCCCATTCTAAGAATAGCCGACAAACAAACCCCTAATCTAAGAATCGCCCACAAACCCCCCATTCTAAGAATCGCCCACAAGATCCTCCATTCTAAGAATCGCCCACAAACCCCCATTCTAAAAATCGCTCACAAATATTTATTCTAAGAATCGCCCACAACCCCCTCCATTCTAAGAATCGTCCACAAATCCCCCATTCTAAGAATCGCCAACAAGATCCCCCATTCTAAGAATCGCCCACAAGATCCCCTCCCCCATTCTAAGAATCGCCCACAAATCCCCATTCTAAGAATCGCCGACGAACCCCCATTCTAACAATGGACCACAAATCCCCCATTCTAAGAATTGCCCACAAACCCCCATTCTAAGAGTCACCTACAAATCCCTATTCTAAAAATCGCCGACAAACCCCCATTCTAAGAATCGCCGAGAAACCCCCATTCTAAGAATCGCCCACAAACCCCCATTCTAAGAATCGCCCACAAACCCCCATTCTAAGAATCGCCCACAAACCCCCATTCTAAGAATCGCTCACAAACCCCCATTCTAAGAATCGCTCACAAACCCCAATCTAAGAATCGCCCACAAACCCCCATTCTAAGAATCGCCCACAAACCCCCATTCTAAGCATCCCCCACAAATCCCCCATTCTAAGAATCGCCAACAAATCCTTAAAAATCGGGCCCACACAGGAAGACCGAGGCAACAAGATCTACAACGTGCTAAGCCTGGAGATTTCTGAGACTCGCCTGTCAAGCACAGTTGTACCGCCTAAACCAGTGAGAGACCTGAGCCTGGTTAACCGCTGCTGGCCAGACGAAAGCGGTCACCTAAGCGGCGAAGATTGCCCAGAAGATGACACCCGCAATAAGCCCGAAGTGTTGAAATTCTGCTTGATGAGCGCCGGTCACTCCTACACAGATTTTCACATCGATTTCGGCGGCTCATCAGTCTGGTATCACATTCTCTGGGGCGAGAAAATCTTTTATTTAATACCGCCTAGCGACGTGAATTTAGATCGATACGAATCCTGGATGGAGTCGCCGGATAATTTGACCGAATTCCTTGGCGATCGTTGCCCAGGTCAGGTGTATCAACTGAGAGTTACTACCGGTAATACTATTGTTCTACCCTCTGGTTGGATACACGCCGTGTACACGCCTATGGATAGCCTGGTGTTTGGCGGCAACTTCCTGCATTTGCACAGCGTTGAAATGCAGATTCGGTAAGCTCTCGGTCTCTGAATATCGCCCTAAGAAGTACAAATCGCCGATAATCTATAAAATCGTCACCAATCTATACAAATTGCCGATTATCTGTAAAAATCGCCCCTAATCTATAAAAATCGCCCCTAGTCTATAAAAATCGCCCCTATTCTATAAAATCGCCCCTAGTCTATAAAATTAATCCCTAATCTATAAAAATCGCCCCTAGTCTATAAAATCGATCCCTAATCTATAAAAATCGCCCCTAGTCTATAAAATCAATTCCTAATCTATAAAAATCGCCCTTAGTCTATAAAATCGATCCCTAATCTATAAAAATCGCCCTTAGTCTATAAAATCGAGCCCTAATCTATAAAAATCGCCCCTAGTCTATAAAATCGATCCCTAATCTATAAAAATCGCCCCTAGTCTATAAAATCAATCCCTAATCTATAAAAATCGCCCTTAGTCTATAAAATCGATCCCTAATCTATAAAAATCGCCCCTAGTCTATAAAAATCGATCCCTAATCTATAAAAATCGCCCCTAGTCTATAAAAATTGCCCCTAGTCTATAAAAATCGCCCCTAATCTATAAAAATCGCCCCTAGTCTATAAAAATCGCCCCTAATCTATAAAAATCGCCCCTAGTCTATAAAAATCGCCACCAATCTATAAAAATCGCCCCTAGTCTATAAAAATCACCCTAGTCTATAAAAATCGCCCCTAGTCTATAAAAATCGCCCTAGTCTATAAAAATCACCCTAGTCTATAAAAATCGCCCCTAGTCTATAAAAATCGCCCTAGTCTATAAAACTTGGCACTAATTTATTAAGATCCCCTATAATTTATAAAATCGCCGATAATCTATAAAAATCACCCCTAATATCTAAATATCGCCCCTAATCTATAAAAATCGCCCTAGACTATAAATCTCGCTCCCTAATCTAAAGAAATCAATCCCTAATCTCTAAAAATCGCCCCTAATCTAAAAAATCGGCCCACCTATGAAAAATACTCCGCTTCCCAAACCACGAGTCGGTACTAAAAACTTACCCCTTTTCCTACTAATTCTATGATTCAATATCATATCGAACAAACCCATCCCAGCATCCACGAGATGGAGCAGCGCTTAGCTACGGAGCGCAGATTCCAATTCCCAATGTTCGAAAAGCTGCACTGGTACGCGGCCCAGCTGTTTCTTGAACAGTACCAGGGCGACTTGGATGACCAGGCTTTGCCGGAATTCAGCCACGTTGAGAGCATGCGCTACCTGGTACAGGCTCTCGCCAGGTGGTACGACAAACGTCGAGGCAGTCCCTACCAGGCCGAATACGTACCTGACAATCTCACACTGCCTCCCAGAGTGCTGCTGCGGGACTTCGACCGGCTTATTGGACAGTTTTACCGGGTGCACTGTCGGCGCAGGGGGGACAGTGCTGGCGGCAAGGTTTGATGCTTGTCTATTAGTGGTCTCTGAGACTGAACCTTCAGCAACACCCTCCCAGATCCTCAGGCTGAACCTTCAGCCACACCCTCCCAGATCCTCAGGCTGAACCTTCAGCCGCACCCTCCCAGATCCTCAGGCTGAACCTTCAGCCACACCCTTCCAGATCCTCAGGCTGAACCTTCAGCCGCACCCTCCCAGATCCTCAGGCTGAACCTTCAGCCACACCCTCCCAGATCCTCAGGCTGAACCTTCAGCCGCACCCTCCCAGATCCTCAGGCTGAACCTTCAGCCACACCCTTCCAGATCCTCAGGCTGAACCTTCAGCCGCACCCTCCCAGATCCTCAGGCTGAACCTTCAGCCACACCCTCCCAGATCCTCAGGCTGAACCTTCAGCCGCACCCTCCCAGATCCTCAGGCTGAACCTTCAGCAACACCCTCCCAGATCCTCAGGCTGAGCCTTCAGCCTTCAGCCACACCCTCCCAGATCCTCAGGCTGAGCCTTCAGCCTTCAGCAACACCCTTCCAGATCCTCAGGCTGAACCTTCAGCAAAAACCTCCCAGATCCTCAGACTGAGCCTTCAGCAACACCCTCCCAGATCCTCAGGCTAAACCTTCAGCCTTCAGCCACACACTCCCAGATCCTCAGGCTGAACCTTCAGCCGCACCCTCCCAGATCCTCAGGCTGAACCTTCAGCCGCACCCTCCCAGATCCTCAGGCTGAACCTTCAGCCGCACCCTCCCAGATCCTCAGGCTGAACCTTCAGACACACCCTCCCAGATCCTCAGGCTGAACCTTCAGCAACACCCTCCCAGATCCTCAGGCTGAACCTTCAGCAACACCCTCCCAGATCCTCAGGCTGAGCCTTCAGCCTTCAGCCACACCCTCCCAGATCCTCAGGCTGAACCTTCAGCAACACCCTCCCAGATCCTCAGGCTGAGCCTTCAGCCTTCAGCCACACCCTCCCAGATCCTCAGGCTGAACCTTCAGCAACACCCTCCCAGATCCTCAGGCTGAGCCTTCAGCCTTCAGCCACACCCTCCCAGATCCTCAGGCTGAGCCTTCAGCCTTCAGCCACACCCTCCCAGAACCTTCAGCCACACCCTCCCAGAACCTTCAGCCACACCCTCCCAGAACCTTCAGCCACACCCTCCCAGAACCTTCAGCCACACCCTCCCAGAACCTTCAGCCACACCCTCCCAGAACCTTCAGCCACACCCTCCCAGAACCTTCAGCCACACCCTCCCAGAACCTTCAGCCACACCCTCCCAGAACCTTCAGCCACACCCTCCCAGATCCTCAGGCTGAGCCTTCAGCCACACCCAGATCTTCAGGCTGAACCTTCATTGATATCTTATAGGGGCTTAATTTTACTTGTAGCTGACCATTTCTTTCTACTTTCCTCCTCGTGGTCTTCAGGGCGCAGGGAACGGCGGTCCCAAAGGCGGCGGCATCAAACTGAAAATCAAGCGCCAGCCAGAAAGCAAAGGCAGTCGAAAAATTGTCAAACACGTCATGTGAGTCCAAATAGAATTTGATAGATATGCTTTTATTTCTACTTAACTGCCCTGCGTCTTATAAGTAGTGTAGTGTGGATATAAATCAAATTATTGTTTTATTCCTTTTCTATAAATTCGCCTTTATTTAGCGAACAGGTGGACTCGATCACTGCTTCGAGTCCGAAACGAAATTTCGACCAACGTGATAGCAGCGCCACTTCAAGCAAACAGCTTCACAAATACAAGAAGAAGCCTGGCAAAGGTTTAACTGCCAAGAAGCCTAATGAGTCATCTACTGCCGGTAAACGACGGAAAACTTTGTCTAGCAGCAACAATCTGGTTGGAATTAACGAGGGCGACTCTTCGGCTAGCGACGAGGGTATTGATGTGGCCAAGTGCACCGAGGATGAGCAGTTCTGTGAGTAGCCTGGTGGCTTAGATATTTCTGGGTCTCTAATTAGGTTTGTGGGTCACTAATTAGGTTTGTGGGTCACTAATTAGGTTTGTGGGTCACTAATTAGGTTTGTGGGTCACTAATTAGGTTTGTGGGTCACTAATTAGGTTTGTGGGTCTCTAATTAGGTTTGTGGGTCACTAATAAGGTTTGTGGGTCACTAATAAGGTTTGTGGATCACTAATAAGGTTTGTGGGTCACCAATTAGGTTTGTGGGTCACTAATTAAGTTTGTGGGTCACTAATAAGGTTGGTGGGTCACTAATAAGGTTTGTGGGTCACTAATTAGGTTTGTGGGTCACTAATTAGGTTTGTGGGTCACTAATAAGGTCCGTGGGTCACTAATAAGGTCTGTGGGTCACTGATAAAGTTTGTCGGTCACTAATTCGGTTTGTGGGTCACTAATTGTGTTTGTAGGTCACTAGTAAGTTTGTAGCTCACTGCCCTCACTAATTATGTTTGTGGATCCCTAATTATGTTTGTTTGTAGCCTAATATAGCTCTCCGAATATGTAGCCTTTTTAGTGGGTCATTAAAACTCGACCCCCGCAGTTCTCAATTGTTCATTTCACTGTGCTTTTTTAATTACTATTTTAGACTACCCCACAGTGGAAGATTCAGACGAAGCTCGAGGCAGTGACAAAAATTGGAAGCCGAAGAGTCACTGTGAGTTCAGATTTTTTATTATGTATAATGTATTTCCTCTGGCATTTGCTCCGTGGAGGCAGAGCAGCTCTCACTGAAGGATCTAGCAGCTCTCCCTGAAGGATCTAGCAGCTCTCTCTGAAGGATCTAGCAGCTCTCACTGAAGTTAGGCTGAAGGATCTAGCAGCTCTCCCTGAAGGTAGGCCGAAGGATCTAGCAGCTCTCCCTGAAGTTAGGCTAAAGGATTTAGCAGCTCTCCCTGAAGGTAGGCCGAAGGATCTAGCAGCTCTCCCTGAAGGTAGGCCGAAGGATCTAGCAGCTCTCCCTGAAGGTAGGCCGAAGGATCTAGCAGCTCTCCCTGAAGTTAGGCTGAAGGATTTAGCAGCTCTTTCTGAAGGTAGGCTGAAGGATCTAGCAGGTCTCCCTGAAGGTAGGCTGAAGGATCTAGCAGCTCTCCCTGAAGTTAGGCTGAAGGATCTAGCAGCTCTCCCTGAAGGTAGGCTGAAGGATCTAGCAGGTCTCCCTGAAGGTAGGCTGAAGGATCTAGCAGGTCTCCCTGAAGGATCTAGCAGGTCTCTCTGAAGGATCTAGCAGCTCTCCCTGAAGGTAGGCTGAAGGATCTAGCAGCTCTCCCTAAAGTTAGGCTGAAGGATCTAGCAGCTCTCCTTGAAGCTAGGCTGAAGGATCTAGCAGGTCTCCCTGAAGGATCTAGCAGGTCTCCCTGAAGGATCTAGCAGGTCTCTCTGAAGGATCTAGCAGCTCTCACTGAAGGATCTAGCAGCTCTCCCTGAAGGATCTAGCAGCTCTCACTGAAGGATCTAGCAGCTCTCCCTGAAGGATCTAGCAGCTCTCACTGAAGGATCTAGCAGCTCTCACTGAAGGATCTAGCAGCTCTTCCTGAAGGATCTAGCAGCTCTTCCTGAAGGATCTAGCAGCTCTTCCTGAAGGATCTAGCAGCTCTTCCTGAAGGATCTAGCAGCTCTTCCTGAAGGATCTAGCAGCTCGCCCTGTACGATCTAGCAGCTTTCCCTGAAGGATCTAGCAGCTTTCCTTGAAGGATCTAGCAGCTTTCCCTGAAGGATCTAGCAGCTCTCCCTGAAGGATCTAGCAGCTCTCCCTGAAGGATCTAGCAGCTTTCCTTGAAGGATCTAGCAGCTATACCTGAATTAAACCTGAAGGCCAATGTCCTTCTCCAAGGACTAGTCAATGACCTTCAAACGTCACAGAAAGCAAATCTTACTAAATAGAACACCAATTTTCAGCCGACAAGGCAAAGCTTCGTGAAATGCGTCACCCTGAACAGCAGCAGAAGCAGTATGCAACAACAAAGCCAAAATCTGTTGCAAGCAGCCATCATAATCATCAGCCCAGCACCGCCAAGCAACGCTTGGGCAAAAAACTCGGCTTGTTCAAGTCATCTCGATAATTGACTTCGCCTCCAAATTGCCTGTTAATTAATTGCTTTTTTTTCCAAATAGTTTACTCAGAGTTTAATTCTAGCAATATTGTTATAATTCCTAGTGGAGTTGCAACTCAACAAGGTGTAAAAAATTCTAGTTAACAGGTTAATTTGACTCTGCAATTTTTTTGGAATTGCGGTACAAAGTTTGAATCTGACTTTAATCTGTTTAGCATTTTTTGTTGTTATAATTTCGTTTTTTTCTCTCTGGTGTCTTTAGATATCACTCCCGACACTGCTGTTATTTTGTAGTTGACTAATTAATTAATTAATTAATTTCCTGTCTGTTTCAAAATTTATCGACTGCATGCGCATGATCGGTGGTGTTACTTTGAGTAGTATGATGAATTCCTGGTTATTTAAAGTTGAACTGTACAGATATTATTGTAATTGTAAGTTGATAGAAATTGATCTATTATAAAATATTGTGTGCTAATGACACTACTTATTTGAGTAACGCAGCTACGCTTTTTATAACAGTTTTTTGTCGTTTGTAAATAAAAAATGGTATATTACTTTATAATTGATCTGTGTAAATTTTAGCAAATTGTTTATGCGCGCGAAAAGCTTTACTCAGGCAGCAAAAGAGCGATTTCAGTCGTTCTGTTGTTAAACGAATTTCTGCCAACTCATAATTTAGTATACCATATAATTAATTCAAGTAAAGAATTTGTTCATTTTCTATTCTGTTGAAATAAAGTCAGTAAAATTGTGTGTTTTAATGATGAGGCATTTTAAACTGCTGCTGCAACTGCAACAAAATTAACTGCTCATGTTCAATTAAACAATAATAATAATATCATACTGTTTTCGTTACCATTTGGTGACTGAAAAAACTTTGACAGTGAAGTATGAATAATAATAAAAATATTATATTTTATGATTTTTTATTTTTAATCACCAATTCCTGCTTAGAATCGCCTTTAATCCCTGCTTAGAATCGCCGTGAATTCCTGTTCAGAATCGCCTTTAATCCCTGCTTAGAATCGCCTTTAATCCCTGCTCAGAATCTCCGTGAATCCCTGCTCAGAATCGCCTTTAATCCCTGCTTAGAATCGCCTTTAATCCCTGCTTAGAATCGCCTTTAATCCCTGCTTAGAATCGCCTTTAATCCCTGCTTAGAATCGCCTTTAATCCCTGCTTAGAATCGCCTTTAATCCCTGCTTAGAATCGCCTTTAATCCCTGCTTAGAATCGCCTTTAATCCCTGCTTAGAATCGCCTTTAATCCCTGCTTAGAATCGCCGTGAATCCCTGCTCAGAATCGCCTTTAATACCTGCTTAGAATCGCCATTGATCCCTTTTAGAATCGCCGTTAATCCCTGCTTAGAATCGCCGTTAATCCCTGCTTTTAATTGCCTTTAATCCCTGCTCAGAATCGCCGTTAATCCCTGCTTAGAATCGCCTTTAATCCCTGCTTAGAATCGCCTTTAATCCCTATATAGAATCGCCTTTAATCCCTGCTTAAAATCGCCGCTAATCCCTGCTCAGAATCGCTTTTAATCCCTGCTTAGAATCGCCATTGATCCCTTTTAGAATCGCCGTTAATCCCTGCTCAGAATCGCCGTTTATCCCTGCTTTTAATCGCCTTTAATCCCTGCTCAGAATCGCCGTTTATCCCTGCTTTTAATCGCCTTTAATCCCTGCTCAGAATCTCCGTGAATCCCTGCTCAGAATCGCCTTTAATCCCTGCTTAGAATCGCCTTTAATCCCTGCTTAGAATCGCCTTTAATCCCTACTTAGAATCGCCTTTAATCCCTGCTTAGAATCGCCTTTAATCCCTGCTTAGAATCGCCTTAATTCCCTGCTTAGAATCGCCGTTAATACCCGTTTTTTTGTTGCCGTTAAGTCATGCTTAGAATCGACTTATTGTCATAGTGGCTTGAATATTTAAGCAAAACGTTTTAAAGCTACTTAAATAAGTTAAATTTTAGAAGCATTATAAAGTCAAATCAAATTAAACATAATTTAGAGCAAAAGAGCATGTTTTCTCTTTTGTTAATCAAGCCTTAAGCTAAAGCTGTTATCTTCATCCTTGTTTAATTCACAACAATAGATAGTAAGCCTGTTCTCAATGGAAACAACCCTGTTACTCAAGGCAAATATGAATGCCAAACAACTGCAGCTTTTTGTGTCTCGTCAGCTCAGAAGAGGTAGAACAGGTCTTATTGTTTGTAGAATTTGTTAGACATTTTTCTATTGATAAGCACTGCAACTTTTGCAAGTAAGTCAAGGCAAAGATGCAATTGAACGCTTGCTTCTGCATGAAGCATCTGGCACTTGGCCTGCTGTCTACTTGTCTCTATTGTTTTGTAGCACCCTTGCTCGTCATTGACTCGTCTAGCAAGTTAAAACCTTTGTTATGCAATAGGATGCAGCCCCAAGGGGATGCAGCCCCTTGTTGCTAAAGCCCCTTGGTGCTAAAGCCCCTTGGTGCTAAAGCCCCTTGGTGCTAAAGCCCCTTGTTGCTAAAGCCCCTTGGTGCTAAAGCCCCTTGTTGCTAAAGCCCCTTGGTGCTAAAGCCCCTTGTTGCTAAAGCCCCTTGGTGCTAAAGCCCCTTGTTGCTAAAGCCCCTTGGTGCTAAAGCCCCTTGGTGCTAAAGCCCCTTGTTGCTAAAGCCCCTTGGTGCTAAAGCCCCTTGGTGCTAAAGCCCCTTGGTGCTAAAGCCCCTTGGTGCTAAAGCCCCTTGGTGCTAAGGCCCTTGTTGCTAAAGCCCCTTGGTGCTAAAGTCCCTTGTTGCTAAAGCCCCTTGGTGCTAAAGCCCCTTGGTGCTAAGGCCCTTGTTGCTAAAGCCCCTTGTTGCTAAAGTCCCTTGTTGCTAAAGCCCCTTGGTGCTAAGGCCCTTGTTGCTAAAGCCCCTTGGTGCTAAAGCCCCTTGGTGCTAAAGCCCCTTGTTGCTAAAGCCCCTTGGTGCTAAAGCCCCTTGTTGCTAAAGCCCCTTGGTGCTAAAGCCCCTTGGTGCTAAAGCCCCTTGGTGCTAAAGCCCCTTGTTGCTAAAGCCCCTTGGTGCTAAAGCCCCTTGGTGCTAAAGCCCCTTGTTGCTAAAGCCCCTTGGTGCTAAAGCCCCTTGTTGCTAAAGCCCCTTGGTGCTAAAGCCCCTTGTTGCTAAAGCCCCTTGGTGCTAAAGCCCCTTGGTGCTAAAGCCCCTTGGTGCTAAAGCCCCTTGTTGCTAAAGCCCCTTGGTGCTAAAGCCCCTTGGTGCTAAAGCCCCTTGTTGCTAAAGCACCTTGGTGCTAAAGCCCCTTGGTGCTAAAGCCCCTTGTTGCTAAAGCCCCTTGGTGCTAAAGCACCTTGGTGCTAAAGCCCCTTGGTGCTAAAGCCCCTTGGTGCTAAAGCCCCTTGTTGCTAAAGCCCCTTGGTGCTAAAGCCCCTTGTTGCTAAAGCCCCTTGGTGCTAAAGCCCCTTGGTGCTAAAGCCCCTTGGTGCTAAAGCCCCTTGTTGCTAAAGCCCCTTGGTGCTAAAGCCCCTTGTTGCTAAAGCACCTTGGTGCTAAAGCCCCTTGGTGCTAAAGCCCCTTGTTGCTAAAGCCCCTTGGTGCTAAAGCACCTTGGTGCTAAAGCCCCTTGGTGCTAAAGCCCCTTGGTGCTAAAGCCCCTTGGTGCTAAAGCCCCTTGGTGCTAAGGCCCTTGTTGCTAAAGCCCCTTGGTGCTAAAGTCCCTTGTTGCTAAAGCCCCTTGGTGCTAGAGCCCCTTGTTGCTAAAGCCCCTTGGTGCTAAAGCACCTTGGTGCTAAAGCCCCTTGGTGCTAAAGCCCCTTGTTGCTAAAGCCCCTTGGTACTAGAGCCCCTTGGTGCTAAAGCCCCTTGGTGCTAGAGCCCCTTGTTGCTAAAGCCCCTTGTTGCTAAAGCCCCTTGGTGCTAAAGCACCTTGGTGCTAGAGCCCCTTGTTGCTAAAGCCCCTTGTTGCTAAAGCCCCTTGGTGCTAAAGCACCTTGGTGCTAAAGCCCCTTGGTGCTAAAGCCCCTTGGTGTTGGCGCCCCTCTAAAATAGATATCCTGCATGGCTTACTCCCTAACTACAACAGCTTCCCTGCAAATATCTTAATTCTCGTTCAAGCTCTTGTCAAGACCGAAAACAGAAATAAGACGCGGAGAAAGAAATATTAAAAGAAGAAGAAATAAATTAGCCCAGCAGAAAATTGCAGTCGAAGAGTGTACCGTATAAAATTTGCAGCTATAGTTTCATCGTGGCTTGGCGATGTTCTACCTGAGTATCTAGCCAGGCAGCCTCTTAATAAATGAAATGAGAGAGAGAGAGAGGTGAAGCGAGAGAAGAGGAGAGAAGCAATGCTTGCTGAGGCTGTGTGCCCCCCCCCCAGCCACCATCACGCAATGCTTGAAGGGCTTCTGAGCATGAACACGCGGCAATAAAAAGCATCAACTCCGGTTCGCGTGTGTATAGGCTTTACTCGGGGTCTCTGGTCTCTCTCTCTCTCTCTCTCTCGCTTACCGAACCGAGTCCAGTTTTGCATCGCAATGGACAGACAGGCCGAAGCACGAATCGCCTGTGCGCTTGAAGAATAATAATATAGGAGCTTTAAACTTATTGTTATATATTATATGCGGAATAGCTATATAGTTATAACATACGAGCTATACTTGCGTTTCTGAAGCCCGAAAATCTAATGAGCTCTAACTGGTCCATGTGGTCCTGCCTTGGCTTAGGCCCTTACATTAGTCTCTAGGTCTAGGAGCATTAAATATCAATAATGGCGTATGGGTCTGCATATATAGTTAGATGAGAATGCATGCACGATGTTAGTCACCAATTCACCAATACATAAACAATTATCCATTTTTTTGCCTCAAATTGGCCAGAGATAGGAGAGGCGAGGTGAAGCGAAAAGAAAGGAGAGGAGAGGTGAAGTTTTAAAGGACCCTTCTTGACCATATAGACAACATAGTACTGCTTCAACAAAGCTTCTGCTAAAGTTTGTAGAACAATGAAATTATAAATACGAGCGTAGTTTATTGATGAGAATAGTCACGACCTTATTTAATATCTAGTTAAACAATTACAAAATCCGGGCACTCAAAAAACGTTATAAATAGAGAGTAGAAAAGGTAGAAAACACGAAAAAAATCATATTCAACAGCGATGCAATGTATAGTTTAAAATTTAATGAATACGCTAAAAAAGCAAGCTATATGGCTTTCAACACTCAAAAATCGATACATATATAAACATGTGAATAAGTAGCGATGAAATTTGTCATGTAATTTTTATGAACATTTGAATGCGACATGGACGGAGCGATGAGAGTTCAGTTCAGGCATACAAAAGTCGATGTTAAACAAAAGCTGTGAAATAAAAAATTAACGCAAAGATTGGCTGATTCCGAAGGTCAGTTGGCCGTGGTGAAAAAAAAGCGCTGGAAAAAACACGAACGCAAAAAAACAAACTAAAATTGTACTTTAGAGTACGCAAGAATTATAAACACAAAATACACGACTAAAGGCACACAATGCAATGTAAGAATGGAAGGGTTCATTCAGCTATTTGTTTAATTGTGTTGTGTAAATTTATATACATACTCGTAGAAATGAAGACAATGAGATCGTGTGCACTAATTTATCAGGTATTCAGAGCTGTAGAACAATAGAACAATAGAAGAAAATCGAGCAGTTAAAACACTCTCAAGCAAAATGTTTTTAGTGAAGTTTATTACGGGTAGATCGACCTTTTGAACACTACCGTAAAAATAGTGGATAATTTAGCAAAACACCATTTAGGCACTTAATTTAGTAAAGTTAATCATAATTTAGTTTCTCCCTAAACAGTTAACTTTGTAAAGTTTTGTATAGCTAGCAAATAATATGATTCATTTAGTTTACAGAGTTTACAAAAAATCAGGCCGTGTTTTGGTTTATGGAATAAAATAGGAATGAAACTAAATATTCTTTGTTCAAATTCGCTTGTCAACCAGTAGCTAGCAGACAAAAAAGAGAAAACTTCAATTTAGCTTCAATGTCCATGAGTTTGATTGGAATTCCACACAAAGCCCGTAAAGTAACTCTTCTCAAACCAGCAGGGAATATTTAGACTGTAGATTGCTTACACAAATAACCGACAGATATATCAATTTAGGCTGTATCGATCGCCTAATATTTACCGAATCACAATTGCGACAGCATCAGAGCACCGTCGTTTGGAGCTGAATGCGAATAAAATGCCGAGTCTGGCAATGCCAGTTGTGGCTGCTGCTGTTGGTGGTAGATGAAACTGCTAGTAGGGTCAAGCTGGTAGTTCGGACCATAGAATGATTGATGCTGGAGATGCTGCTGTTGCAGCTGTCCTTCAGACTGCGCAGCGGAAGTTACTTGTTCCAGCTGGTTCGGCACAACATATTGCTGTTGTTGTTGCTGCTGCTGCTGCAGCAGATAGTTTAACTGATTTTGATCAACATAGATCACTTGGCTGTAGCTTGGCACTTGACAGACATATTGCTGCTGTTGTTGCTGCGGTTGCGGCTGCAGAGGCGGCAGCAGAATCTCTGACTGATCAGCTGGTGGTTGATCGTAAGCGTGAATAGTTGGTGTCAGTACCTGCTGCACCTCAGCAGTTGATTGGTCTAATTTTTTACAGTTGATTTCCGAATCCTGTAGCTTTGGGTGCTTTGCTAATTGTTGCAGATTCTGGTGATCGCCGCAGTCTTCGCCGCTGCTGTCGCTCTGCTGTTGTGTGCTGGCTGGTCGCTTCTTGCATTTCGGCTGGTATTTGTAGTCCGGATGGGCTGCTCGGTGCTCAGATTTCAACCTGCTGGCCTCGTCTCTGCATTTTGTTGGCGTTTTTTTATGTATAGTTTAAATAGCAAAGCTCGGCAAGAAAGAATTTAATGTCATCCTACCTGAAAGGCTGTTTCTCCTTGTCTGGCAGGGTGCGCCACTCCTCGCCAAGACGCCGGCTGATGTCGGAATTGTGCAGCTTCGGGTTCTCGGCGGCAATTACTTTTCGACGCGTCTGCGCCCAGACCATGAATGGGTTCATTGGTCGTTTAATGTGCTGTTGTTGCTGCTGCTGCTGCTGTTGTTCGCAGCAGGATCCATCTGCGCTGGTCGGTTGGTCTGAGTCGGTGGTCATTGTCACAGGTTGCTAATGGAAGTAATAATAGCTGAAGACAAAGACCAAGAATAAGACGTTAGTAAGACATTTTCTAAGTAAGCTTAATAAAACACAAGTACAGTCGTTTCATGCATAAAAATACAGTACTGTTTCAAATTAAAAACATGTTTTCCTATACAACTATATTTTCAAAGCATTTCAGTGTTCATATACAGTAATACAGGGCATAGTTTGTACGAGTGATTTCTATAACCAAATAAAAAATACCTCGGCTTCGTTAAGTTCATTGTTACTAGAAAAAGATTTGAGATAAGATTTTTATCAATTTATTTATACAGCTACAGAGCGAACAGCAAAGCAAATAAATATATTAAGTTCTACGAACTACGTACAGTACAGTGAGAGCAAAAAAACATAAAACATATAGAAAATTTATCTGCCATGGTCTAACGTATTAGGGACATGTAAAAATTACAGCTCAGGTATTGTATCGAAATCTAAAATGCTACTGAAAAAATTCTTCCTTGTTGGCTTAGGCTTACCTGAAGAAGCAAGACGCCTAGCTAACTATCACTTAGACAGTGACGATAAAATATTTTCTATTTGCAAGTTAAAGGATGATACAGACGCCACAACGAATTTTTATTATTAAAAAAGATAAATAAAACAGCAAAATTGCTTTTAAATCGAAAAATTAGATTTAAAATTTTATAAAAACATACCTTACGCTAGAAAAATATTTAACTTGTTTTAACTAATTAAGCCCGGAAACAAAAACGGAATAATTGTTTGTCTTACAAATTCAGTTAATTGCACATAAGATTCCTTATTCCGCTCAGCAGACTAAATAAGCAGACAGAGCTTAAAATTTTAAATAAAACTCTAAACTTACTTCGGAAGAACGCAGCTTTTTTTAGGAAGAAGAACTTCCTAACTTCTTTACATCAGATTTTAGAAAATGTAAACGTTTTTAGAAAGATATAATTATAGGCAATCTTTGTTTGCTAACTTTTACTTTTACAAATTTAATTTTAAAGAATAACTTTTTTAGCATGAAGTATCAGATTTCGTAAAACAAGTTTGTAATAAGTAGTTTTATTGCATCTTTTCTTTGAAACATTAAAGTACGAAATTAAAAGTTGAATGTTAATTCAATGCATTCAAATTGTTTCGTGCTGTGGCGTATGTCTTGCTTTTCGTTTAGTTAGGTCTTTAACAAACTTAACTGCCAAGACACAATAATAAAATATTAGTGCTGTAAGGCTGGTGTTTAGGGCTGTATTAGGCGTAACTTTTAAAAACCGTTTATTATTTCCTCAGCTTGTGATTTCAGCTTTTGGTTTCCTGTGGCTGTAGCTGTATTTTATTTTAATCCATTCGAAAGTATTTAGCACTAGGATCCTTAAACATCTAGTTTGGCGTCTTTTTTATTTTAATGACCTTGCTCTGACATGGGGTGCAATTTCAGCACTGTTGATAAGGCAGCAGTGGAAAGAAGCAAAGCAATTGATAGAGAAATCAAAGCAGAGGAAGAAAACTCTGCTAAGGAAGTTAAGCTTCTTCTTCTCGGTATGTCTATTTTTTATTTTAGAACTTTTTACAATAGTCATTTCAGTAGTTTCACGTAATTTTTTTAATTCATTTACTTGATTTACAAAGCAATTGTTACTTTTAAAATGAAATACAACATATAGACACTATGATGAAAGGCAATGGCTAGAGTTCTGGCACCGGAACCCATTTTCTAATGGCTACGGATCCGGCAGTGCCATTATAATATAGATGGAACATTATATTTTTCTTTCTACAGGTGGCTGATATTGAGATTGTTCTAGATTAAAATTTAAGATGATATGATAAGATTTGGGACGAGATGCTTCTAATATTTAGACTTCTTAAGATATGTTCTTAGCAGTCTTTATATGCTTTTATATGGCACTGCTGGATCCCTAGCTGTTAGAAAGTGGGTTCTGGTGCCGGAACTCTAGCCATTACCATGATGAAATCTTTGCATAGCCATTCTAGAACTAACAGTTGCGCATAATTTTTTGCAAAGTTTTTACCTTAGAATGTTTAAAGTTTTAAGCACTTAAATGTCATGGCTAACTTGTTATAGGCTTTTCTATATCAATTTTCTATATACTTAGATTAGAAGCAGTTTTGCAATTAGGCAATGTCTTAGTTTTCTTGTATTAAACTATTTTAACTTCAATTTGTAAACAAATGAATCAAAACAAGTTTACTGAATCATTTAAGACATGCAAATCTTTTAATAAACTATTTATGTAATATCATATAATAGGCCTATAGTAATAAGGCCATAGGCCTAGTTTGGAAGGGTACTGACCAATTGGCAACAAACAAATTAGGCAACAGCAATTCACAATGGACCAATTTGGTAAAAGCAAATTTGGCTACAGTCTAGGCAAATTTGGTGACAATTAATAGTGGAAAAAATTGTGTATAATTTGGATAATTCTTTTAGTATAATGTCAATATTCTTCAATGCATATTAGCTTTCCCTTTTAATTGAGTTTGTTTTATCTATCATTTATCATTATAAGCTTTAAAAGAATTAAATTATAAGGGCAATAGTTCATGTTCTCCAATTGAAAAGAGATAGCCTAGATGCGAACAGACTGGACTGCTAATGTAGCGACCTAGGTTTGAATCTTAGTAATGCAAAATAATTTTTTTATCAAAAAACCCTAAAACACAAAATGCTAAACATAAAGGAAGCGCAATGTCAAACATTAAAGAGCCAACCATCTAAAACATTAAAGAACCACTGTGTCAAACATATACATGACTCAATGTCAAACATATGCGTGACTCCATGTCAGACTTTAAAGAGCCACCATGTCAAACATTAAAGAGCCACCATGTCAAACATTAAAGAGCCACCATGTCAAACAATAAAGAGCCACTATGTCAAACATAAAAGAGCCACCATGTAAAACATATACATGACTCCATGTCAAACATATACATGACTCCATGTCAAACATTAAAGAGCCACCATGTCAAGCATTAAAGAGCCACCATGTCAAACATTAAAGAACCACCATGTCAAACATAAAAGAGCCACCATGTCAAACATATACGTGAATCCATGTAAAACATATACATAGCTCCATGTCAAACATCAAAAAGTCAACACGTCAAGCATAATAGAGCCACCATGTCAAACATTAAAGAGCCACCATGTCAAACATTAAATAAACGCGATGTTGAACATTAAAGAGCCACAATGTTGAACAATAAAGAGCCAGGCCATGTTAAACATAAAAAAGACCACCATGTTAAATATTAAGGAGCCACCATGCCAAACATAAAAGAGCCACCATGCCAAACATAAAAGAGCCACCATGTCAAACATTAAAGAGCCACCATGTCGAACATTAAAGAGCCACCATGTCAAACATATACATGACTCCATGTCAGACATTAAAGAGCCACCATGTTGCACATTAAAGAGCCACCATGTTGAACATTAAGAGCCACTATGTCAAACATTAAAGAATCACAATGTAAAACATTAATGAGCCGGCACGTCGAACATAAAAGAGCCACCATTTCAAACATTCAAGAGCCACCATGTCAAACATTCAAGAGCCACCATGTCGAACATTAAAGAGCCACCATGCCAAACATAAAAGAGCCACCATGTCAAACATAAAAGAGCCACCATGCCAAAAATAAAATAGCCACCATGTCGAACATTAAAGAGTCACCATATCGAACATTAAAGAGCCACCAAGTCAAACATAAAAGAGCCACCATGTCAAACATTGAAGAGCCACCATGCCAAACATAAAAGAGCCACCATGTCGATCATAAAAGAGCCACCATGTTAAACAATAAAAAGCCACCATGTAAAACATTAAAGAGCCACCTTGTCAAACAATAAAGAGCCACCATGTCAAACATAAAAGAGCCACCATGTCGAACAGTAAAGAGCCTACATATCAAACATAAAAGAGCCACCATGTCAAACATATACGTGACTGACTCCATGTCAAACATTAAAGCGCCACCATGTCAAACATATAGGTGATACCATGTCAAACATAAAAGAGACACCATGTCAAACAAAGAAGAGCCACCATGTCAAACATTAAAGAGACACCATTTCAAACATAAAAGAGACACCATTTCAAACATAAAAAGAAGTGTCATGCCAAACGAAATAGAGCCACTATAAAGCTAAGAAAATTGTTGCACTAGCTACTTGTTCTCTAGTGGATGCTTGCTTTTTAAGGATGGATACTTGCTATCAGGAGGATGCTTGCTATCAGGGGGATGCTTGCTATCTGAGGGATGCTTGCTATTGGGGGGATGCTTGCTATCGGAAGGATGCTTGCTACTGGGGTAACTTGCTATTGGGAGATGCTTGCTCTTTGGGGTGTGGAGGGTACTTGCTATCTGAGAGGGGGTTGCTAGATATCTATAAGGTCTCTTTGTATCCAGGTTATGCTTGCTATCTGGGGTTGCTTGTGGTCTGGGGGATGCTTGCGATCTGGGGGATGCTTGCTATCTGGGGGATTCTTGCTATCTGGGGAATGCTTGCTATTGGGAGATGCTTGCCCTTGGAAGGTGGAGGGTACCTGAGAGGGGGTTGCTAGCTATCTATCAGATTCAGAACCATTTGTATCCAGGTTATGCTTGCTATCAGGGGTTGCTGGCGGTCTAGGGGATGCTTGCTATCTGGGCATCAATGCTTGAATGCTCTGAGGTTGCTTGCTGTCTTGGGATGTTTTATTTTTAGAGGGAATGTCTGTTGTTTTTTATGAAGGCTTTATTTTGCGGTCTATTTGTTATTTGTAAAGAACAAGGATTCTATCCAGATGTCCCCCATCGGGGGGCAAAGATTGCTAGTTTTTACTATATTTAAGCTAATACTATTGGATTTTTTTGTTTAAAAAAAAGAAATGTATATTTTAGAATTTTCAAGCTTCACAAAGTATACTTACCTTCTTTGACATAAATTATACATACATTTTGTTTAACTATGATGCTGGGTAATACTAAAGTAGCAAATAGCTAGACATAATACTTGATGTGAGTCCTGAGATACAATGTCAATTATAATGTTCCATGATATGAAATTTCTTTAAAGTTTTTTTACTACATAGCTACTTACTTATTCTTGCAACTTATATAAAAACAATTTAAAAAAATTTCCTCTATTATTAATTTTTATAATGAGCTATACAATTTATATAGTTTGACTTCTTACATTGTAGGCGCTGGCGAGTCAGGTAAAAGCACTTTGGTCAAACAAATGAAGTAAGTGTATATTGCATTGCATTTATTGCTTGGGATATTTTTATATACCAGTTGTGTAGCCGAAAATTTTCAATTAGAAAAAATGATTTGTAATAAAAGTTATTATTGTTATAATACTTCATCCAATTCAGAATAATCCACGAGAATGGCTACACAAACGAGGAAAGGTTTCAATACCGATCTGTTGTGTTCAGTAACACTGTCCAATCACTGCTAGCCATTGTTCGCGCTATGGGCCATCTTGGCATCGAGTTTGGCTCGGCCGCCTCTCTTGATGATGCCAGGCAGCTATTCGCTCTGAGTGGAGCTGCCGATAACGACCAGCTGCCAGTGCCGCTGTCCCAGGCTATGCGGCGTCTATGGGCTGATCCTGGGGTGCAGGTCAGTGTCTTCCCCGATCCTTGCGTTGGGTCTGCAGTCTCCAGCCGAACCCTCCCAGATCCTCAGACTGAACCTTCAGCCACACCCTCCCAGATCCTCAGGCTGAACCTTCAGCCGCACCCTCCCAGATCCTCAGGCTGAACCTTCAGCCGCACCCTCCCAGATCCTCAGGCTGAACCTTCAGCCGCACCCTCCCAGATCCTCAGGCTGAACCTTCAGCCACACCCTCCCAGATCCTCAGGCTGAGCCTTCAGCCTTCAGCAACACCCTCCCAGATCCTCAGGCTGAACCTTCAGCAACACCCTCCCAGATCCTCAGGCTGAACTATCAGCCACACCCTCCCAGATCCTCAGGCTGAACTATCAGCCACACCCTCCCAGATCCTCAGGCTGAGCCTTCAGCCGCACCCTCCCAGATCCTCAGGCTGAACCTTCAGCCTTCAGCCACACCCTCCCAGATCCTCAGGCTGAGCCTTCAGCAACACCCTCCCAGATCCTCAGGCTGAGCCTTCAGCAACACCCTCCCAGATCCTCAGGCTGAGCCTTCAGCAACACCCTCCCAGATCCTCAGGCTGAGCCTTCAGCAACACCCTCCCAGATCCTCAGGCTGAGCCTTCAGCAACACCCTCCCAGATCCTCAGGCTGAGCCTTCAGACACACCCTCCCAGACCCTCAGACTGAACCTTCAGCCACACCCTCCCAGATCCTCCGACTGAACCTTCAGCCACACCCTCCCAGATCCTCCGACTGAACCTTCAGCCACACCCTCCCAGATCCTCAGGCTGAACCTTCAGCCACACCCTCCCAGACCCTCAGACTGAACCTTCAGCCGCATCGCCAGCTACTGAACTTTGAATCTTTGAGCCTAAAGTTAACCGCTCGCCACCATGAATGACCGCAGGAGTGCTTCCGCCGCAGCCGCGAGTACCAGCTCAACGACAGCGCCGAATACTACCTCAATAGTTTAGATCGTCTAAGCCAGCCCGACTATGTTCCAAGCGAACAGGATGTACTTCGAACTCGAGTGAAAACTACGGGCATTATTGAGACGCAGTTTCACTACAAAGGCCTGCACTTTCGCATGTTCGATGTTGGAGGCCAGAGATCCGAGCGTAAGAAATGGATCCACTGTTTTGAAGGAGTCACAGCCGTTATCTTCACCGTAGCCCTGTCGGAGTACGATCTCACCCTGTTTGAGGACCAGGAGCTCAACAGGATGACAGAGTCGCTGAAATTGTTCGACAGCATCTGCAACAATCAGTGGTTTGTTAACACCGCTATTATCTTGTTTTTAAACAAGATGGATTTGTTCCAACAGAAGATTCAGTACTCGCCTCTAAGGCTCTGCTTTCCGGAGTACACAGGTTAGACTTTTGATTTTACGTTTTTTTCCTGAAGCTTTAGCCTTGTGTTATTAGAGGTTTGTGTCCTGAGTTGACCCCTGTAAAGATTCATTTAAGGCCTTGCGTATTCCGAAGCAACATTGTTATTTACTAAAAGATGTATTGTCCTTAAATGACCCCTTGTATTCTCCCTTTGCAGACTAATTAGTAAAAGTTATCATGTCCTTTAATGAGCTTTGTAGGCTATTTTATAGGCTATGTTGTCAGTAGATGACTTCTATTAACTCTGATTAAAAGCTTTTGTGTCCTTAAAATGACATCCTGCAGACTTTATAACTCACGTGTCCCCGTGTCCTGAGATGACCCCTGGAACACTTGCAGAAGGTTCCCCTTGACCCGAAATGACCCCCTATAAGACTTGTAGAAGTTTCCCGTGTCCCGAGATAACCCCTGTAGACTTACAGAAGGTTTGGTGTCCCGAGATGACCCCTGTAGACTTACAGAAGGTTCCAAGTGTCCCAAGATGACCCCAGTAGACTTGCAGAAGGTTCCAAGTGTCCCGAGATGACCCCAGTAGACTTGCAGAAGGTTCCAAGTGTCCCGAGATGACCCCAGTAGACTTACAGAAGGTTCCAAGTGTCCCAAGATGACCCCAGTAGACTTGCAGAAGGTTCCAAGTGTCCCGAGATGACCCCAGTAGACTTGCAGAAGGTTCCAAGTGTCCCGAGATGACCCCAGTAGACTTGCAGAAGGTTCCAAGTGTCTCAAGATGACCCCAGTAGACTTGCAGAAGGTTCCAAGTGTCCCGAGATGACCCGCTCAGCAGCTACAGTCTCGCAGACTTAGTCCCACAACCGCCCCTGTCCGCACCAACCGAAGGTCCCAACGACTACCGTGCCGCCGGCGAGTACATCCAGCACCGATTTGAAAGCCTCAACAAGCGTCGAGATAAACGCGACGTTTATACCCACTTCACCTGCGCTACCGACACTAGCAATGTGCAATTTGTGTTCGACGCCGTTACTGACGTCATTATCAGAAACAACCTTAGAGACTGCGGCCTCGCCTGAAGAGAATGGCGAAATAACAAAACTGCAAGAATTAATAGTTGGCTGACACCTCAAGTTCTTGAACGCGTGTGTTTTTATTGCTTCCTTTGTGTGCTATTAAATTTTATACTAATGAATGAGTAGCATTGCTATGAAAACTGCTATAATTATTTTTTTAATTGTAAAGTTGAACTTTCTGTCGATTACTAATTTAAACTGAAAACGTTATTTAACAGTTAAATCCAGGCACCATTGAGGATTAAGGCCATTAACAGATTACGTAACACCACTATCAGATTCAGATACTGATGGCATTACCCGAATCTGTTAATCACATTATCAGAATCTGTAATGCCATTATCAGAATCTGTAATCACATTATCAGAATCTGTAATGCCATTATCAGAATCTGTAATCACATTATCAGAATCTGTAATGCCATTATCAGAATCTGTAATGCCATTATCAGAATCTGTAATGCCATTATCAGAATCTGTAATGCCATTATCAGAATCTGTAATGACATTGTCAGAATCTACAACCACATTATCAGAATCTGTAATGCCATTATCAGAATCTGTAATGCCATTATCAGAATCTGTAATGCCATTATCAGAATCCTTAATGCCATTATCAGAATCTGTAATGCCATTATCAGAATATGTAATGCTATTATCAGAATCTGTAATGCCATTATCAGAATCTGTAATGACATTATTAAAATCTGTAATCACATTATTAGAATCTGTAATGACATTGTCAGAATCTACAACCACATTATCAGAATCTGTAATGCCACTATCAGAAACAATGTTTATTTTTACATATAAATTTAAGATTCGACTTCGACAAAAAAAGAACTTTAAAATTCAGCTTTGCAATTGAAAAAAACTTCATCTATTCAAGACTAAAATTGCAGGTTGTGTTTATTCATATATTTATTATTTTTAAAAGTATTTGTAAAAACGAATTCTTTCAAAGTATAACCTGCTTTTCACCTTCATAGATATTTTTCCATTCATACCCATTTGACACCCAAATCAGTGAATCCTGCCATTTAAACTTGGGCCAAATTATTTATTTACAACTCCTTTGTAATTACTTGAAATCAAAATTGCCAAGCATAACAAATTTATTATTTTAATAATTTTATTAAGCTAGCACCAAAATTGCCAAACTATATTTTTAACCTTTGTATTGTCACCTTGTGCGCTTTGTTTAAATTTGTTATAATCATTTATGCCAAATAATTTTTGCACTTTCTTACTTATAAATTAATTTTATTAATTTTCCTTTGTTACTATTAATAACTAATAATATGTAATCGCTAAGTAGTTTATTTTTTATTCAAAGACCTCGCAAATGCAATCGGTTCAAGTAGTTAACGATATTTTAAATAATAAATTAATTAATTATTTTGTGTAATTTCCACTGACCTATGTTGTCTTGCATACAGTTATTTTCCTGAATGTTAAAAAATTATTTAATTCTAATTAATTAAAAATATAATTTAAGAATATCAAATTTCAGGTAATGTTCTCATCTTAAACATTAAAAAAGGCTATCTTCTAAGCTAAATTCAAACTAAAGTCTGCCTCTAATGGCAGAGTTGCCAGAGTCAGTTGCCAATGCAGATTCTGCGGATCTGTACGCTTGTTTGGGAATTTCCCCGGATGCAAGTCAAGCTGATATTGCCACGGCCTACAGGTGCGAAATTGTTTATTCGTAGTTTTGATAATAATTAGTAATCTGTTATAATGGAATGATGCCATATTAAATAATACTGTTAAGTAGTTGGTGATGATTTGTCTGTTTTTTATTTCCATTACGTAACAAATAACGTCATCCTGATTTTATTTACTTACATATTTGATTACGTCATTGTGATTTTATCCACTTGCTTTATCGATGACGTCATTGAGTTTTCATCTAATTACATAATAGATGACGTCATCGTGATTTTATTCAGTTACGTAATAGTGATTTCATCCAGTCACGTGATAAACTAAATTGTGGTTTCATTCAATTACATAATAGACGACGTAATTGTGGTTTCATTCGATTACGTAATAGATGACGTGATTGTGGTTTCATCCGATTACGTAATAGATGACGTAATTGTGGTTTCATCCGATTACGTAAAAGATGACGTAATTTTAATTGAAAACATTGCATAATAGATGACGTCATCGTGACCTCTTCACCCCAAATCCAGGCGGCTCTCCAGAATAGTCCATCCGGACAAGCGAATCGCCTCCTCCTCCGCCGGAGACGCCTCCAGTTCGGCCAGTACGGACGCGGGCGACGCCGCTTATCAGCGAATTCGTCGAGCCTACGACGTTCTGCGCGACTCTGAAACTCGACGAATCTATGACGAGTTCGGTCTGGAAGGCCTTCGGGCTCTAACAGACGGCGCCGTGGTGCTGCGTGGTCGCGGCGTGGCCGAACTCCGCGAGGAGCTGGTCCAGCTTCGCCGACTAAGAGAGGAGGCTGCAGTGATGAAGCTGACACAGCCGGCCACACAGCTAACGGTGGGATTGAACTGTTCGTCAGTGTTCAGCCCGATTGAGGAGGACCAACCAAAAGGCATTTATCTGGAGCGACTGTCCTTCTCGCAAAATACTAGCTTTATTGTGAGTTGCTTGACCCAATGGGATTCTCAACTCATTCTTGACCCCCCTGTTTGACCCAGTCCGATTTTTGACCCACCTGTTTGACCCAATAAGATTCTTGACCCACTTGTTTGACCCTATCCGATTCTTGACCCACCTGTTTGACCCAGTCCGACCCACTTTTTTTGACCAATCGATTATTGACCCACTTGTTTGACCCAATCAGATTCTTGACCCATATGCTTGACACAATGAAATTCTTGACCCATCAGGTGACCCAATGAGATTCTTGACCCATCAGCTTGACCCAGTGAGATTCTTGACCGATCAGGTGACCCAATGAGATTCTTGACTTATCGGCTTGATCCAATGAGCTGTTTGGCTTGGCTCAGTGAGATTCTTGACGCACCAGCTTGAACCAGTGAGATTCTTGACCCACCTGTTTGAACCAATCCGATTATTGACCCACCTGTTTCAATCCGATTATTGACCCACTTGTTTGAACCAATCCGATTCTTGACCCACTTGTTTGACGCAATGAGATTCTTGACCCAAAAGCTTGACCCAGTGAGATTGTTGACCCATCAGTTTGACCCAATCCGATTCTTGACCAACCTGTTTGATTTACATTCTTGACCATCAGCTTGACCCAATGAGATTTTTGACCTGACCTATCAGCTTGACCCACTGAGATTCTTGACCCATCAGCTTGACACAATGATATTCTTGACCCATCAGCTTGACACAATGATATTCTTGACCCATCAGCTTGACCCAATGAGATTCTTGATCATCAGCTTGACCCAACGAGATTCTTGATTATCAGCTTGACCCAGTGAGATTCTTGACCGATCAGGTGACCCAATGAGATTCTTGACTTATCGGCTTGATCCAATGAGCTGTTTGGCTTGGCTCAGTGAGATTCTTGACGCACCAGCTTGAACCAGTGAGATTCTTGACCCACCTGTTTGAACCAATCCGATTATTGACCCACCTGTTTCAATCCGATTATTGACCCACTTGTTTGAACCAATCCGATTCTTGACCCACTTGTTTGACGCAATGAGATTCTTGACCCAAAAGCTTGACCCAGTGAGATTGTTGACCCATCAGTTTGACCTAATCCGATTGTTGACCAACCTGTTTGATTCAGATTCTTGACCCATAAGCTTGACCTAATGAGATTCTTGACCCATCAGCTTGACCCAATAAGATTCTTGACTCAAAAGCTTGACCCAAATCCGACCTTACAACCTACCCACCCTGAATTTCAGCTGACGCCAAAGCACCGATTAGTCCTAGCCGGTTCCCTAGGCAACATGGGTCGAACCTACGTGCCCACCGTGTCATTAACAATGCGATCGCAGCTCACTGACAAGCTCAGCTCTGATGTCACGTTGGGATTAAACTACTTGCCAACAGCTGCTGGCAAGTTAACATATCGGTTGTCGCCAAATTTATTGGCTTCAGTGCGAGCGGAGGTGACCTCTATGCAGGGGGGCACTCTGGTGCCGAAGCTCACGCCATCGCTTTCGTGTCAGATCAGTCCAAAGTGCGTTGGCACACTTTCTTACGCTTGGAATTCTCCAAATAAAGGCGCCAGAGCTGAAGTGCTGTGGCAGGCTGCCGAAGGTTTTCACGGCAAAGCGGCTTTGTTTCTGGCACCTAACGATGCTGGAGGCCAGGTGAGAAGCAGAGATAAAGAATAACTGTGGCTTTTTAACAAAGATTTAAATAAATATTTAATATTAGCATTATGTACGATCATAAGAAACAGACTCAAATATTCAACATACTCGAATACAATAAAGACAGATTCACGAACATCATCGAACAAAGAGTCAAAAATCATAGAACAAAGAGTCAAACATCATAGAACGAAGAGTTAAACATCATCGAACAAAGAGTCAAACATCATAGAACAAAGAGTCAAACATCATAGAACAAAGAGTCAAACATCATAGAACAAAGAGTCAAACATCATAGAACAAAGAGTCAAACATCATAGAACAAAGAGTCAAACATCATAGAACAAAGAGTCAAACATCATAGAACAAAGAGTTCAACATCATAGAACAAAGAGTTAAACATCATCGAACAAAGAGTCTAACATCATAGAACAAAGAGTCAAACATCATAGAACAAAGAGTCAAACATCATAGAACAATAAGTCAAACATCATAGAACAAAGAGTTCAACATCATAGAACAAAGAGTCAAACATTAGCAAGCACAGAACCAAATGAATTACTAAACAAAGACTCAAATGCATTGACAAACAAAGACTCAAATACATTAGCATACAACGACTCAAACATTAACAAACAGACTTAAATAATTTACATTAACAGACTCAAATACATTAGCAAACAAAGACCCAAACAGAACAGTAGAAATAAGACAAATTCTGCGCTTTTTCTCCCTGTACTATAAGCTCTCCTGCACTCGAGAAGTTGGCGATCTGCGCATGGGTGTCTCGTGCCAACTAACGCTAAAAGAGCTTTGGTCTCTGCGCTACCATTTGGCCCAGAAGGTGTCCGAATACAGCGAGGCCGGCATGTCCATTCGGGTTGGCCCCAACGTTGGCGTCAGACTCAAACTCAGTCTGAGCAGAGGCAATCAAGTCTACGCTATGCCTATAGTCCTGTCCGAGTGGATGGACCCGGCCGCCATAGTTTATGGCACCGCTGTGCCTCTGCTAGCCTATGCTGTTGTGTACAAGTGCATCTATGCTCCTTGGCTGGCTAAATTTCAGGTGAGACTCATGCATAACACGCTAGACCCTCCCCTTCCCTGTCACCCTCCGCTAGACCCTCCCCTGTCACCCTCCGCTAGACCCTCCCCTGTCACCCTCCGCTAGACCCTCCCCTGTCACCCTCCGCTAGACCCTCCCCTGTCACCCTCCGCTAGACCCTCCCCTGTCACCCTCCGCTAGACCCTCCCCTGTCACCCTCCGCTAGACCCTCCCCTGTCACCCTCCGCTAGACCCTCCCCTGTCACCCTCCGCTAGACCCTCCCCTGTCACCCTCCGCTAGACCCTCCCCTGTCACCCTCCGCTGGATCCCCAGCCTCTGTTCTGTCACCCTCCGCTAGACTCTCCAGCCTCTGTTCTGTCACCCTCCGCTAGACTCTCCAGCCTCTGTTCTGTCACCCTCCGCTAGACCCTCCAGCCTCTGTTCTGTCACCCTCCGCTAGACCCTCCAGCCTCTGTTCTGTCACCCTCCGCCAGACCCTCCAGCCTCTGTTCTGTCACCCTCCGCTAGACCCTCCAGCCTCTGTTCTGTCACCCTCCGCTAGACTCTCCAGCCTCTGTTCTGTCACCCTCCCCCTAGCAACTGTCTTTCAGTCTTTAACCCCCTGTCCCCCAACCCTCTCTCTCCAGCAGCAGTCCCGCAGTCAGCAGTCGGACACCGAAGCCTCAGGCCGCGCGGCTCGCCAAGCCGAGGCCCTGTCAGCCCAGTCTCTGATGCGCCAGTCTGCTCAAAACTCTCGCGAATCAGAGCGCAGTCGTGGCGGCCTAGTTATCGATCGAGCAGTCTACGGTTACCTAGCAACTAATGAGGCTGATCAACAGTTGCCGTCAGACTCTTCGTCATCAGTCATTGACGTCACCGACTGTTTGCAAATCCTTGTCGATCAGTCGCATTTGGAGATTCCAGCCTCTTTGACTAAAGCCGATTTGCCGGGATTCTACGATCCAGCGCCGCCGCCGTCTTCTTCGACATCGTCATCGACAGGTGCCGCTAGCGACACCCGACACCTGTTGATCCGGTACACCTTCAACGGGACGGCGCATTCTGTGCTGTTAGGCGACGGAGATTCTGTCCGATTGCCGCAGAGAAGGCACGCCGTAGCTTAAGTAATCGGCCCTGGTTTGGTTGTCGTGAGATTCGTTCATTCGGTTTGAGTATTGTCTGGTACCTTTGATCGGTTTCTGTCTTTGTCTTTGTCTGTCTCTGCTGCCTCTGTTTCCTGTGGCTCCGCTACTTTCTGTCAGTGCGGCTTCACTACTTTTATCGTTATCTCTTCATTTCTCCCCTCTCCTTCTTCCTCTCCCTCTGCCTCTCCTCCCTCTCCCTCTCCCTCTCCTTCTCTCTCTACCTCTCCCTCTCCTTCTCCCTCTACCTCTACCTCTCCTTCTCCCTCTACCTCTACCTCTACCTCTCCTTCTCCCTCTCCCTCTACCTCTACCTCTACCTCTCCCTCTCCCTCTGCCTCTCCTCCCTCTCCCTCTCCCTCTACCTCTACCTCTCCCTCTCCCTCTCCCTCTGCCTCTCCTTCCTCTCCCTCTGCCTCTCCTCCCTCTCCCTCTACCTCTCCCTCTACCTCTCCCTCTCCTTCTCCCTCTACCTCTACCTCTACCTCTCCTTCTCCCTCTACCTCTACCTCTACCTCTCCTTCTCCCTCTACCTCTACCTCTACCTCTCCTCTCCCTCTGCCTCTCCTCCCTCTCCCTATCCCTCTCCCTCTAACTCTACCTCTCCCTCTCCCTCTCCCTCTGCCTCTCCTCCCTCTCCCTCTCCCTCTACCTCTACCTCTCCCTCTCCCTCTCCCTCTGCCTCTCCTCCCTCTCCCTCTCCCTCTCCCTCTACCTCTACCTCTCCCTCTCCCTCTGCCTCTCCTCCCTCTCCCTCTACCTCTACCTCTCCCTCTCCCTCTCCCTCTGCCTCTCCTCCCTCTCCCTCTCCCTCTACCTCTACCTCTCCCTCTACCTCTACCTCTCCCTCTACCTCTCCCTCTCCCTCTACCTCTCCCTCTCCCTCTACCTCTCCCTCTACCTCTCCCTCTCCCTCTACCTCTCCCTCTCCCTCTCCCTCTGCCTCTCCTCCCTCTCCCTCTCCCTCTACCTCTACCTCTCCCTCTACCTCTACCTCTCCCTCTACCTCTACCTTTCCCTCTACCTCTCCCTCTCCCTCTACCTCTCCCTCTCCCTCTACCTCTCCCTCTACCTCTCCCTCTACCTCTACCTCTCCCTCTCCCTCTACCTCTCCCTCTACCTCTCCCTCTACCTCTCCCTCTACCTCTCCCTCTCCCTCTACCTCTCCCTCTACCTCTCCCTCTCCCTCTCCCTCTCCCCCGCTCTCCCTCTCCCTCTACCTCTCCCTCTCCCCCGCTCTCCCTCTCTTTCCTCCTCTCCGTCGTCTCTCTTCTGTCCCCTTTTCCTCCCACCTACAATCTCCCACTCTCTCCTTTTATCTTTCCTTCCTCCCTATCTTCTCCCTCTCTCTGTCCCTTGTCCCCCCTCCTCTCTCTAATATCTCCAGCTCATCGCCTCTCCTATTCTCCTCTACTCCCTCCTAGCAATTCAAAGGCAGTTAGTAACACGGCTAAGGCTGGAGCCAACTTGCCCGTATTTATTCCTAGTGCTAATCAATGATTCCGAGTGAAAAAGACCACGCATGAAAACATTCAAAATTTTTACTATCAATTTCGCTAGCGATACTGTGTGACCCGTGAGTTTTACCTGATCTTAGTCCACTTGAAATGCCACCCACCCTTTCAACAGCCTGTTTTCGCAGTACAGTCTTCCCAGAGAGACGCAATATATACATATAAAGTCGAATTGTTACTGTTTGCCTTTTTCACTTTGCACAAAAATTAGAAGAAAAAAACTGCTTTATTGCGCCAGTGTTTTCACAAGCTACACCTCTTGACATGCGAATTTAGCTATCAAAATTAGAATTGCTCAACAATCTGTTCAGTGACACGTTAAATATATATTTAGCTAACTTATGTCAAATGAAAATTCATGCTTTCACAAGCAGCAGATGACAAAATTATGCAATTAGTTGTCGCATATGATTTTAGACTGAAATATTTTTGGACTTTTTGGCATGGTTTTTAGTTTATTTTGGTGTAACGTCTTTAGATTTTTAGCGGAATTAATTTAAACGACGATTAATTGGCTCGTATTTTGTAAAAATTATAAGCTTACAGCATAGGGGCGCCAAAGCTACAGCATAGGGGCGCCAAAGCTACAGCATAAGGGCGCCAAAGCAACAGCAAGGGGGCACCAAGGCAGTAAGAAAGCGCCAAAGCAACAGCACAGGGGCGCCAAAGCTACAGCAGAGGGCGCCAAAGCAACAGCAAGGGGCGCCAAAGCAACAGCAAGGGGGCGCCAAAGCAACAGCAAGGGGGCGCCAAAGCTACAGCAAGGGGGCGCCAAAGCTACAGCATGGGGGCGCCAAAGAAACAGTAAGGGGGCGCCAAAGCTGCAGCAAGGGGGCGCTAGAGCTACAGCACGGGGGCGCCAAGGCAGTAAGAAAGCGCCAAAGCAACAGCAAGGGGTGCCAAAGCTACAGCATGAGGGCGCCAAAGCTACAGGCTACAGCACTGGAGCGCCAAATCTAAAGCAATGGGTGCCAAAGCTACAGCAAGGGGGCGCCAAAGCAACAGCATGGGGGCGCCAAAGCTACAGCAAGGGGGCGCCAAAGCTACAGCAAGGGGCGCCAAAGCTACAGCAAGAGGGCGCCAAGGCAGTAAGAAAGCGCCAAAGCAACAGCAAGGGAGCGCCAAAGCAACAGCAAGGGGCGCCAAAGCTACAGCAAGGGGCATCAAAGCTACAGCATGGGGGCGCCAAAGCTACAGCAAGGGGCACCAAAGCTACAGCAAGGGGGCGCCAAAGCTACAGCAAGGGGCATCAAAGCTACAGCATGGGGGCGCCAAAGCTACATCACAGGAGCGCCATACACTTCTGAATACAGTGACTTTGACATGTGTTACTAAAAATACAGCAATTAAAATCCGTAAAGAAGGAAAAATTGATCAAAACCGCCTACTAAATCGGAGCGTGTGCTTTTCCGGCACTCGAATCAGCGACAATCGACCCTCCAGTAGTTTCTCTCGATCTCCATAGCAACAATCCGATCCTAGTTCTACTCGGTATCGCCTCATCAGGTTGGCAAAGATCAGGAAGATCTCCTGACGAGCTAGGCCTTCGCCTAGGCAAGCCCTGCGTCCGATCATGAACGGAATGAGATAGCGGCTGGGTTGATATCGGCCATCATTGTCCAGGAAATGACCGGGATAAAAACCTTGCGGATGGCTCCAGTGCCTCTCGCTGTGGTGTACAGCATAGGCTAAAGGCATCAGAGCTGCGTCCTTTGGAATCAGATAGCCGCGCAGTTCTGCGTCCCGAGTTGCCCGGTGGAATGTTCCATTGCTAGACAGGGAGACCCGTCTGTAGCACTCGTCTATGACCGCCTGGGTGTAGTGAAGCGAGTCACGGTCGTCTAGACAGATTTCCTCGGCGCTTTTGTTGGTGTCTGGATTGCGGTGAATAAGCTGGTCGAGCTCTTGTTGGACCTTGGACTGAGAGCAGGGTTTTTAGCGGCCGAGTACGTTATTTTGTTTGGAACTTATCGCACATTTCTCTAACAGGTGGCACTATCCCCTGTCTAACAGGTGTGACACTATCCCGTCTAATAGGTGTGACACTATCCCCTGTCTAACAGGTGTGACACTATCCCTTATCTAACAGGTGTGGCACTATCCCCTGTCTAACAGGTGTGACACTATCCCCTGTCTAACAGGTGTGACACTATCCCCTATCTAACAGGTTTGGCGCAATCCCCTGTCTAGTAGGTGTGACACTATCCCCTGTCTAACAGATGTGACACTATCCCCTGTCTGACAGGTGTGACACTATCCCCTGTCTAACAGGTGTGACACTATCCCCTGTCTAACAGGTGTGACACTATCCCCTGTCTAACAGGTGACACTATCCCCTGTCTAACAGATGTGACACTATCCCCTGTCTGATAGGTGTGACACTATCCCCTGTCTAACAGTTGACACTATCCCCTGTCTGACAGATGTGACACTATCCCCTGTCTGACAGGTGTGACACTATCCCCTGTCTAACAGGTGTGACACTATCCCCTGTCTAACAGACGTGACAATATCCCCATTCCCCTGTCTAACAGATGTGACACTATCCCCTGTCTGACAGGTGTGACACTATCCCGTCTTACAGGTAAAATGCCACAGTATCATGAGTCTATCAGACACCCACCTGTTCATCCGGATAGGCAGCCATATACAACAGCAGCCACTCCAACGACCTTGCAGTAGTTGCTGTACCGCCAAAGAACAGCTCCATGCAGACTCGAACAATTTGAAAATCTGAATAGGTTTCAAAATCGCCAGCCGATTCGGCCTGAACTTTCGCCAAATTGTAAGCGTCTGTCAGGCATTCAGCCGGACTGCTTTTGGGTTGTTGGCAATTCAACAGCTGCCTTCGTTTGAGCACCTCGCCTTGTACAAATTGAAACATGATGTCAAATCGGGTCTGTATCTCTTTAGCCGTTTTGGTCCAGTGAAAAATGTAGTCAATAAATGGGAATAACATTGGCAGCGGGTTCATCAGTCTGGAATCGGAAAACACAGACATTGATATGACTGTAGGCTGTTAGACAATTGATCGAACCTATCCAACACTTAGATAAAAAATGAAGCTTGTTAGACACGGAATGAAGCTTGTTAGACACGGAATGTAGCTTTTTAGACACGGAATGAAGCTTGTTAGGCACGGAATGAAGCTTGTTAGACACGGAATGAAGCTTGTTAGACACGGAATGAAGCTTGTTAGACACGGAATTAAGTCTGTTAGACACGGAATGAAGCTTGTTAGACACGGAATGACGTCCGTTATGCACGGAATGAAGCTTGTTAGACACAGAATGAAGCCTGTTTGACACAGAATGAAGCCTGTTAGACACGGAATGAGGCTTGTTATACACGGAATGAAGCTTGTTAGACACGGAATAAAGCTTGTTAGACACGGAATAAAGCTTGTTAGACACGGAATGAAGCTTGTTAGACAGAATGAAGCCTGTTAGACACAGAATGAAGCCTGTTAGACACGGAATGAGGCTTGTTATACACGGAATGAAGCTTGTTAGACACGGAATGAAGCTTGTTAGACACGTAATTAAGCTTGTTAGACACTGAATGACGTCTGTTATTCACGGAATGAAGCTTGTTAGACACAGAATGAAGCTTGTTAGACACGGAATGACGTCTGTTATACACGGAATGAAGCTTGTTAGACACGGAATGAAGCTTGTTATACACGGAATGAAGCTTGTTAGACACAGAATGCAGCTTGTTAGACACGTAATGAAGCTTGTTAGACACGGAATGAAGCTTGTTAGACACGGAATGAAGCTTGTTAGACACGGAATGAAGCTTGTTAGGCACGGAATGAAGCTTGTTAGACACGGAATGAAGCTTGTTAGACACGGAATTAAGCTTGTTAGACACGGAATGAAGTCTGTTAGACACGGAATAAGGTTCGTTAGACACTTGTTATAACCTTTACAACATGATAGCTTGAAAATCTCAGGACACTAACTTGGTATACTCGTCGAAAGCTTTGAGATAATCTCGATAATTCTCATCATCATCCCGGTACACTTTGCCAAGCGTTAGCTTGGAAATCACACTGTTCACAGCCGGGGTCAGCAGGTCAATAGTAGTGACCGGCTGCCCAGCTGCCGCCATCGAGTCCAACTTGACCATCATCCCGGCCAGTTCGTCCGAGATTTGTCTGGCCGATTCTGAGCGAGCAAATCCGATGCTTTTTAAATATCGCAAGCTGAAATTTCGCTGGTGGCTCCATTTCTCGCCTTCGGTGAACAGGATTCCGCAGCCGCGGGTCATTCTTCGGACGAATCTGGGGGGGGGGGGCAGTGGGTTTGCTTGCCTTAGCTTGGTGCGTTCTACCTGTTAGATAAGACACTATGTGTACCTGTTAAATAAGACACTATTTGTACCTGTTAAATAAGACACTATATTGTGTACCTGTTAGATAAGACACTATATTGTGTACCTGTTAGATAAGACACTATATTGTGTATCTGTTAGATAAGACACTATATTGTGTACCTGTTAGATAAGACACTATGTACCTGTTAGATAAGACACTATGTGTACCTGTTAGATAAGACACTGTACCTGTTAGATAAGACACTATGTACCTGTTAGATAAGACACTATGTGTACCTGTTAGATAAGACACTATGTGTACCTGTTAGATAAGACACTGTACCTGTTAGATAAGACACTATGTGTACCTGTTAGATAAGACACTATGTGTACCTGTTAGATAAGACACTGTACCTGTTAGATAAGACACTATGTACCTGTTAGATAAGACACTATGTGTACCTGTTAAATAAGACACTATGTGTACCTGTTAGATAAGACACTATGTACCTGTTAGATAAGACACTATGTGTACCTGTTAAATAAGACACTATGTGTACCTGTTAGATAAGACACTATGTGTACCTGTTAGATAAGACACTATATTGTGTACCTGTTAGATAAGACACTATATTGTGTACCTGTTAGATAAGACACTATATTGTGTACCTGTTAGATAAGACACTATGTACCTGTTAGATAAGACACTATGTGTACCTGTTAGATAAGACACTGTACCTGTTAGATAAGACACTATGTACCTGTTAGATAAGACACTATGTGTACCTGTTAGATAAGACA
Organism: Macrostomum lignano; assembly: GCA_002269645.1. Classification (NCBI taxonomy): domain Eukaryota; kingdom Metazoa; phylum Platyhelminthes; family Macrostomidae; genus Macrostomum; species Macrostomum lignano. Next base: position 49,908 of record NIVC01000327.1, read on the forward strand.
CTATATTATGTACCTGTTAGACAAGACACTATGTGTACCTGTTAGATAAGACACTATATTGTGTACCTGTTAGATAAGACACTATATTGTGTACCTGTTAGATAAGACACTATATTATGTACCTGTTAGATAAGACACTATATTATGTACCTGTTAGATAAGACACTATGTGTACCTGTTAGATAAGACACTATGTGTACCTTTTAGATAAGACACTATGTGTACCTGTTAGATAAGACACTATATGAACCTGCTAGATAAGGCACTATGTACCTGTTAGACAAGAGCCTATGTACCTGTTAGATAAGACACTATGTACCTGTTAGACAAGAGGCTATGTACCTGCTAGATAAGACACTATGTACCTGTTAGACAAGAGGCTATGTACCTGTTAGATAAGACACTATCTACCTGTTAGACAAGACACTATCTACCTGTTAGATAAGACACTATCTACCTGTTAGACAAGACACTATCTACCTGTTAGAACCTCACCTGCTGGGCAACCGACCCGAGAACACGGGCTGCCCAAAAGCCTCCTTAATGAGCTCATAAGAAGCCAGCGCAATCACCGTCCGACCACCCATTCGAATTGAAAAAATGTCTCCATAACGATTGGCTAAATCGCAAAAAGTTCGATGAGAATTGGCTCGGTCAATCCAGGGCAAATAGCCAAGTAGCGGCACACCGACGGGACCCGGAGGCAGCCTTGCTCGACGTCGAAATGCTCCAACAATCGACCAGACAATGTAACAAACGATGGCTAAAATTATCAATTTTATTAGAAGATTCTGTTCCTCAATCATTTCTTGTGTTGCTTTTTTAAACACGGAAAAAACTAAAAAGTGGAATGTTTAGTTGGTCTGAAAAAAATATTGTAAACTCAGCCTTTCTATTCTAGGTGAGCTGAATTGTATTTTGTACCCCGCAACTCTGGCCTGAGCATGCTTGAGTACAGTGAGTTAAACTCTTCTCTTGCAAAACCTGGATAGGCAAGAGTGTAGAGTTAGCTCAGGACACTTAAACTCTGTCCTTTGCACATAAAAATTTGACAGGCAATTTGTTCTGCTTCGCTTGGGGCAGAGCAGTTAGTTCAGTGGTAAGAAGCGTCTGTCTGACTGCCCGTGCCTGGGGGGAATTGCTGAGATGTCAAGGCTAATGAGGGGAATTGCTGAGATGTCAAGGCTCATGAGGGGAATTGCTGAGATGTCAAGGCTCATGAGGGGAATTGCTGAGATGTCAAGGCTAATGAGGGGAATTGCTGAGATGTCAAGGCTCATGAGGGGAATTGCTGAGATGTCAAGGCTCATGAGGGGAATTGCTGAGATGTCAAGGCTCATGAGGGGAATTGCTGAGATGTCAAGGCTCATGAGGGGAATTGCTGAGATGTCAAGGCTCATGAGGGGAATTGCTGAGATGTCAAGGCTCATTAGGGGAATTGCTGAGATGTCAAGGCTCATGAGGGGAATTGCTGAGATGTCAAGGCTCATTAGGGGAATTGCTGAGATGTCAAGGCTAATGAGGGGAATTGCTGAGATGTCAAGGCTCATGAGGGGAATTGCTGAGATGTCAAGGCTCATGAGGGGAATTGCTGAGATGTCAAGGCTAATGAGGGGAATTGCTGAGATGTCAAGGCTCATGAGGGGAATTGCTGAGATGTCAAGGCTCATTAGGGGAATTGCTGAGATGTCAAGGCTCATTAGGGGAATTGCTGAGATGTCAAGGCTCATGAGGGGAATTGCTGAGATGTCAAGGCTCATGAGGGGAATTGCTGAGATGTCAAGGCTCATGAGGGGAATTGCTGAGATGTCAAGGCTCATGAGGGGAATTGCTGAGATGTCAAGGCTCATGAGGGGAATTGCTGAGATGTCAAGGCTCATGAGGGGAATTGCTGAGATGTCAAGGCTAATGAGGGGAATTGCTGAGATGTCAAGGCTAATGAGGGGAATTGCTGAGATGTCAAGGCTCACGAGGGGAATTGTTGAAGATTTCAAGGCTCATGAGGGGAATTTTTTAAGATGTCAAGGCTCATGAGGGGAATTGTTTAAGATGTCAAGGCTCATGAGGGGAATTTTTTAAGATGTCAAGGCTCACGAGGGGAATTGTTGAAGATGTCAAGGCTCACGAGGGGAATTGTTGAAGATGTCAAGGCTCACGAGGGGAATTTTTGAAGATGTCAAGGCTCACGAGGGGAATTGTTTAAGATGTCAAGGCTCGTGAGGGGGAATAAATTATTCCTTTTTTTGCTGCCTGGCGCTGATCTCTATAGTTCTCTTATACTCGCGTTGAGCATTTTTTATTAAAATTTTCGCCAATGAAAATTTCTGACCTCAGTAAATTTATGAGGCTTCTATGCTTATCAAGATTCATTTTATCACTCATACACTGGGTCATGAATTGCATGAATTTTCTCTGACCTAATTTTTTTGCCCTAGATTTATAAGATTATAAAGTTATAAAGTTAGTTAACAGACTGTATCTCCACCTTTGTTGCTGTCTTTTACTGTTTGAGTTTTTTGTTTGTAGTTCTCAGTGTCTCTGACCTGTCACTTTGATTGCCTTTGTCTGCTACGGTGTCCTTAGCCTGTCACTCTCAGTGTCCTCAACCTATCACTCTCAGCTGTGTCTTAAACCTATCAATCTCAGTGTCTTAAGCCTGTCACTCTCAGTGTCTTAAGCCTGTCACTCTCAGTGTCTTAAGCCTGTCACTCTCAGTGTCTTAAGCCTGTCACTCTCAGTGTCTTAAACCTATCACTCTCAGCTGTGTCTTAAACCTATCAATCTCAGTGTCTTAAGCCTGTCACTCTCAGTGTCTTAAGCCTGTCACTCTCAGTGTCTTAAGCCTGTCACTCTCAGTGTCTTAAGCCTGTCACTCTCAGTGTCTTAAACCTATCACTCTCAGCTGTGTCTTAAACCTATCAATCTCAGTGTCTTAAGCCTGTCACTCTTAGTGTCTCTAGTCTGTCACAAGTGTCATAGTCTGTCACTCTCAGTGTCTTAAACATGTCCCTCTCAGTGTCTTTAGTCTGTCACTCAGTGTCTTTATTAGCCTTTCACTCTTAGTGTCCTAAACCTGTCACTCCCAGTGTCCTAAACCTGTCACTCCCAGTGTCCCAAACCTGTCACTCTTAGTGTCCTAAACCTGTCACTCCCAGTGTCCTAAACCTGTCACTCCCAGTGTCCTAAACCTGTCACTCCCAGTGTCCTAAACCTGTCACTCCCAAAGTTCTAAATCTGTCACTCCGAGTGTCCTAAACCTGTCACTCCCAGTGTCCCAAACCTGTCACTCCCAGTGTCCTAAACCTGTCACTCCCAGTGTCCTAAATCTGTCACTCCTAGTGTCCTAAACCTGTCACTCCCAGTGTCCTAAACCTGTCACTCCCAGTGTCCCAAACCTGTCACTCCCAGTGTCCTAAACCTGTCACTCCCAGTGTCCCAAACCTGTCACTCCCAGTGTCCTAAACCTGTCACTCCCAGTGTCCTAAATCTGTCACTCCCAGTGTCCCAAACCTGTCACTCCCAGTGTCCTAAACCTGTCACTCCCAGTGTCCTAAACCTGTCACTCCCAATTTCTTAAACCTATCATTCTCAGTGTCTTTGGTCTTTCACTCTCATTCATAAATTTTAATGCCTATCACACTCATTTTGGCGCCTGTCACACTCATTTTGGCGCTTAACACACCTGTACACTAGAGTTTACTACCAACCAAAAAATTGAATTTGGTTACCCTATCATCGCACTAAATGCAACGCTCAGAGGTACCGTGTCAAACCTTAACCTGTTTATCTAGGCCATTAAACTGCGCACGACCCCCGCAACCCCCCACCGTTTCTCAATGAGAACACAAGCGTTTAGCCGCGAGATTCCCACACAATCTCAAAGCCAAGCTCTGACAGCTCTCGGGCGGCTTCTTAAACTGGTTCTTGGGACTGAAACTCATTCTCGATTAGATAAGAAATCTATAAGCTAGAGCCACAGAATTTCCAACAGAGAACTCTACGCCGTGGAAAGACACTTTGAGTCTGTTTCAGATTTTGGTACTGATACGAGTATCGTAAGGAGCTTTAAAAAATGCAGCAAAATCTGCAATTTGGGTACTGCGTTTGACTCGATTGGTAGGTCAGAACTGCATTGGCTGCAGTGAAGTTGACAGTTGCTGGATATCTGTTTGTCATCTAGCTGACCTTTCACCACACGGATTTGAAGGTAATTAGTAGGTAAGTAATATCCCAGACCCCCAGTCTAGCTCTACCAATGACCCCCAGTCTAGCTCTACCAATGACCCCCAGTTTAGCGCCACTCAATGACCCCCAGTTTGGCGCCACCAATGACCCCCAGTTTAGCGCCACTCAATTACCCCCAGTTTAGCGCCACTCAATTACCCCCAGTTTGGCGCCACTCAATTACCCCCAGTTTGGTGCCACTCAATTACCCCCAGTTTGGCGCCACTCAATTGCCCCAGTTTAGTGCCACTCAATTACACCCAGTTTAGCGCCACTCAATTACCCCCAGTTTGGTGCCACTCAATTACCCCCAGTTTGGTGCCACTCAATTACCCCCAGTTTGGTGCCACTCAATTACACCCAGTTTAGCGCCACTCAATTACCCCCAGTTTGGTGCCACTCAATTACACCCAGTTTAGCGCCACTCAATTACCCCCAGTTTGGTGCCACTCAATTACACCCAGTTTAGCGCCACTCAATTACCCCCAGTTTGGCGCCACTCAATGACCCCCCAGTTTGGCGCCACTCAATGACCCCCCCGTTTGGTGCCACTCAATTACACCCAGTTTGGCGCCACTCAATGACCCCCCAGTTTGGCGCCACTCAATGACCCCCCAGTTTGGCGCCACTCAATGACCCTCAGTTTGGCGCCACTCAGTGACCCCCAGTTTGGCGCCACTCAATGACCCCCCTGTTTGGCGCCACTCGATGACCCTCAGTTTAGCGCCACTCAATGACCCCCAGTTTGGCGCCACCAATGACCCCCAGTTTAGCGCCACTCAATTACCCCCAGTTTAGCGCCACTCAATTACTCCCAGTTTAGCGCCACTCAGTGACCCCCAGTTTAGCGCCACTCAATTACCCCCAGTTTAGCGCCACTCAATGACCCCCAGTTTAGCGCCACTCAATGACCCCCAGTTTAGCGCCACTCAATGACCCCCAGTTTAGCGCCACTCAATGACCCCAGTTTAGCGCCACTCAATGACCCCCAGTTTAGCGCCACTCAATGACCCCCAGTTTAGCGCCACTCAATGACCCCCAGTTTATCGCCATTCAATGACACCCTAGTTTGGGGCTCTCAATGACACAGCAGTTTAGCGCCACCAATGACCCCCAGTTTGGCGTCACCAATGACCCTTTCGAGTATGGCGCCACTCAATGACTTGGTACCACTCAATGATCCCCAGTTTGGCGCCACTCAATGACCCCCCAGTTTGGCCCCACTCAATGACCCTCATTTTGGCGCCACCAATGACCCCCCAGTTTGGCGCCACTCAATGACCCCCCAGTTTGGCCCCACTCAATGACCCTCATTTTGGCGCCACCAATGACCCCCCAGTTTGAAACAACCAATGACTCCCAGCTTAGCGCCACCAATGACTCACTGACCTCCATATTTGCACTCCCTCGGACACCCAGTTTGGCTTGTAAAGTTCCGCGTTCGCTAAAGCTATTAAACCCCCTCGCGGGCCTCGATCGGTCGGCAGCGGCCATGTCCTCAGATGACCCCGTGCCTGACCCGAACGTCAGCTCAGCCCGGCGATTGAATCAGCCGCAGCAGCTGCTGGACTTTGAAGAGCACCGCTCGCTGCCAGTGGGCGGGGGCGATGGGGGTCACCGGACCCTCCTGATAGGCGTCAGAGTCCCCCGCGGTGGCCGGAAGCGGTCGCTGGAGCAGCAGCACGAGAGGCGGGGCAAGAGGCGGGAGAAGAAAAGCGATTCATCACAGACACAGAGGCACCGGCAGCAGCAGCAGCCGCAGTCGGGCAGTGAGTTGCAGAGTCTGTCACACCCACATCCGTCACTCTGAATGTGTCTGTCACTCTCGATCGTGTCTGTCACTATCAATCGTGTCTGTCACTCTCAATCGTGTCTGTCACTCTCGATCGTGTCTGTCACTCTCAATCGTGTCTGTCACTCTAAATCGTGTCTGTCACTCTCAATTGTGTTTGTCACTCTCAAATCGTGTCTGTCCCTCAATCGTGTCTGTCACTCTCAATTGTGACTGTAACTCTAAATCGTGTCTGTCACTCTCGATCGTGTCTGTCACTCTGAATGGTGTCTGTCACTCTCAATTGTGTCTGTCAATCTCAATCGTGTCTGTCACTCTTAAATCGTGTCTGTCACTCTCAATCGTGTCTGTCACTCTCGATCGTGACTCACTCGATTCTGTCTGTCCCTCAATCGTGTCTGTCACTCTCAATTGTGACTGTAACTCTAAATCGTGTCTGTCACTCTCGATCGTGTCTGTCACTCTGAATGGTGTCTGTCACTCTCAATTGTGTCTGTCAATCTCAATCGTGTCTGTCACTCTCGATCGTGTCTGTCACTCTCAATCGTGTCTGTCACTCTCGATCATGTTTGTCAGTCTCGATCGTGTCTGTCACTCTTAATCGTGTCTGTCAATCTCAATCGTGTCTGTCACTCTCAATTGTGTCTGTCACTCTCAATCGTATCTGTCACTCTCAATCGTATCTGTCACTCTCAATCGTGTCTGTCACTCCTTTCACTGCCTATCGCATGCATTTGTCACTACTTGTAGTGTCCCGTGATTTCAAATTTTGTTTCACTCTGAAATTATCAATTTGTCACCTTATTCATAATAAAACTAACAAAGTGTCAGCTGTCGAAGAAACTGATGAAGATGCCGATGCAGAAGCCGAGGATGCGCCTCCAAGTTAGTATTTTTATTTTTATTTTTCAACTCTTCATTTTAAATAATTTTCTAGGAAAATTATCGATTTTTGCATCTCAATGCCCTAACTGCAGGTTTTGGCAGTTTGGCAGCTGATGTCACTGGTGAAGGCTCCGGGTCTGCTTCGGTTTCTCGTGGTGAGAACTTTTGAAATTCTGTTGTTACATACACAGAGAGAATGTACTTTTAGTCTAGTGATGACATTTTTTCAATAAAAACTCTTTAGAAGGCTCCAACGCGGATCCATCAGTGAGGGTGCACTTTCTGCTTGGCAACAATCAAGATTCGGGAGCCGCTGAAGACGAACCATTGACTGCTGTTGAAGATATTCGACCGCTGTTCTGCCAGATGAACGAGCTGGACTGCTCTGGTGAGAATTTTAGCTACATGAGAATCTTAAGTAGATTATTGAGTAGATTAGCGGTTAGACAAGCATGTTAGAGAGTTGGATAGATAGTTGAGTAGATGTCAGGTAGCTAGTCGGGTAGATAATCAGGTGGCTATAGTTGGGTAGATAATCAGGTAGCTAGTCGGATAGATAATCAGGTAGGTAGTCAGGTAGATACTTAGGTAGCTAGTCAGGTAGATAATCAGGTAGCTAGTCGGGTAGATACTCAGGTAGGTAGTCGGGTAGATACTTAGGTAGCTAGTCAGGTAGATAATCAGGTAGCTAGTCGGGTAGATACTCAGGTAGGTAGTCGGGTAGATACTCAGGTAGCTAGTCGGGTAGATAACCCGGTAGCTAGTTGGGTAGATAATAAGGTAGCTAGTCGGGTAGATACTCAGGTAGCTAGTCGGGTAGATAACCAGGTAGCTAGTTGGGTAGATAATCAGGTAGCTAGTCAGGTAGACAATTGGGTAGACAATCAATGAGACAGTCAAGTAGACAATTGGGTAGACAATTAGGTAGATGATCGGATAGGCAATAAAGTAGACTTTCAGGTAGACAATCAGGTAGAAAATCGGTTAAGCAATCAAGTATACAAATTGTTAGACAATCGGGTGGACAATCGAGTAGACAATTGGCTAAACAGCTGCAACAATTCGCTTCCCATTTAACCCCAAAAAGGTGACGTCACTGTGTGGAAACAGACAGCTCGATGGATCAAATTTGAAGAGGATGTTGAGGAGGGTGGAGAGCGCTGGTCAAAGCCTCACGTGGCCACCCTGAGCCTGCTGTCGTTGTTCGAAGTTCGGACTGCAATTTCTACAGGTGAGACTACAGGGTGAAAACCATGAAGGTTGACTGTCAGGGAGGGTGAATATCAGGAAGGGTGAATATCAGGGAGGGCGAATATCAGGGAGGGTGAGTATCAGGAAGGGTGAATATCAGGGAGGGTGAATATCAGGGAGGGTGAGTATCAGGAAGGGTGACTGTCAGGGAGGGTGAATATCAGGAAGGTGACTGTCAGGTAGGGTGACTGTCAGGGAGGGTTACTGTCAGGGAAGGTGACTGTCAGGGAGGGTGACTGTCAGGGAGGGTGAATATCAGGGGGGTGAATATCAGGGAGTGAATATCAGGGAGGGTGAGTATCAGGAAGGGTGACTGTCAGGGAGGGTGAATATCAGGAAGGTGACTGTCAGGTGTCAGGGAGGGTGACTGTCAGGGAGGGTGAATATCAGGAAGGTGACTGTCAGGGAGGTTGACTGTCAGGGAGGGTGAGTATCAGGAAGGGTGACTGTCAGGGAGGGTGAGTATCAGGAAGGGTGACTGTCAGGGAGGGTGAATATCAGGAAGGTGACTGTCAGGTGTCAGGGAGGGTGACTGTCAGGGAGGGTGAATATCAGGAAGGTGACTGTCAGGGAGGTTGACTGTCAGGGAGGGTGAGTATCAGGAAGGGTGACTGTCAGGGAGGGTGAGTATCAGGAAGGGTGACTGTCAGGGAGGGTGAATATCAGGAAGGTGACTGTCAGGTAGGGTGACTGTCAGGGAGGGTTACTGTCAGGGAGGGTGACTGTCAGGGCGGGTGACTGTCAGGGAGGGTGACTGTCAGGGAGGGTGACTGTCAGGGAGGTTGACTGTCAGGGAGGGTGAATATCAGGGAGGGTGACTGTCAGGGAGGGCTGCCTTTGAGAGTAATAGTTCTATCTGAAGAACAAGAAACAAGATCTATAAATTTATTTTTATATCTAAAAAAATTCAGGCGAGGTAATGCTGGATTGCGAGGCCCAGTCGTTCGAATCGATCGTCGACCTGATGCTAAATCGGCTGGTTAGAAAAGACCGACTGCCAGTCGAATACCGAGAGCAAACTCGCGAAGTGCTGCTCAAGAAGCACTGGAATTTGCACCAGAAACGGCTGGTCCGAGGCAGCTCGTTTCTTGGTTCGAAGATTCGAAACATTGCCGAAATTGGCAAGAGGCATTCGTCTAAGGATTTGGAGAGGGGTGAGTTGCGGAGAGCTCCAAGGAACTTATCTCTATCGACATACATCGACACCCATCGAAATACATCCACACTCACCGACACTCACCGAAACTTACATGTATGGACACTCACCGACACTTATAGACCCTCAGCGACACTTATGGACACTCACCGACACTTATAGACCCTCAGCGACACTTATGGACACTCACCGACACTTATGGACACTCAGCGACACTTATGGACACTCACCAGCACTTATGGACACTCACCGACACTTATAGACCCTCAGCGACACTTATGGACACTCACCGACACTTATGGACACTCACCGACACTTATGGACACTCACCAGCACTTATGGACACTCACCGACACTTATGGACACTCACCGACACTTATGGACACTCACCGACACTTATGGACACTCACCGACACTTATGGACACTCACCGACACTTATGGACACTCACCGGCACTTATGGACACTCACCAACACTTATGGACACTCACCGACACTTATGGACACTCACCGACACTTATGGACACTCACCGGCACTTATGGACACTCACCGGCACTTATGGACACTCACCGGCACTTATGGACACTCACCGACACTCACCGACACTCACCGACACTCACCGACACCCATCGACACACACTGGCATCCACTCCAGATTCAAGCTTCCGAAACAGCCCCAGCGGTGTCGGATTAGGCGAGGCCCTCGGAGACTCAGCCGACGCCACTCAGCCGCATTCGTCCGGATCGAAGCACTACGACCAGAGCTTCATGAGGAAGGTGCCGCCGGGAGCCGAGACGGCGAACATCCTGGTTGGCAGCACCAGCTTCTTACCAACTGGTCCAGTTGCCTGTTTCATCCGACTGAAAAATGCCTGCCTAGCTATGGAGATCACGGAAGTGCCGGTGCCAAGCCGCTTCCTGTTTGTACTTTTAAGCCCACCAGGACAGGTGGACTCGCTCAAGGAGATGGGCCGGTGCATGGGCACCCTGATGTCTGACGAGATCTTTCGCGAGGTGGCTTATTTGGCTAGAGGAAAAGTGAGTCTGCCGGTTGATGTGTCAGGGGCCAAGGGCTGTTAAATAGCAAGTGTCAGGGTCTTAAATATCTAGTGTCAGAACTCTTGAGTATCTAGTGTCAGAACTCTTGAATATCTAGTGTCAGAACTCTTGCATATCTAGTGTCAGAACTCTTGAATATCTAGTGTCAGAACTCTTGAGTATCTAGTGTCAGAACTCTTGCATATCTAGTGTCAGAACTCTTGCATATCTAGTGTCAGAACTTTTGAATATCTAGTGTCAGATCTCTTGAGTATCTAGTGTCAGAACTCTTGCATATCTAGTGTCAGAACTCTTGCATATCTAGTGTCAGATCTCTTGAATATCTGGTGTCAGATCTCTTGAATATCTAGTGTCAGAACTCTTGCATATCTAGTGTCAGATCTCTTGAATATCTAGTGTCAGATCTCTTGAGTATCTGGTGTCAGAACTCTTGAATATCTAGTGTCAGATCTCTTGAATATCTAGTGTCAGATCTCTTGAATATCTAGTGTCAGAACTCTTGAATATCTAGTGTCAGAACTCTTGAATATTTAGCTTCAGGGCTATCGTCAATGGCTCTCATAACTAATGGCATGATACCATAAAATTCCCACCTGATATCCTAATCTTCCCAGGGCGACCTGCTCGCAGGTCTGGACGAGTTCCTAAAATTCTGCATCGTTCTGCCGCCAAATGAATGGGACCCATCGATTCGCATTGAACCGCCAAAGGAGGTGCCCTCCCAGGACGTTCGCAAGCAGCACTCGTCCGCGAACCTGTCTGCCCTGAACGGAGGTGAGCGACATCTGTAAACAGAATAAGTAAAAACGGCCCTTTTGGGGCGATTAACACCGATAAGGGCCAACCCTCAAGGCACGGAGAGTGTACATACCCGACGGTGGTGGGAAGGACGAAAAAAACCCTTACTTTTTACTGACAGTAATTTGAACGCATTTTAATGCTATTTTAATGCTCCACATTCCAGCCGGAGAAGACGGCAGCCAGTCGGCTAATAAAATTGAAAAGTCTTCTTCCGGGCAACAGTTGAAGCTCAAGGAGGCCTCATTCGATGCTGAGAAGCTGCCGTCGCCTCCGCCTCCGCCTCCGCTGCAGCAGCAGCAGTCTCAGACTCAAAGCGACTCGGAGGGTCACTTCGATGCGTCCCTGGAGCGAACTGGACGCCTGTTTGGCGGCCTCACCGAAGACGTGAAACGCAAACTGCCGTTCTATCTGTCCGACGTGAAAGACGCAATTCACGTGCAAACCATTGGCGCTTTCTTCTTTATCTATTTTGCCTGTCTGACCCCCATCATCACGTTTGGCGGCCTGCTGGTGGACGCTACCGAAGGCTATTTGGGCGCTATGGAGTCCATTCTGTCTGGGGCCATCTGCGGCACTCTCTACGCTCTGTGCTCCGGGCAGCCGCTCACCATATTGGGTAATTTGGTGGATTCGATTCAGTTGTCAAGTTTTATTGATTAACAGATTGATTGATGGACAAATTGATTGATTGATTGATTGATTGATTGATTGACTGATTGATTGATTATTTGATTGATTGATTGATTGATTGATTGATTGTTGATTTATTGATTGTTTGATTGCTTGATTGGTTTATTGATTGATTGATTAAGTAATTGATTGATTGACTGATGAGTTGGTTGATTGAAATGTTGATTGATTGATTGGTTCATTGATTGATAGAGTGATTAAGTTCATTTGTTGCTGATCGATTGATTGATTGATTGGTTCATTGATTGATTGATTGGTTTTTTGATTGATTGATTGATTAGTTGATTACTTAAATCATTGCTTTGTTGATTGATTGGTGAAATTATCTGGTTCAATAATTTTACTTTTTGATACTACGTCCATGACTGAAAATTGGATACAATAAACTATCAAGATTTATCAATAAACAAAAACTATATAATTGAGACTCTCTAAAAGCATTCCCATATCTTATAATTTTTTCCAGGCTCAACTGGTCCCGTGTTGGTATTCGAAACCATCGTGTTCAAGATGTGCAAGGAGTGGCACTGGGACTACCTGAGCTTGAGAATGTGGATCGGCCTGTGGATATTCGTCATCCTAATGCTTATAGTCGCTTTCGATTTAAGCGCGTTGGTTAAGTAAGTTCTTGTTTAACTTTTTGAGTGTACATTGCAACAGAGGGTTAACATAAGTGTACTTTACCATAGCGTTCGGTAGGATCGTAGCCTAGTGGTGAGAGCGTCAGACTCATGACTGAAAGGTTGGGGGTTCGATTCTCGACCCGCTTCCGGACATTTGCCCTCCGGCACTTCCCCTCCGGCACTTGCCCTCCGGCACTTCCCCTCGGCGGCGTTTGCCCTCCGGACATTTGCCCTCCGGGACATTTCCCCTCCGGACATTTGCCCTCCGGACATTTCCCCTCGGGGACATTTGCCCTCGGGGACATTTGCCCTCCGGACATTTGCCCTCCGGACATTTGCCCTCCGGACATTTCCCCTCCGCACATTTGCCCTCTGCAAATTTACCCCCTCGCACATTACTCACCTCACCTCCTCCTGTACCCACCCGTCGTTCCTCCAGCACCAACCTCATCCTCCCGCCTCTTGCATCCATCAGGTTCTTCTCCAGCCAACAACTCATCCTTTTCTAGTAAGCAATATATACCCGCGCCCTACCCCATCCCCAGCCTTACCTGTACTTTTCCAGAGGGGAAATGTCCGGAGGGCAAATGTCCGGAGGGCAAATGTCCCCGAGGGCAAATGTCCCCGAGGGGAAATGTCCGGAGGGCAAATGTCCGGAGGGGAAATGTCCCGGAGGGCAAATGTCCAGAGGGCAAACGCCGCCGAGGGGAAGTGCCGGAGGGCAAGTGCCGGAGGGGAAGTGCCGGAGGGCAAATGTCCGGAAGCCTTCTCGACCCAAATCGGAAAAATTTGTGTTTGTCTTAAGTTGCAAGACAACTTAATTAACTCTGCATTGCTTCAGTTCACTCAGCTGTAAAATGGGTGCCAGTATTAGCTGGGGTAATTGAGGCTGTGTGTGTGGCGAACCCCTCCAGGTGCGGTTAGATGCAATGAAAAAATAATGACAATCTGTACATTGCCAATTCGAAATCTGCACATGCTCACAAACCATGCCTCAAACAGGTACATCACCAGATTCACTGAGGAATCGTTCGCGGCCCTAATCGCTCTCATCTTCATAGTGGAAGCCATAAAAAAGTTACTGCACATCGCTTCATATTATCCAATTAATAAATCTTGGCACCCGAAGTTCGTGTCAGATTTTAATTGCTCATGCGAGTTGGATCCTTCGGTGAACGCCTCCGAACGCAAGCCGCTGATGCCCGGTCAGCGCTACTTCGTGCCCAGCTATCCAAGACCCTACGGCGACGGCAACGGCACCGAAGTTCGCTATTTCGCCAATTATTCCCAACTGGACTACTGGGACTGGGAGTCCAGCAAATACTATAAATACTGCATCAATAATCAGGGAGTCTGGTCTGGCAGCGGTTGCGGCAAGTTCGCTGTGCCGGACGTATTCTTCTTCTCCTGCCTGCTCTTCCTGGGCACGTTCGGCATCAGCTACGGCCTGAAGATGATGCGCAACTCCAGATTCTTTCCAAATCGAGTTCGATCCATAATTAGCGATTTCGCAGTCATGCTGGCTATTGTTGCCATGACATTGGTTGACCTGCTGATGGGGCTGCACACGCCAAAGCTGCACGTGCCGGATACGTTCTCGCCGACACTGGGCTACGAGACCAGAGGCTGGATTGTTCCACCATTCGGTAGTCGCGGTCAGAACCCGGCCTATTCTGCAATATTCGCCTTGCTGCCGGCTCTCCTAGCAACTATTCTGATCTTCATGGACCAGCAGATCACAGCAGTGATTGTCAATCGCAAGGAGAACAAGCTGAAGAAAGGCCTTGGCTATCATCTGGACTTGCTGATTGTTGCAGTGCTGATTGGCATCAATTCTATTCTGGGCATTCCCTGGTTTGTTGCCGCCACCGTGCTGTCAATCAATCACGTGATGGCGCTGAAAATCGAGAGCGAGACAACTGCGCCGGGGGAGAGGCCCAAGTTCCTCGGGTGTCGGTGAGTTACTTTTATTAAATTATTGGTTTTGTTCAGTGCAAACTACTAGCTAAGACAGACACTGACAGACACTGACAGACAGACACTGACAGACACTGACAGACACTGACAGACACTGACAGACAGACACTGACAGACACTGACAGACACTGACAGACACTGACAGACACTGACAGACAGACACTGACAGACACTGACAGACACTGACAGACACTGACAGACAGACACTGACAGACACTGACAGACACTGACAGACACTGACAGACACTGACAGACACTGACAGACACTGACAGACACTGACAGACACTGACAGACACTGACAGACAGACACTGACAGACACTGACAGACACTGACAGACAGACACAGACAGACACTGACAGACACTGACAGACACTGACAGACACTGACAGACACTGACAGACACTGACAGACACTGACAGACACTGACAGACACTGACAGACACTGACAGACACTGACAGACACTGACAGACACTGACAGACACTGACAGACACTGACAGACACTGACAGACACTGACAGACACGGAGACAGACACAGACAGACACTCAGGCAGATGCACCAAGACAGACACTGACAGAAACTGACAGACACTGACAGACACTGACAGACACTGACAGACACTGACAGACACTGACAGACACACAGACAGACACTGACAGACACAGACAGACACTGACAGATACTGAAAGACACTGACAGACACTGACAGACACTGACAGACACTGACAGACACTGACAGACACACAGACAGACACTGACAGACACAGACAGACACTGACAGATACTGACAGACACTGACAGACACTGACAGACACTGACAGATACTAAGACGGACACTAAGACAGACACTGACAGACACTGACAGACACTGACAGACACTGACAGACACTGACAGACACTGACAGACACTGACAGACACTGACAGATTCTAAGACAGATACTAAGACAGACACCAAGACAGACACTGAGGCAGACACCAAGCAGTCAGTTGATTTTGGCGTATTGTATCTCAAATTTACGAGGCAAACCTTCAATTCATTTAATTTCAGCGAGAACCGCGTCACCGGCTTCCTGATCTTCCTGCTCATCGGGCTGTCCGTCTTCCTGACCCCGGTGCTCAAGCACATCCCCATGCCGGTGCTGTACGGAGTGTTCCTGTTCATGGGCATCTCCAGCCTGCGCGGCGTGCAGCTCGTGCAGCGGGTGGGGCTTTTCTTCATGCCGCAGAAGTACCAGCCGGACTACAGGTTCCTCAGGTGAGACTGCATGGCTGTGCCTGTCTGTCTCCGACGACTGCCTGTCTCAGTGTCTGTCTCAGTGTCTGTCTCCGTGTCTGTCTCAGTGTCTGTCTCCGTGTCTGTCTCAGTGTCTGTCTCCGTGTCTGTCTCCGTGTCTGTCTCAGTGTCTGTCTCCGTGTCTGTCTCAGTGTCTGTCATTGTGTCTGTCTCAGTGTCTATCTTGGTGTCTGTCTTGATGTCTGTCTCAGTGTCTGTCAGTGTCTGTCTTGGTGTCTGTCTTGATGTCTGTCTTGGTGTCTGTCTTGGTGTCTGTCTTAGTGTCTGTCTTAGTGTCTGTCTCAGTGTCTGTCTCCGTGTCTGTCTCACTGTCTGTCTCAGTGTCTGTCTCCGTGTCTGTCTCAGTGTCTGTCAGTGTCTGTCATTGTGTCTGTCTCAGTGTCTATCTTGGTGTCTGTCTCTGAATGTCTGTCTCAGTGTCTGTCAGTGTCTGTCTTGGTGTCTGTCTTAGTGTCTGTCTTGGTGTCTGTCTTTTTGTGTCTGTCTCAGTGTCTGTCTGTCTGCCTGAGCACACTTTAATCCCAATACGCGCGCTCACCCATTTCAGGCACGTGAAGATAATCCAGGTGCACAAGTTCACCATCATCCAGGTGGCCTGCCTCGCCCTATTGTGGGCCGTGAAGGTGATCAAGCAGGTGTCAATCCTGTTCCCCATCATGGTGCTGGCCATGTGCTTTATTCGCAAAGCTCTAGACTACGTGTTCGCCCAGAATGAATTGAAATGGCTGGACGATATCATGCCGGAGCTGACTCTGAAGCCCAAGACCGCGTCAAGCAGAGCAGCATCCGACATAGGCATGACGGAGAGGCTGGGCAAATCCGGTGACAGCTCGGCAAGCGGTTTGGAGAAAAAGTCTTCGGCCAATGTTGCTGGGTGAGCTGCTATAGCTACCTGCAACCTCTTCTCTTCTTGACGAAAGCAACTTAAGATATTATTGTGGAACGCCACACTAGCAAACTGTGCAAATTTTCATTGGAGACCGAGATTTCAAGATTTATCGGATTTCATGCAGCTTTGGGATGTTCGTTTACTAACTTACGAGAAACGGTTGAGCCATAACATTTGGTCCTTTATAGTTTTAAGTTCAGATACTCAGAGACTCATTCTCCGTTATTGGGTTGAGTCTCATTTTGTTTCTCTAATTATAGTCTATGGCCACGTTTTTTATGAGCATCACTCGAGGCTAGATTGTTTGGCTATAGCGTGCAAACAAAGTCTTAATTAATTGGTGGATTGTTCAAGTATTTCTGCTTGTTCTATCATGTTTTAATTTATAGTGCTAAAATAAATACCTGCAGTGTAAAGAACTTTAAAAAACCCTTCAAAATGTACACTTCTACCGAGTGCATAACGTCCTTCTAAAGGTCTTTCTAAAGTCTCGCAAATTTTTACGTCTAACTGCGTTTTAACAAAACAATTGCTCCACATGTTTTCGAACGACCTTTGAAAGCTTTTGTCTTAAAGAAAAAATATTTAGAAGACTTTTTTAGTTACTATATATATAATTGCAATTATTTTCCGCAGAACCCAGCCTAACGAATCCGAGGCCCTACTGTTGCCTGGTGCGCCCGAAGTCAACATCGTGGTTGAACCTCCGTCGCCAGCGCAGTCGCCAATACAGTCGAAAAAACTCTACTGATAATCGTTTATTTATCGACAAGTTGGCTGACGAATAAATGATTAGTTTATTTAGTTATTTGTTGATGATAACATTATGGCTACTATTGTACTCGTACTACTGTATGTGGTTAAAAATTTGATAGATTAATTCAATTTATGATTTTGATCTTTGAGCCTTGTTCTGAGAAAACGTAGCAAAATTAGAGATGATCAGCAATCAGAAGTTTTAGGGTTGATGTAGTATTTAGTTAGAGGTAGGTGGGTTGTGTGCACTCTGGCGCACTTTAAGCGACATTGTCACACAACCGGTGAGAGGCATTGCTGCCCATTCCACAGACTCCCCTGAGCAGGCACACAAGCGCGCGGATACGTACGCAGTCATACGCACAGGCACACTCTCACACAGGAGTGTACAGCGGCCCTGACTTTATCGTTAGGCATGTACACTTCACTGTGCCTTGGGGGTTGGCCATCAAGGGCGTTAATTGCACGAGCAGAGCCAAGCCCAGGGAATGTTCAAACTATAACAAAATTACAAGGCTTGATTTATAATTATTTCATGATTAGCATAGAAAAAAAATACTTGTAACTTTTAATTTCATGCGCCATAGCTTATTCTATACTATTTGAAGTGCAAATCTAAAAAAATTATTAGCTTTTTTCAAATAACTGGACTTTATATTGCAAAATAGTCAAAAACTTAACTTGCAATCGTATTTAAATATACCGTAACTATATCAACTCGATAAAACTAAACTTTTTGGAGCAGAAATTTACAACTCAAAAAGCTCTAATTTACAATAGGTTGATATGTAGCCTAAAGACCACTTATTTTTGTTCCGATGTCTATATGAGGTTAACTTATCAATATTTTCCCTTCACCAGGTTCACCTGGTTACGTTTAGCATAAAATTTCAGTTTCGATTAGATATTCGAACTGCCTTGGTACTCACATTTGGTGTACTGCCAAGGACAAACGATATACTTCAGTGGGATATTTACCTAGCTTCCCAGACAACCAAATACGTCTGTCAACGTCGACTTCACGTTTCAATTTTATCGCACCAAACGACGTCGCAAAAAAAATTGACGGGCGACCAAGTTTTTGGTCGCAAATTAACTTTTTGGCGACCAAATAAGCGACGAGGACCCAGCAGTGACAGATCTGCGATGCTTTCATCATGACTGGCTGTGACAATTTCTAACGAATTAGCTGTCAGCTCTCGGAGGCTATCTTTAGCCAGCACATTGCACATGACTAGATAAGCAGCAAACGCTTTGTTGCAAGCCTGCAATTTCCAGTTAACAAACAGAGTTAAACCATTTTAAAGTAATAAACTGCATAGAAATGTCAAACTCTTTGAGTTTAGTGATTTGTCTTATTACAATAATCAATTTGTTCAGCAACGCGACACGGATGGTTGGATGCGACTTGGCGGTGAATTGGCGAAAAATCGGAGAGGATCTTTCTGAGTACAGGCTGATGAAGCAGGCTGCTGAGATAGGGCACCTGGCCCAGTGCCTGTTATCCGCTGACAATACCAGCGAGGCGGTCTGGTACTCGAGTCACAACCGAACCTGTCATGAGTTTGTGTGCAACAGGGGGCCAAACGGTTGTAGAAAGTGCAGGAATGCTATTCGTGCAGATGCTACAGTGACTCAAGTCTGGGTGAGTACACGTGTCTGCAACACGGATTTTCTTCTGTTTTCTCTGGTCTTCTATTACGTTCCAAAATGCTTTCAGATTCGGGCACAACCATCGGGCCAATTCAACTGCTGGAAGACATTCCAGCATCGTGTCAGCAGCAACCTGAGCTTCGATAAGAACTGGACCGACTACTCCACCGGATTTGGCTTAGAAGAGGCCGACAATTTCTGGCTGGGCCTTGAGCAGATTCACCAGCTCACCAAACACAGAGGTCGCCGGGTCCGTTGGGAGCTGAGCGATTGGGACAAAAAATGGTACTGGACGGAGAACTTCAACTTCACCGTGTCCGGGCCCGAGGACAAGTACCGGGCTGTCATTGGCGAGTTTGACTCTGCCGCTTCAAGCATTGGACAGGCCATGACGACTAGCGACGTTGGCATCCAGGGTAACCAGTTTTCAACCCCGGACTCCGATAACGATTTGAGTCCGGATGATTGCGCTTTAGAGCGTCGCGGGGGCTGGTGGTTCGGTTATTGTACTTACTTCAATCCGAACGGCATCTACTTCGACTACCCAACAGCCTTGAGCGTGCACTACACCCAGATGCCAATGATGTACCACTGCGACGGGTGTCCCAGTCCTCTGGGCCAGAGCTACTCGCTGAGAACGGTAGAGTGCATGATTGAGCACTGGATGCCATGATACAGGATCTAGAATCGTCTTTAAAAACAAGCTCGTTAAAGCGCGCGCATAAGGTTAAATGCTGTTTACGTCGTATAGTGTTAGATTGGGTGCAATGTTGATAAAAAGCTTTTATCATGAGGATTCTTGAGGGGCTGCGTGTGGCGAGGAGCGGAGCACGAGTTTAGAAGTACTTTGAGCAGTTTCACGTTGGTTTTGTGCGTCAGTTTGAAACTTTTTTGCGCATCTGGACTGGGCTAAAAGCGACTTGTCTCTATGGTCTATTGTACACATATTTTTGTTTAAATATCATTAGATTTGTTTACTAGCGACTTTAAGTAAGCCCCTGAAGCTGTCAATTTGACGAAACGCGTTGACCAATGACGTTTTAATGTTTGTTTTGAAACTTTTAATCACTGTATTTATAAAAGCAACTCTACCCCAACAATGAATAATTTTTTTATCTAGAAATTAAAAACATTTATTGGCGTACACTGAGATTTGTGCAAAGTTTTGTGAATTCCTAGAAACATTCATGATATATCCACGTGTTCACATGCGTCGGAACGTTTAAAAAACGTTTTAAACGTTTTTAAAGCAGGTACCATTGATGCCCCCTTTTAAAAGTGGGGGGGGGGGCATGGCCCCCCTGCCTCCCCCTCTCCCCTGTTCTGTCGCATATGATCATTACTCATTTGTTATAATCAATTATGATGTGGCCGCAGCCTTCTGCTGCAAGCATAGGGCCGCAGTCACATCTTAGGCACTGTTGTCCGCTGCTAGTATCTGGAATAGGAATTTTTCTGCTGCCTCCATGCACTCTAAGCAGCCCTCCTTGGCGCTCAGAAGTTGCACATTATGGCGCAATGGTGACGTCAATAACATAGGAATTAGGGAGTTTTGCCTAGCCTAGGGTTAGTTAGTGGAAGCCGCCAAATTTGGCGCTTGCCTGTACTGTTGTTGCCTGGCCTGCCGCGTACGATCGCTCAGTGTACGCAAGTCTAGTTAGCCGCACTCCTCCCCCGTGCGCTCTCTAGACCCTTCCCCCTTCTGCTCTCTCGTTCCTCCTGCGTCCGAGCCTCTCCCCATGCGTCATTCTATTTTTAGACTGAGGGTTTCGCGGACCCCGTGTCCCGAGCTGAACCCTCCCTCACGTGCTGCCTTGTGCGCACAAGCCCAAATTTGGCATGCTATTGTCACTGGTGGCTTGAGGCGACTGTCGGCGCTTCGTACAAGCTACTTTCTCCCCCCATGTTTAATCAATATCTGTTGTGCATCATTATCCGCACTTTTCGGCTGCAGTTCCATGGTCAAGCCACGGAATGCCCAAACGCTCCACCCTCCGCGTTCTATATTAACGAATGCAGGCCCGCTTGTCTGATTTTTCCTCAGATCCGCCTCGTGAGGACTTGTCGAGAGCTTTCTCCAAGTCTAGCGCTCTAGCGCCGGTTGACAGCGAAGCAAAGCTCCTGAGCAGGTCTTGGTAGAGCTATAAGCATCGCTAAGCAGCTGCAAGCTCCTGAGCAGGTCTTGGTAGAGCATTGCAGCGCTCAAGCAGAAAGCACGCTCCTGAGCAGGTCTTGGTAGAGCATTGCTAGTGCTATAGCTCTGGTTTTCCAGCCTACCCTATTGGCAGGAAATCAGTTGGCTGAAGCCATTCTGCTGGTGTCTATTCGCGACACAGGCGCGAATAAGAGTGAGAGTGTGTGTGCAGTCGCAGCACTCGTGCGCGATCCTAAGAACTAGCTGTTAGTTTATAGACCTAGAGTCTATTGCTGCTTCAGGCACATAGACCTATTCCTCGCCGCCCATCTGCGCGAGACGTAGCTATTAGGTTGGTAGGAGTTAGGGGTCCTCTGAGAGCTAAACTCAGACACGCTCAAGCGCGGACAATTGTCAGTGCCAGGACTGCGCCGCTCAGGCCATTTGCTACCATTGAGTCCTGTCACTTGGACATTGAAATATCTGAGACTAGTTGTTCTAGCGTTATTTATTTGCGTGGAGCCCAAACAGACCCCTTCATTGCGGATCCTACGGTTCCCACGCTGGTGGCAGCACTACCCTTAATTTTAGATTTCCCCAGTCTCAACCCCCACAAGCGTGCTTGCTAAGGTTGCCTCGGCCAATAGCAGTCCGCCTCACCCTAGCAGCCAGATACCGAGACACAACACTGGTGGCAGCGGTGGGATACCAAGATTTACAGACCCGAGCCAAGGCAAGCAGAAGCAAGGGCACTTTAATTAATTGCTGATACGACGGATTCTAGGATCCCTGATCCAACCTGATCAGATCCGTATTTTTGTAGTTTCCGACACTCACAAAATATAAAGTGGCAAATTAATACTGAATGGATTAAAAATAGAACAATTCTAGCACTTAATTTTGCTGGATAAAATATAAAGAAAAAATTAATTTTACTAAAAAGTGGGGGGGCAGATACTTTTGATGGCCATGCCTATGCATGTGCCTTGACAAACAGAATAAAGCCCTGAAACTCTTAACTGAATTAATAAGTTTTAACTTATGAGCCAACTGACACTCAATCATGCGGCTATGAGCTGCTTAATTCCCTCAGTAATTATTAATGGCAACCAAACTGTTATAAACGTCTTAGGTCTGCTTGCTGGGGTGGTTCGGCAGGTTTTGATATCCCACCGCTGCCACCAGTGTAATAACTCGCTTTACTGCCCGGGATAGAACTAGGTGGACTGCTATTGGCCGGGGCGGTCTTAGCGGTTATACTTATGGGGGCTGAGACTGGGGAGAAATCTAAAATTAAGGGTAGTGCTGCCACCAGCGTGGGAACCGTAGGATCCGCAATGAAGGGGTCTGTTTGGGCTCCACGCAAATAAATAACGCTAGAACAACTAGTCTCAGATATTTCAATGTCCAAGTGACAGGACTCAATGGTAGCAAATGGCCTGAGCGGCGCAGTCCTGGCACTGACAAATGTCCGCGCTTGAGCGTGTCTGAGTTTAGCTCTCAGAGGACCCCTAACTCCTACCAACCTAATAGCTACGTCTCGCGCAGATGGGCGGCGAGGAATAGGTCTATGCGCCTGAAGCAGCAATAGACTCTAGGCCTATAAACTAACAGCTAGTCTTAGAATCGCGCACGAGTGCTGCGACTGCACACTCACTCTCACTCTTATTCGCGCCTGTGTCGCGAATAGACACTAGCAGAATGGCTTCAGCTAACTGATTTCCTGCCAATAGGGTAGGCTGGAAAACCAGAGCTATAGCACTAGCAATGCTCTACCAAGACCTGCTCAGGAGCGTGCTTTCTGCTTGAGCGCTGCAATGCTCTACCAAGACCTGCTCAGGAGCTTTGCTTCGCTGTTAACCGGCGCTAGAGCGCTAGACTTGGAGAAAGCTCTCGACAAGTCCTCACGAGGCGGTCAAAACGGTTCTGAGGAAAAATTCAGACAAGCGGGCCTGCATTCGTTAATATAGAACGCGGAGGGTGGAGCGTTTGGGCATTCCGTGGCTTGACCATGGAACTGCAGCCGAAAAGTGCGGATAATGATGCACAACAGATATTGATTAAACATGGGGGGAGAAAGTAGCTTGTACGAAGCGCCGACAGTCGCCTCAAGCCACCAGTGACAATAGCATGCCAAATTTGGGCTTGTGCGCACAAGGCAGCACGTGAGGGAGGGTTCAGCTCGGGACACGGGGTCCGCGAAACCCTCAGTCTAAAAATAGAATGACGCATGGGGAGAGGCTCGGACGCAGGAGGAACGAGAGAGCAGAAGGGGAAGGGTCCAGAGAGCGCACGGGGGAGGAGTGCGGCTAACTAGACTTGCGTACACTGAGCGATTGTATGCGGCAGGCCAGGCAACAACAGTACAGGCAAGCGCCAAATTTGGCGGCTTCCACTAACTAACCCTAGGCTAGGCAAAACTCCCTAATTCCTATGTTATTGACGTCACCATTGCGCCATAATGTGCAACTTCTGAGCGCCAAGGAGGGCTGCTTAGAGTGCATGGAGGCAGCAGAAAAATTCCTATTCCAGATACTAGCAGCGGACAACAGTGCCTAAGATGTGACTGCGGCCCTATGCTTGCAGCAGAAGGCTGCGGCCACATCAAAACCCATAGTCATGGGGATAGAAAGATGGAATTAATGGATTCCATCATCCCGATCGTAAAAGATGGAAAAATATTGAAAAATATCAATTTAATTTGCAGCAGCCAATTTGTTTTTTTGGTATCTGGAAGCAAAATAATGATATAGAAAAGAGAAATCAAGGAATTAATTAACTCCGGATCAAAGATAATTTTTTGCTTTTTCTGTTTTAATAATCTGCTATCGACTTATTCTACTGTCACAATTAAAATAGCCAATCCAATATAGTGTATTATTCTCTTTTGTACTCAGGGGGGGGGGGCAGAACGCCGCGATTAGGCCGCGAGGACCCTATCGCAATCCCAAGCTAAAAACAGAAAGGCGTCGTCAGCCTTGTGGTTGCGCCCACCTTTTCGCCAGCAGCAGGAGAGCTCGCGAGAGTGGCGTCTGCGATCTTCATCCGTCCAGAGTCCCGAACGAATGCGCGTAGGTCCCAGATCCAGTTCGGAGTGGTGAGCTCGTCCAGCCTTGGCGTGTGTCCGATGTTGACGTCTCCGCGCCTCGTTGAAGTGCGATGACCATGTGCACATCTCGCTGAGGTCAGTTTTACTTAGGGAGATTAGATATTCGGATAATTTCCCATTTATGGCAGGAACTGCCGTTCGTGTTTGCCGATTTTCGGATAACATAGATCCTATCAAAAATCGCCCGGGTCGGTATGCTATTGAAACAGACTGAAACGGACTTGGTTGAGAGCTTGATAGAAAACAAGGCCTTAATAGCGCCCTGGCTGTCAGAGTAGAAATTTGTGTCAAAGCTGCTGATGACATGCAGCTCTGTGCAACTGCTCAGCACACTGGTTGATGGCCATGACTTCGGATTGAAAAACCGAGACGTTCTCGGGCCAATTCAACTGCTGAAAGACATTCCAGCATCGTGTCAGCAGCAACCTGAGCTTCGATAAGAACTGGACCGACTACTCCACCGGATTTGGCTTAGAAGAGGCCGACAATTTCTGGCTGGGCCTCGACCAGATTCACCAGCTCACCAAACACAGAGGTCGCCGGGTCCGCTGGGAGCTGAGCGATTGGGACAAAAAATTGGACGGAGAACTTCAACTTCACCGTGTCCGGGCCCGAGGACAAGTACCGGGCTGTCATTGGCGAGTTTGACTCTGCCGCTTCAAGCATTGGACAGGCCATGACGACTAGCGACGTTGGCATCCAGGGTAACCAGTTTTCAACCCCGGACTCCGATAACGATTTGAGTCCGGATGATTGCGCTTTAGAGCGCCGCGGGGGCTGGTGGTTCGGATATTGTACTTACTTCAATCCGAACGGCATCTACTTCGACTACCCAACAGCCTTGAGCGTGCACTACACCCAGATGCCAATGATGTACCACTGCGACGGGTGTCCCAGTCCTCTGGGTCAGAGCTACTCGCTGAGAACGGTAGAGTGCATGATTGAGCACTGGATGTCATGATACAGGATCTAGAATCGTCTTTAAAAACAAACTGGAGATCAATTCTGATGAACAAGAATAATATCGAACTGTTTGTTTAAAAACTATTAAAACAAAATCGTTTTTTTAAATTCCCGGAAACATTTATTATATCCACGCGTGTTTTAACAGACAGAAGCAGCCTCTAGCTTGACGAGCTGCATCACATGTCGTAAAAAGCTTTTAGCTAAATTAAAAAAGTTTTAACTAACGGGCCATCTGCAATTTGAATCATGCGGGTATGGACTGCTGATAATTCCCGCATTAAATATTTTGTGAGCATCCTAAAAGCCTTGATAGATATACAGTACGTATGCTGAGGAAGCAGTTGCCTTTTTCAATTAGAATCTGCTTTTTAATATTCTGAATGGGGGGTAGAGGGATGGGGATGTATCGTAAAAGATAGGAAAAATATGGAAAAATACCATTCTACTTTACATATATGCAGCTGTTTGTTTTTCGGTATCTAAGGGGTTGGGGGGGGGCAGAAATGTGCTGATACCTGTACATGTACATGTAGCAATTAGAAAGGAATTAAATAGTTACGCTCGTAACTTCGCGGACCAGCAAGGTATTTTTGGTTTTTTTATTGTTCTGGCCATGTCCGTTTATCGGCTCATTCTACTGTCCAAAGTAGCCTATGGTAGTAGTGTACATGTATCTTTTGGATGATCGATGATATACTCGATAGAAGATCCCTAATATATTTTGCCCAATAACAGTTCGGCTTATGATTATTTAATTTGGATAAGAACATGCAACATTGATTGTAGTAGTAAGTTTTAGCAGCAATTAAAAGAACATTTTTTAAATATATTTTTAAATGATAAACTAGTTAGGAAAGTAAAATAATTTAAACAATTAAGCCTAATTAACTAATATGTTTCAACGACACTAAAACTACCAGATAAAAATTTGTGCAGAAAAAGTATTTTCGAACTCGATTCAAAATTTATGCAACAGATTTGTAAAACAAGACGGTCTCTGATGAGATTGTCGCTTGTGGCGTAATCAGCCCGGAGGGTTGTGGTGCGGCCTGGGGCTTCCATGACTGGTTGATCTTGTGTTGTCTGGGTCGGGTTGCCCGTGTTTTAGGAAGAGTTCCATGCTCTGTGCTGCTTCGAGCTGCAAGGGTAGTGGGTGAACAGCTACTGTGGACAAAAATGATAAGTAGCCAAAAAGATTTTTAAATTACAATACAGATTTTTAACATACAAATGTTGACGTGATGGATACTTTTAAACGCATGCACGTTTTGTACCGGTTGTTCATAAAAATTTTACAAATCTAATGCAAAAAAAATAAATTTACATTTTTGGGCTCAGTAAAACAAAAACACTAACTACTTCAATAAGATATCGCTTAAGAACTTTGGCTAATATGGTTTAGAAATGGAAAAAATTACTTATTTTACTAAAAATTTTTCATTACTTTTGTTTTGTTTACAATTTTAATGTTTAGTTTAGGATAAAATACTATTTTTTCTTTCTATCCCCCAATAGTATCATTTTGTAACTGTTATCGAAGTGACAGACTCTATTTATAGACTGCTTTCGTTACTTTCTATTCTTATTGATGCAATGTTTCGTAATTGCTTTTTGAAGGGCCTGATTGTGCTTCTTTGCACGCTTGCTGTTGCTTATGGACAAAATTCTTCTGGTAAGCTCCTGAAGCTGCAAGACTTAGAAGTTAGAGTAGGCCTACTAAAGCATAGCTGAACAAAAAATGCACGATACTATCTTTAATAATTACATTTTGAATTTTTCCTATGCTTTTCATAAGAACAAATATTTTGTTAAATTCGTTCATTTACATTATTTCCTGTTTCAATAACTAACTTATTCAGTTATTGTCTTTCTTAATTTTCTGAATGTTTTGATACAATGTCGTTGTGGTCTACGCACTAGGTTTGTCATTATTAATTTTATTGAATTTTAATTAATTTGCTGAACCCATTTTTTTACATTTTAGAATGCCACACACTTAGTGGCACAGCAAAAAATGAGAACTGCAACAATTGTATTCGCAACACAGCTGTAAGTTCCTTTTCAAAATTTTGCTTAAGTATACCATAGTGAAGTAGAAATAGAATTAAAAATATAAGCAATTCCTGAAATTAACTAAAGTTTAAATTAACTTTTAGCTTTTTTATATTTTGTAGTATTGGATATAGTTATTATAGTATAAGTACAGCAATTGATTGACAGTGCTATCTAATTTTAATTGAGTTTAATGATAGATTTAGTTATTCTAAATTAATATATAAACACTATTAACTTTTATATTCACTTTATATTTGCAGTGCATGTACTGTTTCACTGATCACAAGTGCAAGCCTTACCCAGTTGGCCATTTGATTCCTGGTCCAAGTGATTGCCCACTTGCTGATGCACGCTGGGGCACTTGCTTTGTTAACTTCTTGGCCTTGATCATCTGCATGAGCATTCTGGCTTTTGTGATCCTTGTGATTATACCTTGCTGCATCTATTGCTGCTGTTGCAGGAAAAAATCTGGACCAAGTCGCAGGTGAGCTGCTAGTAAACCAATTTTGTTACAATGAATTAAGTTTTTAGAGGATCTTGAAGTGTTTATGAAAGGATATTTGAGTAATATTTTTAATCTGAAGTGAGATTAAAATATGGGATCTGAGAGTAAGATTGGGAATTGAGAGTGAAATTGGGGATCTGATGAGATTAGGGATCTGAAGTGGAGATTGGGCATCTAAAGGGGAGATTGGAGATCTGAGGGGGGAGATTGGAGATCTGAGAGGTAGATTGGGGATCTAAGAGGGAGATTGGGGATCTGAAGGGAAGATTGGGAATCTGAGAGGGAGATTGCAGATCTGAGAGGTAGATTGGGGATCTAAGAGGGAGATTGGGGATCTGAGAGTGAGATTGCAGATCTGAGAGGTAGATTAGGGATCTGAGAGGGAGATTGGGGATCTGAGAGGGAGATTGCAGATCTGAGAGGTAGATTGCAGATCTGAGAGGTAGATTGGGGATCTAAGAGGGAGATTGGGGATCTGAGGGGGAGATTGGGGATCTGAGAGTGAGATTGCAGATCTGAGAGGTAGATTAGGGATCTGAGAGGGAGATTGGGGATCTGAGAGGGAGATTGCAGATCTGAGAGGTAGATTGCAGATCTGAGAGGTAGATTGGGGATCTAAGAGGGAGATTGGGGATCTGAGGGGGAGATTGGGGATCTGAGAGTGAGATTGCAGATCTGAGAGGTAGATTAGGGATCTGAGAGGGAGATTGGGGATCTGAGAGGGAGATTGCAGATCTGAGAGGTAGATTGCAGATCTGAGAGGTAGATTGGGGATCTAAGAGGGAGATTGGGGATCTGAGGGGGAGATTGGGGATCTGAGAGGGAGATTGGGGATCTGAGAGGGAGATTGGAGATTTGAGAGGGAGATTAAGGATCTGAGAGGGAGATTGGGGATCTGAAAGGGGGATTGGGAATCTGAGAGGGAGATTGGTGATCTGAGAGGGAGATTGGGGATCTGAGGGGGAAATTGAGGATCTGAGAGGGAGATTGAGAATCTGAGAGGGAGATTGGGGATCTGAGAGTAATATTGGGGATCTGAGAGTGATATTGGCACTCTCCGAAGCTGAGATTGAGATTTAGTATTTGAAATTGAGATTGTTACGAGTAAAATTAAAATGGGTTTCTGCATACTCTTATAATACTGCAGGCCTATTATTACCAAACGTTTTAACAATTTTTTCCAGAGCTTTGGCCGAAAGTGCCAAGTACGAACAGGAACGAACTGAGCGTGAAGCCAGACACGCTGAGCGGTAAATTTCCTAGCTATATATATATTCCATTTTATACTACTTATGCCAGTAAAAAGTATGATTTTTTATTTCTAAAAAGTTTACTTCCAAACAAAACGTTTTTAGTCGAAACGATCGCGAGAAGAAATACGACGAAATTCGGGCTAAATATGGTGCGTTAAAATTTTATTAAAAATTAGTATTGATTTTACTCAATTTATCTAATATAGTGCCCACGGTTGTATATTTTTATAAGGTCGATTTGATGAACTTTTTATTACGTAAAAACTCGATTTATGCATCTCATCTTTAGAGCCCCAGTCTAATTCAACCTCTTCACCACGAATGTACTCTCAGCCCCAGTCTAGCTCAACCCCTTCCCATAGAGTGTGCACTCAGCCCCAGTCTACTTTAACCCCTTCCCCTAGAGTGTACACTCAGCCCCAGTCTAATTCAACCCCTTCCCCTAGAGTGTACACTCAGCCCCAGTCTACTTTAACCCCTTCCCCTAGAGTGTACACTCAGCCCCAGTCTAATTCAACCCCTTCCCCTAGAGTGTACACTCAGCACCAGTCTACTTTAACCCCTTCCCCTAGAGTGTACACTCAGCCCCAGTCTAATTCAACCCCTTCCCCTAGAGTGTACACTCAGCCCCAGTCTACTTTAACCCCTTCCCCTAGAGTGTACACTCAGCCCCAGTCTAATTCAACCCCTTCCCCTAGAGTGTACACTCAGCCCCAGTCTACTTTAACCCCTTCCCCTAGAGTGTACACTCAGCCCCAGTCTAATTCAACCCCTTCCCCTAGAGTGTACACTCAGCCCCAGTCTACTTTAACCCCTTCCCCTAGAGTGTACACTCAGCCCCAGTCTAATTCAACCCCTTCCCCTAGAGTGTGCACTCAGCCTCGGTCTAATTCAACCCCTTCCCCTAGAGTGTGCACTCAGCCCCAGTCTAATTCAACCCCTTCCCACGAATGTACACTCAGCTCCAGTGCAAGAAATGATTTTTTAGCACTATCAAATCAAACGCGCAGGACTTCGAACCAGAGGCCAAGCTGCCTCACACGATGACTCTAATCCTCTATTGTTTGACGACCAGCTTGCTTAAGTATTTTAATTTAAAGTTAATATATATACGGCATATTATCCTAAAAGTTTCGTTGATGTCTTTTCTTTTATAATTATTAGTTTAATCCCTCGTTTGCAAATCTCAATGGCTAGATATCCATATATTTTAAGCATGACTAAAAAATAACGTTTAGAAATCTATGCAAAATATGTGCTAAGTTGTTATGTTTATTTGTTTGTTACCGTTTATTTTTTATTATTGAACTCTTGTTCTACTGTCAGCTGTTCGATAAAGGTAGTGTCACCTGTTAGACAGGGAATAGTGTCGCACCTGTTAGACAGGGGATAGTGTCACACCTGTTAGACAGGGATAGTGTCACATCTGTTAGACAGGGGATAGTGTCACACCTGTTAGACAGGGGATAGTGTCACACCTGTTAGACAGGGGAAAGTGTCACACCTGTTAGACAGGGGATAGTGTCACACCTGTTAGACAGGGGATAGTGTCACACCTGTTAGACAGGGGATAGTGTCACACCTGTTAGACAAGGGGATAGTGTCACACCTGTTAGACAGGGGATTGTGCCAAACCTGTTAGACAGGGGATTGTGTCACACCTGTTAGACAAGGGGATAGTGTCACACCTGTTAGACAGGGGATTGTGTCACACCTGTTAGACAAGGGGATAGTGTCACACCTGTTAGACAGGGGATAGTGTCACACCCTGTTAGGGGATCGTGCCATCAGTTAGACAGGGGATAGTGTCACCTGTTAGACAGGGGATAGTGTCACACCTGTTAGGGGATAGTGCCACCTGTTAGAGTTAGACAGGGGATAGTGTCACCTGTTAGACAGGGGATCGTGCCATCAGTTAGACAATGGATAGTGTCACCTGTTAGACAGGGATAGTGTCACACCTGTTAGGGGATAGTGCCACCTGTTAGAGTTAGACAGGGGATAGTGTCACCTGTTAGACAGGGGATCGTGCCATCAGTTAGACAATGGATAGTGTCACCTGTTAGACAGGGATAGTGTCACACCTGTTAGGGGATAGTGCCACCAGTTAGAACGTGTTAACTTTTTGCGTATTTCATTTTAAAAATGTATCATGTGTATTTCGTGTTGTAAAACTCTTTAGATTTAATTACAGTGATGGACACAAAGAATTTTTTTACCAAAAAATCTTTTATCTTATTTTTAAGGCCTGGCTACCCATGGTTCGAGGCCCGAGTCTGGCTATCGCGAGTTCGACAATGCCTAAAATCAAATTTCTGAGGCGATTTTGTGAACTTTTTTTTGTTCAAGAAGAATCGAGACATTGCCTGAAATATGGGCCGATTCGATGACATTAATTTTTGTGACTTCATCAATCTTTATTGGGAAGCTTTGAATAATAAAATCATTTTACGTAAAATTTTCTGAGAAGGTTGAATTTAATTTTTTTCTTTTATTCCGTTTTTTTAAAGAAAAAACACTCCAATTGCGTCATTTCAGTTTAGATAAAAAGTTCTGCGATAACATTTTAAGTTCTAATTTTTTTCGTAAATATACCTAAATGACTCTGCGGCCCAGAAATTTCGTTTTTTTGCTATCTAACCTCTAATTAATTTTATCTGTGAATTTGTTTGCCTTGTAATAAAATTATTATTGACAGGTTGTATTGACTTTAGCATCACTGACACCTAATTTGGGTCATTCCTGACACCTAATTTGTGGTATTCCTGACACCCAATTTGTGGTATTCCTGACACCTAATTTGTGGTATTCCTGACACCTAATTTGTGGTATTCCTGACACCTAATTTGTGGTATTCCTGACACCTAATTTGTGGTATTCCTGACACCTAATTTGTGGTATTCCTGACACTTAATTTGGGACATTCCTGACACCTAATTTGTGGTATTCCTGTCCCTGACACCCAATTTGTGGTATTCCTGTCCCTGACACCCAATTTGTGGTATTCCTGTCCCTGACACCCAATTTGTGGTATTCCTGTCCCTGACACCCAATTTGTGGTATTCCTGACACCTAATTTCTGGCATTCCTGACACTTAATTTGGGACATTCCTGACACTTAATTTGTGGTATTCCTGACACCTAATTTCTAGCGTTCCTGACACTTAATTTGGGACATTCCTGACACTTAATTTGTGGTATTCCTGACACCTAATTTGTGGTATTCCTGACACCTAATTTATGGTATTCCTGACACCTAATTTGGGACATTCCTGACACCCAATTTGTGGTATTCCTGACACCTAATTTGTGGTATTCCTGACACCTAATTTGTGGCATTCCTGACACTTAATTTAGGACATTCCTGACACCTAATTCGGGTCATTCCTGACACCTAATTCGGGTCATTCCTGACACCTAATTCAGGTCATTCCTGACACCTAATTTGTGGCATTCCTGACACTTAATTTGGGACATTCCTGACACTTAATTTGGGACATTCCTGACACTTAATTTGGGACATTCCTGACACTTAATTTGGGACATTCCTGACACTTAATTTGGGACATTCCTGACACTTAATTTGGGACATTCCTGAAACTTAATTTGGGACATTTCTGACACCCAATTTGTGGCATTCCTGACACCTAATTTGGGACATTCCTGACACTTAATTTGGGACATTCCTGACACTTAATTTGGGACATTCCTGACACTTAATTTGGGACATTCCTGACACTTAGTTTGGGACATTTCTGACACCTAATTTCTGGCATTCCTGACACCTAATTTGTGGTATTACTGACACCCAATTATGATATTCCTGACACCTAATATGTGGTATTCCTGACACCTAATTTGTGGTATTCCTGACACCCAATTTGTGGCATTCCTGACACCTAATTTGTGGTATTACTGACACCCAATTATGATATTCCTGACACCTAATATGTGGTATTCCTGACACCTAATATGTGGTATTCCTGACACCTAATTTGTGGTATTCCTGACACCCAATTTGTGGCATTCCTAACACCCAATTTGTGGCATTCCTGACACCCAATTTGTGGCATTCCTGACACCTAATGTGTGATATATGACACCAATAACGTTATGACATATATGACAACAAACCTTTTGAACGTTTCGTATACTACTCTCAATTATGCTATTATTTAATAATTGATAAATATCTGACATCTATGGTGATCATCGCCATGTTGTTAATTTGGAATCTTGTCTGTTTAATTGAACAGCAAATTTTTTATTGTTTTCGTATCCGCTTTAAGAACGGAATCAGTTTTTGGTGTAAATATATTTAGTTACATAAATATTGAAAATATTGTTCATTATATTTTTATCGTCATAAATATTTTAATTCTCTTCAGGTTTAAAAGCTTCAACTTCTAATTTTATTTAAAACAGAGAAAACTACTTTCTGACAGGTGATACTATCCCCTGTCTAGCCGGTGACACTATCCCTGTCCAACAGGTGACACTATCCCTGTCTAACCGATGACACTATCCCTGTCCAACAGGTGACGCTATCCCTGTCTAACCGGTGACACTATCCCTGTCTAACCGGTGACACTATCCTCTGTCTAACCGGTGACACTATCCTCTGTCTAACCGGTGACACTATCCCTGTCTAACCGGTGACACTATCCCTGTCCAACAGGTGACACTATCCCTGTCTAACCGATGACACTATCCCTGTCCAACAGGTGACGCTATCCCTGTCTAACCGGTGACACTATCCTCTGTCTAACCGGTGACACTATCCTCTGTCTAACCGGTGACACTATCCTCTGTCTAACCGGTGACACTATCCCTGTCTAACAGGTGACACTATCCCTGTCTAACCGGTGACACTATCCTCTGTCCAA
The DNA here is from genome assembly GCA_002269645.1 of Macrostomum lignano. Classification (NCBI taxonomy): domain Eukaryota; kingdom Metazoa; phylum Platyhelminthes; family Macrostomidae; genus Macrostomum; species Macrostomum lignano. Next base: position 83,869 of record NIVC01000327.1, read on the forward strand.
CAGGTGACACTATCTTCTGTCTAACCGGTGACACTATCCCTGTCTAACAGGTGACACTATCTCCTGTCTAACAGGTGTGACACTATCTCCTGTCTAACAGGTGTGACACTATCCCCTGTCTAACAGGTGTGACACTATCCCCTGTATAACAGGTGTGACACTATCCCCTTGTCTAACCGGTGACACTATCCCTGTCTAACAGGTGACACTATCTCCTGTCTAACAGGTGTGACACTATCTCCTGTCTAACAGGTGTGACACTATCCCCTGTCTAACAGGTGTGACACTATCCCCTGTATAACAGGTGTGACACTATCCCTGTCTAACAGGTGACACTATCTCCTGTCTAACAGGTGTGACACTATCTCCTGTCTAACAGGTGTGACACTATCCCCTGTCTAACAGGTGTGACACTATCCCCTGTATAACAGGTGTGACACTATCCCCTTGTCTAACAGGTGTGACACTATCCCCTGTCTAACAGGTGTGACACTATCCCCTTGTCTAACAGGTGTGACACAATCCCCTGTCTAACAGGTGTGACACTATCCCTGTTTAATAGGGACTTGTGAGGTTTTTACAATTTGTACATGTTAGGCTATAAGTTAGTTGACTGTATAGTGTATGCCCTACATGCAGTCACTCCCAGCCAATAGAATTCTTAAAAATGTTTCATTGGCCAGGCCAGCCTATTACAGCTACATGCAAGTATAAATGCTATCCCTTGGCTACAAAGTGAGTTGTTCTGCAGAATAAAAGCACAGAATCAGTTATCGTATCTCTCTCTCTCTCATTGTTTAGTGTAACTTTTCTATCATAAAACATCAATGACCAATAGAGAACAACAAACATTTCCAACAATAAATTTGCTCCTATCATTGCTGCTTTTACTCGCGGTTGCTGGCGGCGGCAACGGGGAAGAAGCAGGCTTTCGAGTTGGCAGATCACTGCTGGCAGCCGGCAGGAACTCTGTCACTTCCATTGTGGACCGGAAATTTCAGCAGCCAGTCCATAATGACGGCGAACCTCTGCCAGCGCGAGATCCGAACGAGCCGCTGAAAATCTCCGATAATCTCACAATTGAGCAGATTGCTCACGTGCTGTTGGCTAATTATGATAATCATCACAGGTGAGCAGTTTTCTCATACTGGCTCCTCAAAAGTGGGTACACCTCTCCTGAATTATTAGAACCCCTCTCCTGAAGGATTAGAGTCCCTTTCCTGAAGTATTAGAGAAACCCTCTCCTGAAGGATTGGAATCGATCCCTTTCCTGAAGTATTAGAGGAACCCTCTCCTGAAGGATTAGTGTCCCTTTCCTAAAGTATTTAGAGAAACCCTCTCCTGAAAGATTAGAGTCCCTTTCCTGAAGTATTTAGAGAAACCCTCTCCTGAAGGATTAGAGTCCCTTTCCTAAAGTATTTAGAGAAACCCTCTCCTGAAGGATTAGATTCCCTTTCCTAAAGTATTAGAAACCTTTTGCTGAGGCAGGCACCGGCCTCTCCTAGTTATTTTGTCTCGCATAGAATAGTCAAAGCAGTGTTTCCGGATGAAATTGCATGAAACTGAAGACATGAAAGAATCTCAGGAAGCAATTTCACTTTGCCCTGCTCTTACCTGTTCACCAGCCTTTGATCTCAGCCTGCTTTGCATTGTATTGCCAGCTAAGGCAGTAACTGAATCTTTTAATCAGGTTTCAAGTTTCTAAAATTTTCTCTAGTCATCGAATACCGAATTCCATTTATCAAAGTCCCAAGGGGGTGGTAAAGTCTTTAATTATCGGCCCTAACAAGTTGACAAGCAACCAGAACTACTTAAGGGATTCCGTCTGAGAAATTTTTAATCCTTTGATGAAAATCTGTTTGTGTGAGTCTTTAATACCCCCTACTTTTAGATCTCCAATGGCCGCAAAAAGGGCGCCCCCTTATAGTGTACTTTTACCTGGTAAATGCCCAATTACCCTTAAAATGGCCCCACCTAAAGTGTGTACTTTTAGATCCCAAATTGGCCTTTTAAAAATAACTTTATTTAGAGCGTACTTTAGGATCCCCAATGACCCCCAAAATGGCCCCAATTAAAGTGTACTTTTAGATCTCAAACAAGCTTAAAAATGACTCAAACGACTCAAAAATGAATAAAAAGTCTTGATCCAGAAGTTAGGCCCAAATTCACTTTGAGTCGTCAAATTTGAGTCCCAGAATGGCATTAGCAAGAGAATTTATAAATAATCCACCAATTTATGAGTTAAGCCAGATTGACTAGTAGTTCTGCTGAGTGTGTACTGGGGAATATGCTGTGGTGCCTCCTGTTAGCAGTACGAGGCTTAGCAAGTTATTAATCAAGTGTATGCTCATCCATCTGAAGCTTCATTAATTCTCTCTGACAGGAAATTAAACGATAATTGCTGCATTAGCGCGTCTGCGTGTGCTCGGATGGCAAATTATTGCTGCTATTTGTGTCATTAGCTTCTAATTAATTGTGTCAGGAGCTTCTAATTAATTGTGTCAGGAGCTTCTAATTAATTGTGTCATTAGCTTCTAATTAATTGTGTCAGGAGCTTCTAATTAATTGTGTCAGGAGCTTCTAATTAATTGTGTCAGGAGCGTCTAATTAATTGTGTCAGGAGCTTCTAATTAATTGTGTCAGGAGCTTTTAATTAATTCAGCGTCAGGAGCTTCTAATTAAATGTGTCAGGAGCTTCTAATTAATTGTGTCAGGAGCTTCTAATTAATTGTATCAGGAGCCCCTTATTGGGTGTCAGGAGCTTCTAATTAATTGTGTCAGGAGCTTCTAATTAATTGTGTCAGGAGCCCCTTATTGGGTGTCAGGAGCTTCTAATTAATTGTGTCAGGAGCTTTTAATTAATTGTGTCAGGAGCTTCTAATTAATTGTGTCAGGAGCTTCTAATTAATTGTGTCAGGAGCTTCTAATTAATTGTGTCAGGAGCTTCTAATTAATTGTGTCAGGAGCTTCTAATTAATTGTATCAGGAGCCCCTTATTGGGTGTCAGGAGCGTCTAATTAATTGTGTCAGGAGCTTCTAATTAATTGTGTCAGGAGCTTCTAATTAATTGTGTCAGGAGCTTCTAATTAATTGTGTCAGGAGCTTCTAATTAATTGTGTCAGGAGCGTCTAATTAATTGTGTCAGGAGCTTTTAATTAATTGTCAGGAGCTTCTAATTAATTGTGTCAGGAGCTTCTAATTAATTGTGTCAGGAGCTTCTAATTAATTGTGTCAGGAGCTTTTAATTAATTGTGTCAGGAGCTTCTAACTAATTGTGTCAGGAGCTTCTAATTAATTGTGTCAGGAGCTTCTAATTAATTGTGTCAGGAGCCCCTTATTGGGTGTCAGGAGCTTCTAATTAATTGTTTCAGGAGCCCCTTATTGGGTGTCAGGAGCTTCTAATTAATTGTTTCAGGAGCCCCTTATTGGGTGTCAGGAGCTTCTAATTAATTGTGTCAAGAGCTTTTAATTAATTGTGTCAGGAGCCCCTTATTGGGTGTCAGGAGCTTCTAATTAATTGTGTCAGGAGCTTTTAATTAATTGTGTCAGGAGCCCCTTATTGGGTGTCAGGAGCTTCTAATTAATTGTGTCAGGAGCTTCTAATTAATTGTGTCAGGAGCTTCTAATTATTTGTGTCAGGAGCTTCTAATTAATTGTGTCAGGAGCTTCTAATTAATTGTGTCAGGAGCTTCTAATTAATTGTGTCAGGAGCTTCTAATTAATTGTGTCAGGAGCTTCTAATTAATTGTGTCAGGAGCCCCTTATTGGGTGTCAGGAGCTTCTAATTAAATATGTCAGGAGCTTCTAATTAATTGTGTCAGGAGCCCCTTATTGGGTGTCAGGAGCTTCTAATTAATTGTTTCAGGAGCCCCTTATTGGGTGTCAGGAGCTTCTAATTAATTGTTTCAGGAGCCCCTTATTGGGTGTCAGGAGCTTCTAATTAATTGTGTCAGGAGCTTCTAATTAATTGTGTCAGGAGCTTCTAATTAATTGTGTCAGGAGCCCCTTATTGGGTGTCAGGAGCTTCTAATTAAATGTGTCAGGAGCTTCTAATTAATTGTGTCAGGAGCCCCTTATTGGGTGTCAGGAGCTTCTAATTAATTGTTTCAGGAGCCCCTTATTGGGTGTCAGGAGCTTCTAATTAATTGTTTCAGGAGCCCCTTATTGGGTGTCAGGAGCTTCTAATTAATTGTGTCAGGAGCTTCTAATTAATTGTGTCAGAAGCCCCTTATTGGGTGTCAGGAGCGTCTAATTAATTGTGTCAGGAGCTTCTAATTAATTGTGTCAGGAGCTTCTAATTAATTGTGTCAGGAGCTTCTAATTAATTGTGTCAGGAGCTTCTAATTAATTGTGTCAGGAGCGTCTAATTAATTGTGTCAGGAGCTTTTAATTAATTGTCAGGAGCTCCTTATTGGGTGTCAGGAGCTTCTAATTAATTGTGTCAGGAGCTTCTAATTAATTGTGTCAGGAGCTTCTAATTAATTGTGTCAGGAGCTTTTAATTAATTGTGTCAGGAGCTTCTAACTAATTGTGTCAGGAGCTTCTAATTAATTGTGTCAGGAGCTTCTAATTAATTGTGTCAGGAGCCCCTTATTGGGTGTCAGGAGCTTCTAATTAATTGTGTCAGGAGCTTTTAATTAATTGTGTCAGGAGCTTCTAATTAATTGTGTCAGGAGCTTCTAATTAATTGTGTCAGGAGCTTCTAATTAATTGTGTCAGGAGCTTCTAATTAATTGTGTCAGGAGCTTCTAATTAATTGTGTCAGGAGCTTCTAATTATTTGTGTCAGGAGCTTCTAATTAATTGTATCAGGAGCCCCTTATTGGGTGTCAGGAGCGTCTAATTAATTGTGTCAGGAGCTTCTAATTAATTGTGTCAGGAGCTTCTAATTAATTGTGTCAGGAGCTTCTAATTAATTGTGTCAGGAGCTTCTAATTAATTGTGTCAGGAGCTTTTAATTTATTGTGTCAGGAGCCCCTTATTGGGTGTCAGGAGCTTCTAATTAATTGTGTCAGGAGCTTTTAATTAATTGTGTCAGGAGCCCCTTATTGGGTGTCAGGAGCTTCTAATTAATTGTGTCAGGAGCTTCTAATTAATTGTGTCAGGAGCTTCTAATTAATTGTGTCAGGAGCTTCTAACTAATTGTGTCAGGAGCTTCTAATTAATTGTGTCAGGAGCCCCTTATTGGGTGTCAGGAGCTTCTAATTAATTGTGTCAGGAGCTTTTAATTAATTGTGTCAGGAGCCCCTTATTGGGTGTCAGGAGCTTCTAATTAATTGTGTCAGGAGCTTCTAATTAATTGTGTCAAGAGCTTCTAACTAATTGTGTCAGGAGCTTCTAATTAATTGTGTCAGGAGCTTCTAATTCAGCGTCAGGAGCTTCAAACTTGGCATCCAGGATTTAATGTGTTAAGTTGCTTCAAGTTTGACACTTTCTCTGTTTGCTCAACACCTTGCCAGAGCACTGAGTAAATAAGGCAGTCAATTTTCATGAACGCTAAATATGCGCCATTGGCAAACAATATTGATCACTCTTGTGCCTAGTACTGCTAATCCACTTTAATCCCTTGGATAATAAAGCACGTTCCAAATTCTCTCATAAAAATGCATCGAATGTTTAGCGTCTGTAAAATAAAACCTACTGAAATTGCTATCCACGATCTGGATCAGAATATTACACTATTCGAAGTTGTAAATTTCTTCCCATTAAAACAGAAAAAAAACATATGCTGACTTTTTCCGGTTGCTGTAATGATAGAGAAATTGAGAAATTAACTCATTACGTTTAAAATGCTTCTACGATCCTAAAACTTCGAACTACGAGCTATTTTAACTCATAAAATGCAACATGCCTTGTATTAAAAACATTCTTAAATGTACTTTTACAGTTATGACTGTAATGTAAGGTAATGCTAGAGTTGATAAATTCCTCTTTTAGAAATATTCAACGCTTATAGTTTTTTTTCTCTTACCATGAACTCACACGATTCCCGTAAAGAAAGTTACATGCATTGTTTATCACCTCAGCACCATCGGGCAACCGCGGTGAATTTTTAGTTGCTTTCACATTTGATGGTGATGGTGACTGCGTTTCCTGAAAGTTCATTTTGCACTCGTCTATTGCTTGACAGACAGACAGACAGACAGACAGACAGGCAGGCAGGCAGACAGACAGACAGACAGACAGACAGACAGACAGACAGACAGACAGACAGACAGACAGACAGACAGACAGACAGACAGACAGACAGAGAGACAGACAGACAGACAGACAGACAGACAGACAGACAGACAGACAGACAGACAGACAGACAGACAGACAGACAGACAGACAGACAGACAGACAGACAGACAGACAGACAGACAGACAGACAGACAGACAGACAGACAGACAGACAGACAGACAGACAGACAGACAGACAGACAGGCAGATAGACAGACAGACAGACAGACAGACAGACAGACAGACAGACAGACAGACAGGCAGATAGACAGACAGACAGACAGACAGACAGACAGACAGCGCCAGCACCAGGCAGACCAGACAGACAGACAGACAGACAGATAGCGCCAGCACCAGGGGCGCCAGCATTAGGGGCGCCAGCACCAGGGGCGCCAGCACCAGGGGTGCCAGCACCAGGGGCGCCAGCACCAGGGGCGCCAGCACCAGGGGCGCCAGCACCAGGGGCGCCAGCACCAGGGGCGCCAGCACCAGGGGCGCCAGCACCAGGGGCGCCAGCACCAGGGGCACCAGCACCAGGGGCACCAGCACCAGGGGCGCCAGCACCAGCGGCGCCAGCACCAGGGGCACCAGCAGCAGGGGCACCAGCACCAGGGGCACCAGCACCAAAGGCGCCAGCACCAGGGGCGCCAGCATCAAGGTCGCAAATGCCATTGCCCAACTTCCATCGCTGAGTATAGTACAGAAATAGAGAATGCAAGCGAAATTTTACTTTTAAAAAAGCTTGAGAACGGCAGAACTCAGTTCGAAATAATTTTTCCCATTCAGGCCAATGAAGACTCCGGGCGCTCCCACGGTAGTTGAGATCAACATGTACATTCAAAGCTTTGGCAGCATCAGCGTTATCGACATGGACTACACTCTGGACATCATGCTCAGACAGAAGTGGGTTGATCCTCGACTCAAGTTCACTGGCTACAAGCACACGCTGAGCCTGAGCTATCTCAAGCAGCAAATTTGGATACCGGATCTGTTTTTTCGAAATTCGAAGTACGGCTTTCTGCACGAGATCACCACGCCAAACTATCTGATCTGGCTGCAGTTCGACGGGACCATCACGTTTTCTCAGAAACTTACCGTGAAGCTGTCCTGTCCAATGCAGGTAAGTCATTGATTTGCGATGTCAAACTGACTTCTCTGGGGTGGCGCCAAACACTGACTTTTCTATGGGGTGGCGCCAAACACTGACTTTTCTATAGAGTGGCGCCAAACACTGACTTTTCGATCTATAGAGTGGCGCCAAACACTGACTTTTCGATCTATAGAGTGGCGCCAAACACTGACTTTTCTATGGGGTGGCGCCAAACACTGACTTTTCGATCTATAGAGTGGCGCCAAACACTGACTTTTCGATCTATAGAGTGGCGCCAAACACTGACTTTTTGATCTATAGAGTGGCGCCAAACACTGACTTTTCTATGGGGTGGCGCTAAACACTGACTTTTCGATCTATAGAGTGGCGCCAAACACTGACTTTTTTATAGGGTGGCGCCAAACACTGACTTTTCGATCTATAGAGTGGCGCCAAACACTGACTTTTCAATCTAAAGAGTGGCGCCAAACACTGACCCTCTATAGGGTGGCGCCAAACAATGACTTTTCGATCTATAGAGTGGTGCCAAACACTGACTTATCTATAGGATGGCGCCAAACACTGACTTTTCTATAGGATGGCGCCAAACACTTACTTCTCTATAGGGTAGCGCTAAACACTGACTTTTCTATAGGGTGGCGCCAAACACTTACTTCTCTATAGGATGGCGCCAAACACTTACTTCTCTATAGGGTAGCGCTAAACACTGACTTTTCTATAGGGTGGCGCCAAACACTTACTTCTCTATAGGGTAGCGCTAAACACTGACTTTTCTATAGGGTGGCGCCAAACACTTACTTCTCCATAGGATGGCGCTAAACACTGATTTCTCTGGCGTGGCGCCAAACACTTACTTCTCTATAGGGTGGCGCTAAACACTGATTTCTCTGGGGTGGCGCCAAACACTTACTTCTCTATAGGGTGGCGCTAAACTCTGAATTCTTTATAGGGTGGCGCCAAACTGTCGTCTCATGAGCGCAAAATGTTTGGCTATGTTCTATTTCCAATTTTCCATTTTATGACAGTCGCTCTGCCCAGACCGTACCCTAGGGGGATCAATGGTTTTTTTATACAATACTATAATATTATTAAGTAAGAATTCTACGAGTATAACGTACCCAGCGCGCAATATCTGTACAATGGGGGCTTTCCATTTCTATATTGGCTTTTAGTACCGCAGCTGTTGCTGCGACTGTAGGGGATATTCACTTTGATCTTGTTTTGAAACTCCCTCGCTGCTTGTCGCTGACTTTTTTCTTATATTGTCTTTTATTGTCTTATATTGTTTGCAAACTCTGGCCCTCTAGTGTTTTAAAACTCACAATAGCAATCCGTCACTTCCATATGCTTCCTGTCTCTTTTCAGCTCTCTTCTCTTTATAACAATCTCTCTTTCTCTCATCTTAATCTCTTCTCTCCTCTCCTCTCGTCTCATCTGCTCCCCCCTCCTCTCCTCTCCTCTCCTCTCCTCTCCTCTCCTCTCCTCTCCTCTCCTCTCCTCTCCTCTCCTCTCCTCTCCTCTCCTCTCCTCTCCTCTCCTCTCCTCTCCTCTCCTCTACTCTCCTCTCCTCTCCTCTCCTCTCCTCTCCTCTCCTCTCCTCTCCTCTCCTCTCCTCTCCTCTTCTCTCCTCCCTCCTCCTCTCCTCTCCTCTCCTCTCCTCTCCTCCCCTCTCCTCTCGCCTCCTCTCCTCTCCTCTCCTCTCCTCTCCTCTCCTCTCCTCTCCTCTCCTCTCCTCTCATCTCCTCTTTTCTCTGCTCTGTCCTCTGTCCTCTCTCCCCTCTTCTCCCTCCCCTTTCCTCTCCTCTCATCTCCTCTCTCATACCATCTCGCGTCTGTCCTTTCCACTCTCATCTCTCATCTCTCATCTTCCATTCTCCCTCCTCCTCCCTCTCTCATATCTGGCCCGCAGCCATGAGTTGGATTTCTCATCCCTTAGCCCTTGAGTTAAAAAAGTTTTCCAACCATCACGAAAAACCAGTTGATTTAAACAAAATCTTTTTTTCTCTTTTTAGAGCTTACACACTTTTGTTTCCGATTCAAATTCTATGTAATCCTTTGCGTGGCACATTGATCGGTGAGCACTGTTGCTTAGTGGAACTGAGTTTACTCTCCCTCATAAAAAAACCGGAGTTAGTCAGTCAAGGGAGAGAATAGACAAGACGAAAGCTGGCTGCGCTCACTGAGCGGCTGTTGTACACCATTGTTCCACTGTGTCTGGCAGGGAGTCTCTGTTCAAAGCGATTGCAGTTGAACAGCTCTTCTGAATTTTAAAAGTGCAGAGCAACCGCGTATTGAAAGGTTCTTTAGGTTCAGCTATAGGAAAACAGAATAGTTTTATCCATCTATCAATCTATCAATCAATCAATCAATCAATCAATCTATCTATCTATCTATTTATCTATCTATCTATCTATCTATCTATCTATCTATCTATCTATCTATCTATCTATCTATCTATCTATCTATCTATCTATCTATCTATCTATCTATCTATCTATCTATCTATCTATCTATCTATCTATCTATATATCTATATATCTATCTATCTATCTATCTATCTATCTATCTATCTATCTATCTATCTATCTATCTATCTATCTATCTATCTATCTATCTATCTATCTATCTATCTATCTATATATCTATCTATCTATCTATCTATTCTGTTTGTGGCGCAGGCTGCGGTGAGGGAAGGAGCTGAAGGGCCTGAATACCAGCTGCTTTCAGTTTACAATGATAGCCAAATGACAGTTCAGATGACATTATTGGCCACGGTCATTGGAATGCGGTTCCGCATCAGCTATCGCGGCTCGGCAACACCACTGATTTTCAGTTTCCCATCTTTACGTGTTTCGCCATTTTCTCGCAAGCAATTCTTTAGAGAGGGACAGACGGCGGCATCTAAAAACTTCCATAGAAGCAAAGATCAAAGAAGAAATTTCGGGCCTTGATAGCTTCCAGGGGGCAGATTTTTTTAAAGCAGGCTGCCAGGTCCTTTGACGGCCAAGTGTAAATTTATTCGACCTGATTTTTATATGGTCACTACCGTTATTAAGCGTACTAAATGTAAGTCCCTAGACTTATCCAAGAGTACAGATTTATATAGCCCCCCCCGTCGACTTCCTTTCTACGCCAGTCTCCTATTCGAAGTTCCCCCCAGCGTCATCAATCAAAATTTGCTGGATAGACCCTAAGCTAGGGCTTTAGAGGCCGAAAAGTGAAAGGGCTTGCGGTCTGAATGACAAAGGAGGACAGATGACCAAATGGATAGATTTTGTTATAGTGTTATAATTTCTATTACAAAGCACAAGGAAAGCACGATTTCCGCATAGCACTTGTTGATGACGTTGAATATTTAGGAACAGACTCCATCTGTGCTTTAAAGGTATCAAAATGCGTTTATGAGGCGCCTACATATGTGTTTACATGTATAATTGGTTATTTATGGGGTGCCCTAATTGGTGCTTATGGAGTGCTTTAATGTGTGTTTATGAGGCGCCTTGATGGGTGTTTATGAGGCGCCCTGATGGATGTTTTTGAGGTGCCTTGATGGATGTTTATGGGGCACTTAGATGTGTGTTTATGGGGCATTTAGATGGGTGTGTTATGAGGCGCCTTGAAGTGTGTTTATGATTTACTTTGATTGTTCTTTATGGGGCGCTTAGATGGGTATTTATGGTGTTTATGGGGGATTTTGATGGGTGCTTAAGGGGCACTTTGGTGGGTGTTTATGGGGCACTTTGATGGGTGTTTATGGAGCGCTTTGATTGTGTCGTTATGGGGCACCTTAATGGTTCTTTATTATACGTCTTAATATGTGTTTACGGGACGTCCTGATGGGTGTTTAAGAAATGCATTAATGGGTTTTTGAGGAGCTTTGATGGGTGTTTGAGGCATCTAAACGGGTGCCTATAAAGAGGCTACATATATGCTTAAAGGGTGTTTAAAGGGTGCTTCAATATCGCCGCTAGAAGCTCAAAAGATCGATAATTTAAATGTCCCAAAAAACTCTTCCAGCTCTGGAACTTCCCAATGGACACGCAGTTTTGCCCACTGGAGATCGGCAGCTACGGATTTCCGCTGCGGGATTTGGAGTTCGCCTGGATGAAGAACCGCTCAGCGGTGTCTCTGAACCGTCAGATGCTGCTCAACGAGTTCGAAATGCCCTCGGTGAACACGAGCAGCTGTCAAAAGGCCTACAATGCAACTGGCCAATTTGCGTGTCTGTTCGTTCAATTTAAATTGGTGCGAAAATTCGGATTCTATCTGATTTACACTTACCTGCCGTCCATTCTGATTGTCACAATATCCTGGATCTCGTTCTGGATTGACCACAAAGCGGTGCCCGCCAGGATTACTTTGGGGCTGCTGTCGATTCTGGCACTGATGACGCAATCCGCAGCCACTATGCAGGTAAGGCTTGTTGTGATGTAAGCCAGCTATTCAGTTAGCCATCAAATTAGCCATCAAATTAGCCATCAAATTAGACATTAAATTAGACATCAAATTAGCCAGCAAATTAGCCATCAAATTAGCCATCAAGTTAGCTATCAAATTAGCCATCAAATTAGCCATAAAATTAGCCATCGAATTAGCCAATCAAGTTAGCCATCAAATTAGCCAGAAAATTAGCCATCAAATTAGCCATCAAATTAGCCAGCAAATTAGTCATCAAATTAGCCATCCAATTAGCCATAAAATTAGCCATCGAATTAGCCAATCAAGTTAGCCATCAAATTAGCCAGAAAATTAGCCATCAAATTAGCTATCCAATTAGCCATAAAATTAGCCCCCAAATTAGCCATCAAATTAGCCAGAAAATTAGCCATCAAATTAGCCATCCAATTAGCCATAAAATTAGCCCCCAAATTAGCCATCAAATTAGCCAGCAAATTAGCCATCAAATTAGCCATACAATTAGCCATCAAGTTAGCCATACAATTAGCTATCAAGTTAGCCATACAATTAGCCATCAAATTAGCCATCAAGTCAGCCATCAAATTAGCCATCAAATTAGCCATCAGTTAAAGAAAGAATAAATCCTAAAAACAAAATACTGAATTAAAACCCGCTTCGTCTACATGCAAACGTACAGAAAGGTCACAAATTAAAGTTAAGACTTCATTCCCAACTAAATTATTACCATTACCATCCAATTCTAATTTAGCATACACAGCCTACACGATGCTTGAGTTTCACGTCCTCTTTTTCTTTTAGTGGTCCATGCACTTACAACTGCAGAATCCTTGATCTTCTCAAACTGGCGTAGTCCTTTTCTGGCAATCTTAGTTTCAATCACGCGCTGTCCCAGCTTTTAGAGACCGAGATGACGTCCTTAACACGTTTGACAATATCGAAATCAATAATTTAGTGACAGCGTAGCATGCTTGAAGCTAAATCAAATATGTTCAGACCTGATCCGCCTTAACCCCCCTCCTCCTCTGAAACCTGCATCCAAGGCTCCCAACTCACGATTCAGTATTGTTAATTCCTTCTATCTTGCGTGCCAGTTCACAATGTGACAGCTAGCTCATCTTACTTGCCAACTCTTTAAATCCACTCTTATCTCTCCTAATCTGATTAGAGGAAGATCCCCACTGATTTACTGTTTTTTTGTCAACGATCGAGAGAAATGTACGTCTTGGATTCTGCAGCTCACAATTGTTGGCACGCAACAGGCGGGTCGCTGATGGTTGCAAGCATAGGATACTGCCTCTGCATGAGGCATACCTGCGCTCTCTGCTCTGTCCTCAGGCTCTCACCCTCTCTCTTCCCGTGTCTCCGTCTCCCTCTCTCCCTCCCTACCTGTCTCCCTGTCTCCTTCTCTCCTTCTCTACCTGTCTCCCTGTCTCATTGACTGCCTGCCTGCCTCCCTACTTGTCTCTCTCTCTCAGTCCCCAATTGTCTCCCTCTCAACCCTCTTACCTGTCTCCCCCTCTCTCCTTCTCTTCCTCTCTCCTTCTCTTCCTCTCTCCCTCTCTTTCTCTTCCTCTCTTCCTCTCCCTCTCTTCCTCTCCCTCTCTTCCTCTCCCTCTCTTTCTCTCCCTCTCTTCCTCTCTTCCTCTCTCTCTCTTCCTCTCCCTCTCTTCCTCTCCCTCTCTTTCTCTCCCTCTCTCCCTCTCTTTCTCTCCCTCTCTCCCTCTCTTCCTCTCTTCCTCTCCCTCTCTTCCTCTCCCTCTCTTCCTCTCCCTCTCTTCCTCTCCCTCTCTTCCTCTCCCTCTCTTCCTCTCTTCCTCTCTCTCTCTTCCTCTCCCTCTCTTCCTCTCCCTCTCTTCCTCTCCCTCTCTCCCTCTCTTTCTCTCCCTCTCTCCCTCTCTTCCTCTCTTCCTCTCCCTCTCTTCCTCTCCCTCTCTTTCTCTCTTCCTCTCCCTCTCTTCCTCTCTTCCTCTCCCTCTCTTCCTCTCTTCCTCTCCTCTCTTCCTCTCTCTCTCTTCCTCTCCCTCTCTTCCTCTCTTCCTCTCCCTCTCTTCCTCTCCCTCTCTTTCTCTCCCTCTCTCCCTCTCTTCCTCTCCCTCTCTTCCTCTCCCTCTCTTTCTCTCCCTCTCTCTCTCTCTCTTCCTCTCCCTCTCTCCCTCTCCCTCTCTTCCTCTCCCTCTCTTCCTCTCCCTCTCTTTCTCTCCCTCTCTCCCTCTCTTCCTCTTCCTCTCTCCCTCTCTTTCTCTTCCTCTCTTCCTCTCCCTCTCTTCCTCTCCCTCTCTTCCTCTCCCTCTCTTTCTCTCCCTCTCTTCCTCTCTTCCTCTCTCTCTCTTCCTCTCCCTCTCTTCCTCTCCCTCTCTTTCTCTCCCTCTCTCCTCTCTTTCTCTCCCTCTCTCCCTCTCTTCCTCTCTTCCTCTCCCTCTCTTCCTCTCCCTCTCTTCCTCTCCCTCTCTTCCTCTCCCTCTCTTCCTCTCCCTCTCTTCCTCTCTTCCTCTCTCTCTCTTCCTCTCCCTCTCTTCCTCTCCCTCTCTTCCTCTCCCTCTCTCCCTCTCTTTCTCTCCCTCTCTCCCTCTCTTCCTCTCTTCCTCTCCCTCTCTTCCTCTCCCTCTCTTTCTCTCTTCCTCTCCCTCTCTTCCTCTCTTCCTCTCCCTCTCTTCCTCTCTTCCTCTCCTCTCTTCCTCTCTCTCTCTTCCTCTCCCTCTCTTCCTCTCTTCCTCTCCCTCTCTTCCTCTCCCTCTCTTTCTCTCCCTCTCTCCCTCTCTTCCTCTCCCTCTCTTCCTCTCCCTCTCTTTCTCTCCCTCTCTCCCTCTCTTCCTCTCCCTCTCTCCCTCTCCCTCTCTTCCTCTCCCTCTCTTCCTCTCCCTCTCTTCCTCTCCCTCTCTTCCTCTCCCTCTCTCCCTCTCTTTCTCTCCCTCTCTTTCTCTCCCTCTCTTTCTCTCCCTCTCTTTCTCTCCCTCTCTTTCTCTCTCTCTCTTCCTCTCCCTCTCTTCCTCTCCCTCTCTTTCTCTTCCTCTCTTCCTCTCCCTCTCTTCCTCTCCCTCTGTTCCTCTCCCTCTCTTCCTCTCTTCCTCTCCCTCTCTTCCTCTTCCTCTCTCCCTCTCTTCCTCTCTCTCTCTTCCTCTCCCTCTCTTTCTCTCTTCCTCTCCCTCTCTTTCTCTCCCTCTCTCTCTCTCTTTCTCTCCCTCTCTCCCTCTCTCCCTCTCTCCCTCTCTCCCTCTCTCCCTCTCTTCCTCTCTCCCTCTCTTCCTCTCTCCCTCTCTTCCTCTCCCTCTCTTTCTCTTCCTCCCTCCCTCTCTCAATTTCTCACTGTTTTCATTCTGTCCCTCTTTCTTTCTCCTCATCTCCATCTCTCCTCCTCCGCGTTCTTCCCATCTCCCCGTCTCTCTACTTCTCTCGATCTTCCCCCTCTCTGTCTCCTCTGTTCCTCTCCGCATATCCTTCTTAATCCCATTAATTTCGTCAATTTATTTATTCAAGTCACACTCGGATCCGCCATTCTGATCCCAGATCCCTAGTCCTCCCGCTGGACCACTCTAAACTATTTACACAGCTTTAATAATTCCGGATGGAACCCCCCTCCCGGGTCTAAAACAGCAGATGTTGTTTTAGTCGAAGAAAATTCTTACTAACTAAAAGCATTGGCGCTCCGCCGGGAGAAGGAACGAAATTAAAGGCTCTTAACATGCAGTTAGTGCCGCGCTAATTCTAGGGTCTACTCTTTGCTTTAGAATAATCGAGTCAAAGGCAGCCAATGCAACAGAGATTATGATTATCAGTTCTCTGACCGCCTTAGAACTCAGAGCAGGAAAGCTCTAAATGATGCATTAGAGATTGAAGATTGCAGATAAGTGAGCATAGCATGAAATGCAGCGATTAAAACAATATTAATCCAGTCAAATTGACTTCAGTTATACTCGGAATACGATTTTTTCAGGCAACAAATCTATTGAGATCTCACGTGCATGAGAAGTCAGATCAATCT
Source organism: Macrostomum lignano (assembly GCA_002269645.1). Taxonomy (NCBI): domain Eukaryota; kingdom Metazoa; phylum Platyhelminthes; family Macrostomidae; genus Macrostomum; species Macrostomum lignano. The sequence goes on from NIVC01000327.1 coordinate 99,599, forward strand.
ATGAGATGTCAGATCAATCTGTGAGATGTCAGATCAATCTATGAAGATGTCAGATCAATCTATGAGATGTCAGATCAATCTATGAAGATGTCAGATCAATCTATGAGATGTCAGATCAATCTATGAGATGTCAGATCAATCTATGAGATGTCAGATCAATCTATGAGATGTCAGATCAATCTATGAAGATGTCAGATCAATCTATGAGATGTCAGATCAATCTATGAAGATGTCAGATCAATCTATGAGATGTCAGATCAATCTATGAGATGTCAGATCAATCTATGAGATGTCAGGTCAATCTATGAGATGTCAGATCAATCTATGAAGATGTCAGATCAATCTATGAAGATGTCAGATCAATTTATGAAGATGTCAGATCAATCTATGAAGATGTCAGATCAATCTATAAGATGTCAGATCAATCTATGAGATGTCAGATCAATCTATAAAGATGTCAGATCAATCTATGAGATGTCAGATCAATCTATGAGATGTCAGATCAATCTATGAGATGTCAGCTCAATCTATGAAGATGTCAGATCAATCTATGAGATGTCAGATCAATCTATGAGATGTCAGATCAATCTATGAGATGTCAGATCAATCTATGAAGATGTCAGATCAATCTATGAGATGTCAGATCAATCTATGAGATGTCAGATCAATCTATGAGATGTCAGGTCAATCTATGAGATGTCAGATCAATCTATGAAGATGTCAGATCAATCTATGAAGATGTCAGATCAATTTATGAAGATGTCAGATCAATCTATGAAGATGTCAGATCAATCTATAAGATGTCAGATCAATCTATGAGATGTCAGATCAATCTATGAAGATGTCAGATCAATCTAAAAAGATGTCAGATCAATCTATGAGATGTCAGATCAATCATCTTTGAGATGTCAGATCAATCTATGAGATGTCAGATCAATCATCTTTGAGATGTCAGATCAATCTATGAGATGTCAGATCAATCTATGAGATGTCAGATCAATCTAAAAAGATGTCAGATCAATCTATGAAGATGTCAGATCAATCTAAAAAGATGTCAGATCAATCTATGAAGATATCAGATCAATCTATGAGATGTCAGATCAATCTATGAAGATGTCAGATCAATCTATAAAGATGTCAGATCAATCTATGAGATTTCAGATCAATCTATGAAGATGTCAGATCAATCTATGAAGATGTCAGGTCAATCTATGAAGATGTCAGGTCAATCTATGAAGATGTCAGATCAATCTATGAAGATGTCAGGTCAATTTATGAGGATGTCAGATCAATCTATGAGATGTCAGATCAATCTATGAAGATGTCAGATCAATCTATGAGATGTCAGATCAATCTATGAGATGTCAGGTCAATCTATGAAGATGTCAGATCAATCTATGAGATGTCAGGTCAATTTATGAAGATGTCAGATCAATCTATGAGATGTCAGGTCAATCTATGAAGATGTCAGATCAATCTATGAAGATGTCAGGTCAATTTATGAAGATGTCAGATCAATCATCTTTGAGATGTCAGATCAATCTAAAAAGATGTCAGATCAATCAATGAAGATGTCAGGTCAATTTATGAAGATGTCAGGTCAATTTATGAAGATGTCAGATCAATTTATGAAGATGTCAGATCAATTTATGAAGATGTCAGATCAATCTATGAAGATGTCAGGTCAATTTATGAAGATGTCAGATCAATTTATGAAGATGTCAGATCAATCTATGAGATGACAGATCAATCTATGAGATGTCAGATCAATCTATGAGATGACAGATCAATCTATGAGATGTCAGATCAATCTATGAAGATGTCAGATCAATCTATGAAGATGACAGATCAATCTATGAGATGTCAGATCAATCTATGAGATGACAGATCAATCTATGAGATGTCAGATCAATCTATGAGACGTCAGATCAATCTATGAGATGTCAGATCAATCTATGAGATGTCAGATCAATCTATGAGACGTCAGATCAATCTATGAGATGTCAGATCAATCTATGAGATGTCAGATCAATCTATGAGACGTCAGATCAATCTATGAGATGTCAGATCAATCTATGAGACGTCAGATCAATCTATGAGGATGTCAGATCAATCTATGAGATGTCAGATCAATCTATGAGATGTCAGGTCAATCTATGAGATGTCAGGTCAATCTATGAAGATGTCAGATCAATCTATGAAGATGACAGATCAATCTATGAAGATATCAGGTCAATCTATGAAGATGTCAGAACAATTTATGAAAATGTCAGATCAATCTATGAAGATGTCAGATCAATCTATGAAGATGTCAGAACAATTTATGAAAATGTCAGATCAATCTATGAAGATGTCAGATCAATCTATGAAGATGTCAGATCATGTCAGATCTGTCTAAAACGTTTTGAAACTTGAAACAAAGAATCCAAGAAAGTCTGACACGCAATGCTAGAACAACTCCGTGATCTCTTTCCCACACAGAAACTGCCCAGAGTCTCCTACATCAAAGCCATAGACGTTTGGCTATTTGCCTGCCTGGCATTTGTGGTTGGCTCTCTACTGGAGTTCGCGCTGGTGAACATGCTTGCCAGACGGCAGGAGCAACGAAAACTTCGCGACGATCTTCGACTAATGATGGGCCGGGAAATGCGCATGCTGAAGGGCAACTTTCTGAGGCCAGCCGGTGCTAACAGTGGCAGAGAAGAGCAGTCGCAGCAGACCAACTCAAGGTAATTGTTTGACTTGTTTTAATTACTTCTGACGCATGCAACAGGTTCCCAAGAGTTGAATCTAAGTTTCGCTTTTGTTCTCTAATCTCTAATGTGTCAGGGGCGCCAATCTCTAATGTGTCAGGGGCGCCAATCTCTAATGTGTCAGGGGCGTCAATCTATAATGTGTCAGGGGCGTCAATCTCTAATGTATCAGGGGCGCCAATCTATAATGTGTCAGGGGCACCAATCTCTAATGTGTCAGGGGCGTCAATCTATAATGTGTCAGGGGCGTCAATCTCTAATGTGTCAGGGGCGCCAATCTATAATGTGTCAGGGGCGTCAATCTCTAATGTGTCAGGGGCGCCAATCTATAATGTGTCAGGGGCACCAATCTCTAATGTGTCAGGGGCGCCAATCTCTAATGTGTCAGGGGCGCCAATCTCTAATGTGTCAGGGGCGCCAATCTCTAATGTGTCAGGGGCGTCAATCTCTAATATGTCAGGGGCGTCAATCTATAATGTGTCAGGGGCGTCAATCTATAATGTGTCAGGGGCGTCAATCTCTAATGTGTCAGGGGTGCCAATCTCTAATGTGTCAGGGGCGTCAATCTCTAATGTGTCAGGGGCGCCAATCTCTAATGTGTCAGGGGCGCCAATCTCTAATGGGTCAGGGGCGTCAATCTCTAATGTGTCAGGGGCGTCAATCTCTAATGTGTCAGGGGCGCCAATCTCTAATGTGTCAGGGGCGCCAATCTCTAATGTGTCAGGGGCGCCAATCTCTAATGTGTCAGGGGCGTCAATCTATAATGTGTCAGGAGCGTCAATCTATAATGTGTCAGGGGCGTCAATCTCTAATGTGTCAGGGGCGTCAATATCTAATGTGTCAGGGGCGCCAATCTCTAATGTGTCAGGGGCGCCAATCTCTAATGTGTCAGGGGCGTCAATCTCTAATGTGTCAGGGGCGTCAATCTCTAATGTGTCAGGGGCGTCAATCTCTAATGTGTCAGGGGCGTCAATCTCTAATGTTTCAGGGGCGTCAATCTATAATGTGTCAGGGGCGTCAATCTCTAATGTGTCAGGGGCGCCAATCTCTAATGTGTCAGGGGCGTCAATCTCTAATGTGTCAGGGGCGCCAATCTCTAATGTGTCAGGGGCGTCAATCTCTAATGTGTCAGGGGCGTCAATCTATAATGTGTCAGGGGCGCCAATCTCTAATGTGTCAGGGGCGTCAATCTATAATGTGTCAGGGGTGCCAATCTCTAATGTGTCAGGGGCACCAATCTCTAATGTGTCAGGGGCGTCAATCTATAATGTGTCAGGGGCGCCAATCTCTAATGTGTCAGGGGCGCCACTCTATGATGTGTTAGGGGCGCCAATCTCTAATGTGTCAGGGGCGCCATATTATAATGTGTCAGGGGGGCCAATCTCTAATGTGTCAGGGGCGCCACTCTATGATGTGTTAGGGGCGCCAATCTCTAATGTGTCAGGGGCGCCAATCTCTAATGTGTCAGGGGCGCCAATCTATAATGTGTCAGGGGCGCCAATCTCTAATGTGTCAGGGGCGCCAATCTCTAATGTGTCAGGGGCGCCAATCTCTAATGTGTCAGGGGCGCCAATCTATAATGTGTCAGGGGCGCCAATCTCTAATGTGTCAGGGGCGCCAATCTCTAATGTGTCAGGGGGTCAATCTATAATGTGTCAGGGGTGCCAATCTCTAATGTGTCAGGGGCGTCAATCTCTAATGTGTCAGGGGCGCCAATCTCTAATGTGTCAGGGGCGTCAATCTCTAATGTGTCAGGGGCGCCAATCTATAATGTGTCAGGGGCGCCAATCTCTAATGTGTCAGGGGCGTCAATCTATAATGTGTCAGGGGCGCCAATCTCTAATGTGTCAGGGGCGCCAATCTATAATGTGTCAGGGGCGCCAATCTCTAATGTGTCAGGGGCGCCAATCTCTAATGTGTCAGGGGGTCAATCTATAATGTGTCAGGGGTGCCAATCTCTAATGTGTCAGGGGCGTCAATCTCTAATGTGTCAGGGGCGCCAATCTCTAATGTGTCAGGGGCGTCAATCTCTAATGTGTCAGGGGCGCCAATCTATAATGTGTCAGGGGCGCCAATCTCTAATGTGTCAGGGGCGTCAATCTATAATGTGTCAGGGGCGTCAATCTATAATGTGTCAGGGGCGCCAATCTCTAATGTGTCAGGGGCGCCAATCTCTAATGTGTCAGGGGCGTCAATCTATAATGTGTCAGGGGCGCCAATCTCTAATGTGTCAGGGGCGCCAATCTCTAATGTGTCAGGGGGTCAATCTATAATGTGTCAGGGGTGCCAATCTCTAATGTGTCAGGGGCGCCAATCTCTAATGTGTCAGGGGCGCCAATCTCTAATGTGTCAGGGGCGTCAATCTCTAATGTGTCAGGGGCGCCAATCTATAATGTGTCAGGGGCGCCAATCTCTAATGTGTCAGGGGCGTCAATCTATAATGTGTCAGGGGCGTCAATCTATAATGTGTCAGGGGCGCCAATCTATAATGTGTCAGGGGCGCCAATCTCTAATGTGTCAGGGGCGTCAATCTATAATGTGTCAGGGGCACCAATCTCTAATGTGTCAGGGGCGTCAATCTATAATGTGTCAGGGGCACCAATCTCTAATGTGTCAGGGGCGCCAATCTCTAATGTGTCAGGGGCGTCAATCTATAATGTGTCAGGGGCGCCAATCTCTAATGTGTCAGGGGCGTCAATCTATAATGTGTCAGGGGCGTCAATCTATAATGTATCAGAGTTTAAGTGAGTCAGTTAGTGTGTTAGCTAATCGCAACTTTAATATCGATGCAATTTTTCCGCGCCTTACTTTACACTCTCTACTTGTCAGTAGCCATGCACAGTCACAATCTTCTTATATTTGTTATAATTTCATGTCCCAAACTGAAAAGCAGGCCGTCAACAACTTCGTTTGGAGCGGCAAATTCTCGGGTCAATCAGCAGCAGGGGTTGGACGAATTGCAGCCTTGCTTGTCCCCCGATGGGCGCGGCGGCGAGCCGGGCTCTGCGGCTGAATGTCGGTCACAGCAGCAGCAGCAGCAGCAGCTTCGGTTTCGGCGTCGATTGAATAGAAAGCCAGGTGTGCTCAGCTTCACTGATGGTGAAGACAGCGATGATGATGATGATGATAACAGCAAGCTGAAACCGGACAGACTGGACGGCATTTTTGTGTTTGCCTATCCTGTGGGATTTCTGGCATTCAATGCCGTTTACTGGGCTGCGTACATGCTGCTAGGCAAGTCTGACTGACTGACTGACTGACTGACTGACTGACTGACTGACTGACTGACTGACTGACTGACTGACTGACTGACTGACTGACTGACTGACTGACTGACTGACTGACTGACTGACTGACTGACTGACTGACTGACTGACTGACTGACTGACTGACTGACTGACTGACTGACTGACTGACTGACTGACTGACTGACTGACTGACTGACTGACTGACTGACTGACTGACTGACTGACTGACTGACTGACTGACTGACTGACTGACTGACTGACTGACTGACTGACTGACTGACTGACTGACTGACTGACTGACTGACTGACTGACTGACTGACTGACTGACTGACTGACTGACTGACTGACTGACTGACTGACTGACTGACTGACTGACTGACTGACTGACTGACTGACTGACTGACTGACTGACTGACTGACTGACTGACTGACTGACTGACTGACTGACTGACTGACTGACTGACTGACTGACTGACTGACTGACTGACTGACTGACTGACTGACTGACTGACTGACTGACTGACTGACTGACTGACTGACTGACTGACTGACTGACTGACTGACTGACTGACTGACTGACTGACTGACTGACTGACTGACTGACTGACTGACTGACTGACTCCACTGCGGTCATCACAATATAACGACAGCACAACTTATTTTGTTGATTTTCAAAAATTATAAACTTAACTCAATCAACTCAATATTAGCATATACATATACTTTGTCCTTGTCCAAATGCATCCCGTAATTTTTCATATTTCACCCTGAGCCCTACACATAATTTTGACGTTACTTGAAGCGAAAATCTTGCAGAACTTCTTCTAATGTGCAAAGAAACAGCTAGCTTTCGAATTTTCTGATCTGTTTATACTGACAGCTACAGAAAATGCTTTTAATAATTAACATGTATACCTTTATGAATAGCTTAGAAATAGCTTAGAAATTAGAAATAAGCTATTTTACATGTAATAATTACTTGCGTACAAGTGGCTGAATGGATATTATTGAAATTAGATTTTTATAAGCGATCGACTTGTATGCAATTTATGCGTGTGTGTTTACTTAAAGCAAGAAATACATGTACAAGTATAATTGACTAATTTTGCGTGTGTACATGTACATTTAGCTGACTGAAACAAACCATGCACACAGGCACAAATAAATAGCTACAATTATAGCTAACAATGCATGAACATGCAGTGTGTCCACATCAATTGTAGACTCCCTGTGACATTGGAGATACCCTCTCCGTATATAGCAAGGGCGTGTTAGTAGGCTTAGCCTTAGATAAAGATACATTACATGCATGTACCCTCTCTCTAAACTTTTGCCATTACATGCAGGACCGAACGATGGATAACGACAACTGAACGTCAGTTTAATTTAAAGTGCATATTTATCATTGGCGTCGATAGACGTCGGAAGTCAGTACGAGGGGCCGGGCACTCTATTTTATTTTTGCTAGGAAATTGGCCTCCAAAAATTACGTACGGTCTTTTGAGTTTTACATAAATTGCACAGTTTTTCAAAGTGCATCATGTTCATGTCCTGCTGTTATACTAAAAGTGGTCCTTGGGAACAATAACGGGAGTCAGAAAGTAAAATTGGGGCACGAGTAGAGCAGTTTTACATTTCACTGTTTTCGTAGAGATCGTTACTACTGACACGGAAAATATTATATGTAAACATGTGTATATGTATGAACATATACTATAAATTATCAAGAATTACGTCGTAGCAAGAGCCACAAACCAATTCATCACTACATCACTACATGATTCGTACATGCAGCTGGTATAGCCGACACGATCAGCGCCAGACAGTTCCCGTAGCAGAGCAAAGGAGCTGAACCAAAAAATGGATAATTGCAAATAAGTGTTTTTCTTTTTGAAGGTAATTATCTATAGTTAAAAGTTATTTATTAAGAACCTTATATAGAGCGTATCTATCATTATTGACAACTGATACTGAATATTTTGTTTGTGTTTATTTTAATCTCGGAAAGAACACACGCTTAAAATAACACACGTGCATCACTTGAGTCGCGAGTCCTACAACCGCACTTTTAACTTGACGAGCGTAATAGTGTAACGCCAGCTAGAATTATCATGCAGAAAGTTGTGTCTAAGTCAGAAATACTTCGCTTGGTTTGCCAGTGCATGACTAAGATAGGAACCAATCCAAAGCATGCTAATCAGTTAGCAACGCTACTATACTGTGCTGACTATCGAGGACATTATAGCCATGGTCTTAACAGGCTTGGTGCGTTTTTATTACCAGTATACTCACGAAATAACGTCCATGAACATGTACGCTATAACTCTTAGGCTAAACCTTGCTATTTTTCGCATGCTTTACTTCGATAAAAAAATCTATTCTCATTTATAGCCTTATAGGCATAGGCCTACTAAGTGTTTAACAAAGGAAGAGCTTATGCCCATAGCATTCTAGCATAGCATAGTTAAACCTAGGCTAGGCGGCCCTTAGAGCTAACTAGATATATATTCCATGATTTTTCACAATATACAAATATTGCATGAATAGGCCTATGAATATTACAACTAGCTAAATCACTATCAGTCAGTGGACAGTGTTGACAAATGACAAATGTGTTTAACAAATGACTAGGCCTAGTCCTAAAGTCAAGAGTCAAGACAAAGTATTATGTAGGCCTAGCTAGAAACGAAATCTAGTCAATCTAGCAACAAGACAATCTAGCAACAATCAATTTGGCAATAGTAAATCTAGTGACTAAATTTTTGTTTATTATAAATTAACTTTGCAACAGGACAGCAAATGTGTTATCATCATTGGATAGAAGTGGTGCCAGGGATCATAATAATGCTCAAAACAGCTGACTAATCACAATTATATTCAATTGCGAACTACTCACTATCTGCTTACTGTCATAAAACTTTTTTCAATATGTTTAAATTAAACTTTTGTTTATTATTTCATTTTAGGCCTACAGTCCCCTTATATTTGTCCTATAGAACATGGCACTTTCCTTATATAATCCCTTATATAAAAAATAAGAGTCTTGTTTGCATATCAGTATTAAGTATATTTGAAGCACAATTACCCTAATTAATTATAAGCCACAATTCTTGGCAATAGTAGGGATATTTCTATATTCACTTCTATTATACAATCATTCAAGTGAAAGAAATATATGGAAAGGGATCGGATAATGAAACTTGGGCTTTTCATCAATTTTGTAATACAATCCCCTAAGTCAAAAGTGTGTTTTCAAAAGATCATATACCTAACATGCAAAATAACCCCTGTAAAAATTTTAGCAATGGCCAATAAGAAGAATTCTCCTAGGTTGTTTCATATAATTTGGCATGCAGTGCATGTAGCTCTGCATCGGCTGCATGCATTGCTAGGCTAAAAGACTATATCTTGTGTATAGATTGGCCTAACAAGTGGAACACGGTTGACAATTCCCTCACTTTCACTATACAATCCCTTTCTATACATTTCCTCCACTTGAATGATTATATAACAAAAGTGAATATAGAGATGTTCCTACTATTCCTACTGTGAAGAATCTTGTCAAGGCTTTATTTGATTGCCTTGTTTTGGTTGCACTCAACTTCAAATAGACAGCAATTGAAACTGCCTTAATGCAGTGTCTTTGACTCATGGATAACATTTTGTCTAGTGTCTTTTCTTTGACTGCATCTTTTACACAGGGTTGTATAACGAAAGTGCCTAAGAATAGGGATTGTAGAACAAAAGAATGCCATACTTCTTTGAAATGTTGCAATAAACAAAATTATGCAAACAAAGAAGATATCTCACAATAACTCTTTGCATGACTTGTAATATTTCATTATAAAAATTATATTGATAAGTTGTATAGTTATATTTTACTTTTTATTTTTAAGAAGTCATTTTGTCTACCAGCAGACAAAATGGCTGCATTTAGCCTACAACTCTATAAGTAAAAGCTATTAAATTAATTATTTATAATACTATGACTATCCTTTAATGCATGGCTATAGTATAGAATTATTCATTAAATTATTTTTTCACTAGAATTCAATTGCTTTCTATTTTTAGAGTTCAAAATATAAAACAAGTGAATAACTAATTGTTTAACATATACTGGCACAAAAATTGTTTTTTTATGGTCAATTGCTACTTAAAAGCTAGCTATGTCCATATTTCTACAAATAGCACAATCTAACTAACTTGAAGCTGCTAGTCAGAAGCTCAGAAAGTAAGCAATGGCTTGAATTAAATCTTAATATTAGCATATTGATGACCATTAATTTTTCAATCTCAAACATATCTTCTATTTAAGCTCCCCTTTGGCACTATTACAGCCTTTGATCAAATATTTTATGCTTTGTATATGTAAAACTGATATTACTTTAATAATTCCTGATATATCTGCATAAATTCATAAAATGATGTATCTTGGTTAGATAAAATTACCTAGTAGTTATACTATTATCTAATATTAAAATGATACCTTCATGTCATAATGTGGCACTCTGGTTAGGCATAGCAACTAGAATATACTTGTGTGTTCCATGCTCAACTATGACTAATACCCACTAGTCTTGCTAATAGGCACCTTGGTTATAGGCTTACTTGTATTGGAAAAAATATGACTTATTAATTTCTACCTTTTACCTAATACTACCAAGCTATATTGAATAAGCCTAGTCCAATACATATTTAGGCATAGCTGTCATAGATAAATTTCTGCCAATTGATCATTGACTGATAGCTAATACTGCACTAGAATATATTTTTTGCTGCCTGACATTTTCAAACCACTAATAGATAAGATAGGATAAAGGCTTGAGCATGGCAACCAAGATAGGCCCAAGCATAGCTATCAATGAACCAATCACCTTGATGACATTGTAGACAAAGAGGTATACTAGGACAGTTATTTTATGCATATTAGTTGGCCATGAGGTAGTAGGTTGCCAGCCAGTTAATTAGGTTACAGGTTATAATTGTCACCATAGCAAGGTCTTGCATTGTTATATCTATGTTATATAAGAATATCTATAATAACTATATGGATAGAAATTATTCAGCACACAAGTGTGCTAATTGATTTCCTGTCCCATGTAAATACTATCTATATAAGCCTAATAAGTAAGAGATAGCAGAATAAAATTAAAACAAGATAATTATATTTAGAAACTGGTTGACATTATTATAACCTAAAGACAATTTAATTTTAAGGTTGATAAAAAATGAAAACCTAACTAGAGCTTAATATCTTATATTTCTAATAATTATACCATTAAGTAGGCCTATCTATCCAAATCCTAATAGTAAGTTAATAATATAAATAATGGGTTGGTTTTATCATATATGCTATGCTATATTCTTAAGTGCATTGCAGATAAGGCAGATCTTTAAGTCACCTATTGTTATTGATTTGATTTATGTTTAAATGACAAATTTAATCACTTATTTTCTGACTTTTGGCTATAAACTGATGTCTTTATAGACTTATAAGGCTTTTTTCATAAGGATTAAATTGAAAGCTCCAAATATCAACTTTAGGAAAGGATACTGTATTGTAATAATATATGTATCTATCTGACAAATATATTTGTTTAATCAACACACAACTTTTACATTTCTCTTTTACTCTCTTTCTCTTGTTAACTGATTAGCCTTATGCTACTGTCATTGGCTAATTTAGCTTTTTAAAGATAACCTTGAGCTATTCATTCATAGAAAAGTCAGCTAGATCCATTAATTATTTGTAATAAATTCATTGAACTTAGATTTGTTTTAGTGATTTTCTAGTATATAGTAAGAACATAACAATCCCAAAAATGGGGAGAATTAGAAATCTATATAGAATAAAAGTCATCTATTTAGTCATCTATAAGAAATTACTTTAAGTAGCATTTTTCAACCACAAAATTATGCATTTAAATGTTTATCAAAAAGTAGAAATGCACTAAACATATTCAAATGAAGCTTAAATCTCTCTCTCCCATACTTAAAAAAATGCATTATGATCATTGAAACAAATTTTAATTTGAAATTTTAGACATGTATATCAAGGATGTTGAAACAGATGTTACTGCTGCAACAGGCAATCCAGTCATATTGAAGGAAGGCCCATCAACAGGTTTAGTTGATGGTCAAAACCTATTGGGACCAGTTGTTGGCAAGTTTGCTATGCAGCTAGCTATTGACAAGGCTAAACAATCTGGAGTTGGCTGGGTTGTAGCTAATAACTCAAATCATTTTGGCATTGCTGGTAAGTTCGACTTTACTTTCTGTAGTCTTACTAGGTATTCTAAACATTATTTATTTTCTGCAAAATTTCTAGCAAAACCTTCACTATACTACTTTCAAGGCAATAAGTATTCACAAATGTGTAAAGTAGTGCTGGAGTTAGTAAGGCTTTTGTCAGCTAAATTGATAGTTAAGAGAATTTCGATGAGTTGGTAATTCGGCCATGGCCATAGACATTAGCACAAAGAATGATCCCAGCAACCATTTTTTCATATAAATCATGCTTAAACCAAGGACTTCTAAATCAATCAGGACTATGGATGAAATCTTATAGATATATCGCAAACAATCCAAAGAGCAACGATTTCTGGAGTAGAAACAGAAGGAAGGGTAAGAGTATTGAAATAAAAAGATTTCTTTCCAAGCTTTGGTTCAGGGCACTCAGTTCACTTACACAATCCAACTTCAAATGACGAGACTCCATCTAGGCTATCCACTGACAGATTCTTCCAGTTTATTGAAGGCATTTTGATTTGATGTTCTCTCTTGCTTCTCTCTTATATATTCATTTTCGACTGATTTTCTACCATCACTCTTCAATGATCTTTTGATCAAGTATGGTAACTTCAGGGCACTTTGATTACGTCCCTTTTTAGTCATAGCAGCATCTTTGAGCCACTATGATGCGATCTGTCATCTTCTATAACAGATTTGAGTTTTGAATTATGTAAACAAAGTGAGTCTATAGATAAATGCCTATGGCAAGACGGAATCTACTTCTGCACGAATGATGTAGTCATTAAATTACTATGAGTGCACAAATGGATTGGCGCACGCTTGAAATATCTATTATGTCTATGGTCAGAAGTGGGTTCTGAAAATGCTAAATACGATGGCTTTGATCAAGGAGTTCTATAATTAGCAACCTGGAGTGGAAGCGAGTTTTACCTCATGAGGCCACGTCAATTGTAAAGATAAGGAGCCAGCACTGAATGTCTATGGCTTTGGCTGACTCTGCCTATGCTAGTCTGGCCTCCTGAGGTAAAACTGAAAAACTCGTTTCCACTCCAGGCTGCTAATTATAGAACTCCTTGGCTTTCATTATCTGGCCTCTAGCGGTTGTTGGGGCCATAGACATTTTAATCGTGCAATAGTCAGGCTTGATTGGTATAACCTCTAAAAACCCCTGCACAATAATACAAAGAAGGTAGAAGCGCATTTCCCCTCAGAAATGGCATATTATTTAACAGATCGTTGTTGTCTTATTGCTACTTGCAGGCTGGTACGCCATGGAAGCCAGTAGTGAAGGTCTTTTGGGCATGGCTTTCACCAACGCGTCGCCTTTGTTAGTTCCAACTCGAGCTGTCAATCCGGCACTTGGCACTAATCCGATCAGTTTAGCCGCACCGAATGGGCAAGAGCCATTCGTACTAGACATGGCTACCTCAGCTGTAGCTCTTGGCAAAGTTGAAATTCAACATAGGCGCGGCGAACCGCTGCCGCCTGGTTGGGCCCTGGATGCCCAGGGTCGAGGCACCACCGATGCTGCAGTTGGCATGCAAGGTCGCTTATTTCCATTGGGTGGTCCCGAGGAAACCAGTAAGTAAAATAATAGTCCGCTAAGTCAGTATTTTACCGTGACCTTTTTAAACTGGCGGGGCAAATATCTGTGTCTGTTAATAGTTGATAGAAAATGTACTTGATAACTTATGTACTTGATACTTCTGCTGGATTTTCTGCAGTATCAACAAAGGGTTCGTCTCAATTAGACTTGGGGCTCTCGAGCAACTTGCCTTGGCGATTGCCACCCTTTCGCAGGCGATCTTCAACGCGCTGATGGATGCTGTAAACCATATTTTATTTTACATTTAGCAACCTTGCAATGTCCTTTGTGTGTTCACCTCTGTCAAGTGCTTCGATCACAAGCCAATGACATTGGTTTAACAGCCCAGCACATGGTCCACTATTCTGGGGCTGGTCTTTTGCTTCTCCGCAGCAGTTGCAAATGAAGCTATATGAAGACCAAATTGATGCTCGTTGTACCAAGTTTAATGCTGCCGTGTCAGCCTGACTTCAGACTGACTTTTCTGAAATTAGCTGCTCTGTGTCCTAAATTTAATGCTTTACTTGTACCTATGCTGCTGAGACTATAAACGAAAGTTGAAACATTGGCTGTGATTATATGCTTGATGTACATTAACATTCCATTAAAGAGAGCTTTATCTTTTGTTAATTTTTAACGTTTAAAGGTGGCTACAAAGGCTATGGATTGGCTTGTTTAGTTGAGATTTTCTGCGGCTTACTCAGCGACGCGAACTGGGGCCAGCACATACGCAAATGGAAGACGCACGAGCGGAAGGCTAATTTAGTGAGGCTAAAATGTACTTTTAATTAAGTTTCCTGTATGCTTCTAACTGTATTTGTTCCCGCATTTTCAGGGCCAGTGCTTTATAGCAATCAATCCTAGCATGTTTGCGGACGGATTCGAGAATCGAATGAGCCAATTTGTGCACGAGTTCCGATCTATGCAACCAGTGAGTAATCTAGCTGATTGACTATTACCTTTTTGCGACCTTTTTGCTTGGTTTGACCAAGCTTCATTATTTGGTTTGCTTGGTTTGGCGGTCTGTTGACATAGAAGGAACACCATCTGGATCTGTGCACAGCGAACGAAGCACGCTGTGTAGAAAAATCTGTCTATGTACACAATTGATACGTCCTGTTCACAGTGACACCAGGAAACTGGGTTTGACAAAAAGCGACAAAACGTGGACTTTAGTCCAATAAAGTGGATATCCACATAGACTCCACTTTCTGAGCTTAAGTGCTTGTTCTAACCTATTCCAAATTCAATTTTTGTCCCTTTTTGTCAAACCCAGCTTCCTGATGTCACTGTGAGCAGAGTGACGTATCATTTGAGTACATAGAATACTCATGGGGCTCCACTTTGTGAGCTTAAGTTGACAGGCCCTTTCCGAAGTCGAATGCATGTCTAACCTGATGAAAAAAATGTACATCAAAGTGAATGTCAATCACTAAAACCAGTGTAGTGATAGGGAAAGGTGCGAATTCGTCATGTCTAAGAATAAATAGTCTTGTAGTTCTGTATTTTTTCCATTTCTTTATTTACTTTAGTCCGATCCCGACAAGCCAGTTCTGATTGCTGGAGATCCCGAACGAGCTCATATGAGCAGGTGCGAACAGTTAGGCGGAGTGCCTTATCATGACAGGCAGCTAGAACATCTGGTAAGTTTTGTGTTTCAAGAGTTGAAATTTGAATTTTCATAATTTTTTCTACATGAAACTATCTAGACTACTGTACATCTCTGGCTCAATGTGATGTCTCTGAAAGTTTTGCTTTATTGCAAAACCTTTACTTCTAAAATATATCCAAACTTAATTAAATATGCGGAGTCAGAGTGAGTTGTCACGCAAAAAATCTGAACTCAAATGCAAGTTTTTGTCATGAGGCTTAGATTTAGAAACCTCTCCAGTGCAAAGCCTTAGCAATGAGAGAAGAAGAAGACTCTCGTGTATGGACGAGTTTACTTTTTAGTTCTTAGGCCTACGGGCCTCTCTGGGTGAGCTTAATCCAAGCTAGCAAACAACACGGACTTAGAAATAGGTACATCTCTCTATCATATCTGATTCAATTTTTATATTTAGCCTAAAGCAAAGATTTGAAAGCACGGAATATTACTTGCTTACTTTAGAGAATTTTACACTTGCAGAATAACGTGGCCAAACAGCTCGATGTGGATCCGATGAAATGTGTTTAGCTGGTGCTTTTGACAGAAATAAAACATTATTTTAGCGCTTTTATTTATTTTTGCTAATATATAACTCTATATTCATTATTGAGAGGTGATAAGTTTTCCCCTATTTTCAACAAGTTAGCTATTTAGAGAATATTGTGAAACATTATTTGATTTTCTTGTACCTAAGGTGTTGCATTTTTGCGTCTTATAATTTTAAATCATGTAATTTGATGTCTTTTAAAGATGTACTAACTTGCCTTCATCAATAGTACCTTGAACTATATTGTACGACGTAGTTAAACTTAGTCATTTAAAATATATTTGCTTACCCCGTGCTAAAACAGTTCATTAATGAAATATATCCACAATGTTTAAAGATTTTTTTAATATTGTTATTTGGTAATAATAATAAGTATAATAATTGATTACACCTGCCCTAATGGCCAGATGTGCAACCGACAGCTCAGCCGCAGCTATTGCGCGGCGCATCTGAAGGCTGCGTACGGCTGTTCAGTCCAAGGACGGGGGGGTCGCCACACACTCCCTCAATTACCCCAGCTAATGCTGGCACCCATTTTACAGCTGGGTGAACTGAAGCAATACAGAGTTAAGTATCTTGCTCAAGGACACAAATTTTTCCACGTTGGGTTGAGAAGAATCGAACCCCCGATTTTCAAGTCGGGAGTCCGACGCTCTGACAACTAGGCTAGGACCCCCTCACTAGACTACAACCCCCTCACTAGACTACAACCCCCTCGCTAGACTACAACCCCCTCACTAGACTACAACCCCCTCGCTAGGCTACAACCCCCTCGCTAGGCTACAACCCCTTCGCTAGGCTACAACCCCCTCGCAAGGCTACACCCCCCTCGCTAGGCTACAACCCCCTCGCTAGACTACAACCCCCTCTAGGCTACAACCCCTCACTAGGCTACAACCCCCTCGCTAGACTACAACCCCTCTAGGCTACAACCCCCTCACTAGACTACAACCCCCTAACTAGACTACAACCCCTCTAGGCTACAACCCCCTGACTAGACTACAACCCCTTCTAGGCTACAGCCCCCTGACTAGACTACAACCACCTTTAGGCTATTACCCCTATTTGGTAAAAAAGTTACAAAACTTATTTGGTTTGCAAAACACGCTTGCTTATTTAATAGTGAAGGCCAAATCCAAATTATGTATTAAACTAACGCAAATCTACGACGTAAAACGCTCCACATCAGGAGGAAGCATCCTCGTTTCCCTAAAACTCGCTTTGTTTTTGGCAAACTGAAATTCAAGAGTTAGTCTTGTAACTTTATCTGCCACTCTCAGTGTGGGTTGCTGCTAATGCATGGGGCGTAATTGCCGCCGTTTGCTTCAGCGTAATCAGCTGCTTCTCGAAACAGAGCTTTGTTATCTTTTGCTTTTAGCCCAGCTCGCGGACCCCGCCTTCGCGAGGTTTTTTTTTCTTTGATTTTTCATTGATTCCCATGTCTAACGAGAAAATGTTTTATCATGTTCTCTAAGCATTCTTTTGAATTAGTATGTTGGAAAGTTGGCTTTTATTATTTTATTCTTGACATCTGCATGATTCCTACCTCGGAGCCTCACCCCCCCCCCCCCCCAGACTCATAAAAAGCCTTCTGTGACAAGAAATATTTTCTGGCGAACTCTGCTTTCCTTGCTTAGCATTAATTATTTCTGGGTCTCCAAAAATCTGCAGCCACTCCCTTGGGACGGCAGCCTACTCGCCTTGCATGTCCTCTCGTCAGTCTGTCAGAAACAGTGTAACTTTAGCATAAATCACACAAATCACTTCCGTATGGCTTGCTTCCATGCTGACCCCTGTTTAAACTACAGAGATTGTTGATTATTCCGTATTTTTTTATATTTATCTCAACATATTGCAAAACGAACAAAACTGGTTTACCATATGCGATGCTAAATGCCCCGCAGGCACTCGTTTTGGCGCCGCAGGCACTCCTTTTAGCGCTCTGAAATAAAATTATTGATTTCCACAACGGGTCACAAAGTGGGGTGGCGGTGGGGGCAGAGCATTGTCGGCATGCCCCCCATAGCTACTGGGGGGATATGTCTCCCCTGTCCCCCCGGTGGCGACGCCCCTTGCGATGCTATTAAGTATAGTTATTTTAGAAATCTATTATCCCATCTTAACTGAAATCCCTTAGAAAATAGAGTGAAAAAGTCCCGACTTCGAAGTGTGAATCCCAGCCTCTGTCACTATCGCATGCACCCATCAATTTGTATTTTCGCGTGCACGGACAGCCTGTGGCTCCCCCGGGACGCTTAGCAGCTCCCCCACTTTACTCGATGCCCCATTCTTGCCTTGCCAGGCTGGCCTTCACACTAAAAGCCGTCTCGTCGGTTAGTTAATTGAATCTACTGCATGCTCACGAAATGCATCTCGTTGGTTTGCATCTGCGGCAAGTACCAGCGCACTCTTCTGCATTATTTATGCTCATTATTTAGAGGCTTTGTACGAATAAATCCGGATTAAAGTGCAAGTTGTCAGTTCAGAATGGTTCTATTTGATGGTGAGGCGATAAATTAGGGAAGTGCGAATCTGCTGTCCATTAATTGCTAACGCGATTGCTTCAGCTAAAAAGCAGCTGTTGCAGTGTTGCCGCCCACGGCCATTTAACATCTGGCTATATCTATTCAATATATCCAACCTCTAATAGATCTAGATATCCTTCATATTCCTCTCTTCGTTGCCCGTCATCGTGGGTCGAATCTGTTTCCAGTTAGTTAAAAATAAAAGGCATGTTGTACTGTAAACTATACGCGTCCAACGTGATTGAGCTCATATTCGCGGGCCTATCTTGTCCGAGTCTCTTAATAAGGGTCATCACTTTGAACGGTGATCTTAAACATATGCTTTCCATTTATGTAGATGTGTGCTGTAGCTTTCAATTTACTTTCGATCTGAGAAAATATAAATTTCAAGATGAATCATTTCGTGTCTAATCATTGCGTTTTTTCCTGTTTTTCTGTTTTTTCCTTGATTTTTATGCTCTGTCAGGCGTAGTGGCGTGTGTAATGATTACAAGATGGAACAGCAAAAAGATTTCAGCCTCAGCTGAGTGGGCGATGGCTACAAGCTACTGCCCCCCCCCCCCTCTGGATCCTCTCTGTGAGTTCCTAGGAGCCTTTTTTATTTCTAATGTTGCTGTTAACTTGTTTCAGATAAAGCTACTCTTCGTAATAGTCACTTTTGAAGACTAGCTTCCACAAGGCCCTACAGCAGACAGTAAGCTTCAGAAATTTGACCAACACTGTCTACGGAAGTTCTGTACAGCCGCAGGCAGTGCTAAGCTGTTTGTCATTAATCATGACGTTGACGCATTTACTACAAGCTAAAAAAGATTTGACACAGAAAAGGCTAAACTTTCATCTTATTCAAGTTATTTTTCGACAGATTCACACTCAAAAACATAAAATAGCTTTTTATTTTGTGTCGAACTACAAGTCAAGGGTGTTTTTAGTATTGAAAATGTAATTATTAAAAACATCAGAACAGGGGTCGTCAAACACTAGGCCGCAGAGCCATTATATCCGGCCTTCGGGTCCTTTGAAAACTGACAATAGCAATCCAGACCCCTCAAGGTTTGTCTCTTCTCAGCTTCCTTCTCTACAATCTTCTCTCCCTTCTCTCTCTCTCCCTCTCCTAAGACCTCTTCTCTCCCTTCTCTCATCTCTCTTCTCCTATTTCATCTCTTTTCTCTTCTCTTCTCCTTTATTCCCTTGTCTCTTTTCTACAATTTCTTTTCTGTATTCTACTAGCGTATCTCCTCTCTCCCCTCCTCTGGCCCCCAATTCTTTATCTGACGCTTGAGGGAAAAAAACTTTTCCGAGCCCCGCAATAGAAGTTTAAGGTGTATAACAGTGTATTAACATTAAAACCTATTGATGTAAATAATCCAGACACTACAGAGAAATATCACATATATCTCTAGATTACATTACGATATTACAATAGGCGTCTTCAAGCTACACTAAGAACATTGATTTTGCCTATTTAAATAATAATTTGGACATGTCATGGACTATCATTTAGCTACCGAGATGTGAGCTAGAGTTTGCAAAAGCTCCAGCCTTCTCTTGCAAAAGTCTCCAGGTTGGGACTTTTTGAAAGCTTCTTACAACTGCGGATGCTGGTCTCAGTGTGTAGACGGGGTTCCTCTTCATCCAATCTAATTTCCTAGTTCTACAAACTCTAGGGAGCACATCTCTCATTCCGTCCTGCCCTGAATAAAGTTCTCATCCTTATTCCACAAGTATATATTCGCTTTTGCAACTGATGACACTTCTACTCTCGTGGTATGCACCCTATAGTGCTGTTGCGGTAGCTGTTAAGAAATCGAAAACAAGAGCAACCAAATACTATAATGGGATGGGAGACAGAGAATGGCAATTCTAATGCTTAAAGTCTTCACCTGGGATCTAGCGTTTGTGGAACTTTGGACGGCCTTTATAGTTTTGGATGTCATAAAGCGTCTGTCTTTTTAGTAATTCTCATTTGGAATGTCCGAATTACTATTTAGATTGGTAAAAGCAATACATTAGCTAGTGCTTAACTGGAATCTGCAGTGTCAAAATACATTATACAATTCAAAGGGGCAAAAATATAGAACAGTGATTACATTTAGTTACGTGCGAACAAAACTAAAAAAGTGCAAAAAACGGCAAGTATATCATCTGGCGCAAAACATAACAACACAAATTTTCGGCAACAGTAACAAGTAATGTATAAATTTCGGCATTAGCGTAAGAAGTTGTGTTGTTCTAACCACAAAACAAAATAAATTTCACGAACAAGTAATTTTTGCTTTTTTCTGTTTTGAGTGAACAAAGCTGGACAAATAAGTAAAAATATGCAACTGCAATACTTTATCGATATCACGAGTCAAGCAAAGGTCAACAACTTGTAGATTCTTAGAGATCGCTGGCTAGACAAAAATAGATGGCAAATAAAAGTAGCTAGAAGATAAAACATGAATTTGAGGGAGCTATCTGCACATGTATATTTAAATATCAAGGGCCGTAGCATTTTAGCTTATCAAATAGACTATGCCAACTTTTATGATTATAAGCTCCCAAAAGGCATGTTTCATCTCGTAAAATATCGAGACGACGATTTTCAGGGATAATATATTGAATATTACCAATTCAAATTCCGGAGAACAAAATTTTCTTGAAGACGTCTTAGCTATGCATATTTTATGAACAAAATAAAATCTGCCGTTTAAAGTATCGAGCCAATTTGGTATTAATATTGAGACTTTCATGATAACAGCAAAACAATAAGAAAATTATTATTCGATTCAAAAAAATCCCATCGAGAAAAAAAATAAGAACAAGCAAAATAAGTTGCACGTGATTTTACGAGCTAATCATGAGCAGCGCATGTCTCTGGTAAACTATGATTTAGATTAAGTCGACATTATTTAGTTAAAAATTACTGAAATTACGAGTATCATAATCGTGACTTCCAGAGATTTTTCAAAGAGAGTGCAAGTGTGTTTTTGGTCCGAGTGGTTTCTAAAGTTAGTATACAGTGATTTACGAAAAGTGCAACTATATAGAATGACAGAAAATAAAAAAATCATAGCTCTTCAATGATTTTTTTTAGGCTCTTCAATCTCGCCTCTTACATATAAATATACCTTGGTCGCGCTTTTCACCCCTCCTCGTCTTATCTCTTACACTCAACGCCACCCCCCCCCCTAGTTTAGTGGCGTACGCAGGGGGGGGGGGCTAGGGCCCGCGGCCAATTGTCTGGGGGCGACTGACAGAGGTCTTGCCAGAGGCGACTAGCCAGAGAGGGTTTAGTGCAAATGAACGATACTCTCCCTGTCTGTCGGCGCCCCCCCCCTTAATGGAAAATCCTGCGTACGCCACTGCTAGTTTATTGACATAAATATACCCATTTGGGTCTTTATTAAAATAGTTTACTTATTTTTTTTATTACAGTTAATCTATTTCTTCAATGCATTTTAAAGCATACTGTGTCCTCATTTAAACGCCAACATTCAGTCGGTCATGGCTTCGAACTTAAACATTATTATTCGATGGCCTGCACCGAGCCTCTGTTGGAGCCGAATCGCTCCTCCCGTACCAGCGAGGCCCGGGCTCGACCGCCGTCATCATCGGCATCGCCGCCGCGTCTTCCAGCGCCGCCGTTGGTCCAGGCCACCTGCACCACGAGCCGGAACGCCCGGGGCTTTGGCCCCGTGCCGCTGTCGCCACCCTCGCCAAAACAGCAGCAGCAGCAGCAGCACCGACATCTTCGACCGTTGAAGATTCCGTAGACAACCGGATTGATGGCGCTGGTGGACATGCCGAAGAAGAAGATGTACTCGCTCATGCGCTCAATAAGCCACTGGTACTGAGCGCCGGTGAGCTTGCCAACGCAGGTGAGTATATACAGCACCCAATAGGGCAGCCAAAGCAACACGAAGACCAAAATGATGACGGAGAACATTTGGAAGCTGCGAATTTTAGCCCGTTGTAGCAGCGACTTACGAGACGAATTAATGTAGGAGCTGGCTTCGCGGCACTCCCTGGCAGTTACTCTGTCCGAGTCCAGTGCTCTGTCAGCTCCAGCTGCCGTGCTCACTGCAGTCAGCTCGGTATTGTCTGTGCTTTCCGTAGTGGTTCGGCTTTTGCAAGGTGTGGCGGCGTTCTCTGAAAAGTAGATTTTAAAACTGGCTAGACAAAATTTCGAAGGATTATCCTATTGCAAACCTAGAATTCAAAGGTTTGCAGTTTGATAGATCCTAAAATTGGAAAATAATCGATAATGTACAGGCATATTGAAGACAATTTCATAGTGCCGTGACATTACTTCAGTTGTTTATTCCACCTGAATTCTAATGGGCAGATGTGCAACCGACAGCTCAGCCGCAGCTTGGCTGTGTACGGCAGTTCAGTCCAAGAACTTCACACATCCTCGATTACCCCAGCCAATGCTGGCACCCACTTTACATACAGCTCTGCTCTGGATGAACTGAAACAAGTCGTGAGTCCGACGCTCTAACCACTAGGCTGCGACCCCTTGTTGCTTTTGTAGACTGTACAATTTAACTGTGTATTTTGCCTAATGATTCAAGAAGATCGAAGCATACTAGAAACTCTAGCAAAATTCATCAAAGAAATGACACAAGTTCGCGACGCTCAGTTGCCCTGTGGATGCCTTTAAGCATTACCTAACGGCGTATTCTGAATTTTAATTATTCATTTTCCATCCTTACGTTGACTTGGAGCTCAGCGCATCAAAATCGAATTATTTAAAGTTCAGAGAAGGTTGATTTTTCAACGGAATGCCGAAGACGCACACCGTATATTTTATACGAAGCCTATAGTTAGTACTCCCTATTCTCCAGAGGCTTAATAAGAAAGCTAATCGCCACTCACTTTTTTACGGGTGCACCCCATCTTCGCGCTATTCTCCTCATCAATAATTATGCCTCAGATTCCCTACTACTAATTGCCATCCTCCTACCTGGGTGCGACCTTGAGCATAGGTGAGGAGCAAGAGCAACTTACATGTATAGCTTGAATAGATGCAGATTCTGAATTTGATGCTTATTGTGGGGTGCTTTCACAAGGTCAAAATTTTATAACATCGAAAACTTTAGTAAGAGACTTTATAAGGTCGAAATTTCACAACGTAGAAAACTCAAATAGCAGCCACTTTCACAAGGTCGAAATGTCACAACGTAGAAAAATTAATATAACAAAAACCAATCAGTAGTTTTCTACGTTGTGAAATTTCGACCTTGAGAAATTTCGACCTTGTGAAATTTCGACCTTGAGAAATTTCGACCTTGTGAAATTTCGACCATGAGAAATTACGAACTTATGAAGTCTCTTTGCTAAAGTTTTCGATGTTGTGAAATTTTGACCTTGTGAAAGAAGGTGCTTTCGACGTTGTGAAATTTCGAGTTTGTGAAACTATAGAGCCAGGGCCAGCAAGAGGGACGCATTTTTTAATTTGATATGGTTTCATTTGCCACAAAAATGATTTAGATTAGAAAGATGTTCAAGAGAGAAGAGTGTGCACGCGGGAATTTTAAATGGAAGTGGCCGCAACCCTAGGGGGCGCCAATGTTAAGCCTTGGTGGGCGCCCCCGTCTCTTAGCGGGCGCATCTGTCTCTTAGTGGGTGCCACTGGACGCCCCTGTCTCTTGATGGGCGCCCTTATCTAACAGACACACTGCTGGCTAACAACAGACGCAAACCACTGTCTAACAACAAACACAAGACGAAAACCACTGTCTAACAACAGACACAATACAAGAATCACTGTCTAACAACAGACACAAGACAAGAACCACTGTCTGACAGCAGACAAAAGACAAAAACCACTGTTCAACAACAGACACAAACCATTGTCTAACAACAGACGCAAGACACAAACCACTGTCCAACAACAGAAACAAGACACAGACCACTGTCTAACAAGAGAAGCAAGACGCAAACCACTGTCTAACAACAGACAAAAACTACTAACAACAGACACAAGACAAAAATCACTGTCTAACAACAGACACAAGACGAAAACTACTGTCTAATAACAGACGCAAGACACAACCTACTGTGTAGCAAAGACACAAGACAAGAACCACTGTCTAACAATAGACGCAAGACACAATCTACTGTGTAACAAAGACACAAGACAAGAACCACTGTCTAACAACAGAAGCAAGACACAATCTACTGTGTAACAAAGACACAAGACAAGAACTACTGTCTAACAACAGACGCAAGAAGAAAACCACTGTCTAACAACAGAAGCAAGACACAATCTACTGTGTAACAAAGACACAAGACAAGAACTACTGTCTAACAACAGACGCAAGACGAAAACCACTGTCTAACAACAGAAGCAAGACACAATCTACTGTGTAACAAAGACACAAGACAAGAACCACTGTCTAACAACAGACGCAAGACAGAAACCACTGTCTAACAACAGACACAAGCTGACACAGGTACCCGCTCACACAGGGTGTACAACAGCAGCCCCACTTTCTCATCAATGCGTTAGGCATGTACACACTGTGCCTGAAAGGGGTCGCCAGCCCGAGTGTGAATGGTACAACGAATTTCCGGGACAATTTTAAAATTTGAACTTCAAATATGGAGCTAAACTAAATAGGGAGCTTCAAAAAGGGGCTGCTTACCGAACTGTCGCATAGTGACAATAATAGTACGAATCAGTCTCCCGTAAGCCAACGTCAGTACAAAAGTTGGCAGCAAAAATATGACGACAATGTTGAATATCATGTAGGCCAGTTGTAGGTGATGCACAATGCCTGCTACACTTTTCGGCGGGTTCATGGCGATTGATACGCACTGGTAGAAGTCGGTCTCCCACGGACCGCGAGCCACTTGGAACTGGATTAGCTGCAATGAGTATCGGGATGTAGGGTGGTGTCTGTTGTTGTCAGCGACTAACTTTTGTTGCTAGAAGACAGAAGCCCGTGTCTGTTGTTAGATTTAGTTTGTTTCTGTTGTTACATGTAGTTTGTGTCTGTTGTTACATGTATGGTTTGTGTCTGCTGTTAAATGTAGCTTGTGTCTTTAATTAAATGTAGTTTGTGCCTGTTGTTAAATGTAGCTTGTGTCTTTTAGTAGATGTAGTTTGTGTCAGTTGTTGTCAGCTGCTAACTCTAGCTGCTAGAAGACAAAAGCCCATGTCTGTTGTTAGACAGCAGTTTGTGTCTGTTGTTAGACAGCAGTTGGTGTCTGTTGTTAGACAGAAGTTGGTGTCTGTTGTTAGACACCAGTTTGTGTCTGTTGTTAGACACCAGTTTGTGTCTGTTGTTAGACAGAAGTTTGTGTCTGTTGTTAGACACCAGTTTGTGTCTGTTGTTAGACACCAGTTTGTGTCTGTTGTTAGACACCAGTTTGTGTCTGTTGTTAGACAGCAGTTGGTGTCTGTTGTTAGACAGAAGTTGGTGTCTGTTGTTAGACACCAGTTTGTGTCTGTTGTTAGACACCAGTTTGTGTCTGTTGTTAGACAGCAGTTTGTGTCTGTTGTTAGACAGCAGTTTGTGTCTGTTGTTAGACACCAGTTTGTGTCTGTTGTTAGACAGCAGTTTGTGTCTGTTGTTAGACACCAGTTTGTGTCTGTTGTTAGACAGCAGTCTGTACTAGACTTTAATTTACATTTATAGTGCACGCGACTTCCCGCATGACAGAGCTGGGAGTTTGTAGGGAGACCACAGTGGAAAAAGATGATTTTCATAAACTTTCCCAGAAACCGCTTACACATCCACACAGCCCGACCGAGTATACGCCAGATCTCTCATTCAGTTTACAATTCGTTTTTTCTTAGCTCCCCAGCGTGGGGCAGGGAGTTTCTCCTAACCGATTTTAATCTCATTGATTGAATTCGGAACAGTTCTGAGAGGTCGAATGCGGCCCATCAAGCTTAGGCCGGGGTTTGAGCTGCAGAATATCTCCATAGTTGCCATGGTCTAAGGAAGAATCTAAAGCCCCAATAGCAGCCTCCCTGCTGCAGCCTCTCTATTTCCTGTTTGCCTTGCCAGCAGTTTCATTCTCTGCTTTTACTGTACTTTAAATATTTTAATACGTTAATGCAGTTTGTGCTTTCCAATTCCTAGGCGGAGCTTGGCTATGACCTCCTCCTGATATCTTCCTTTTCCTTAATACCCCGTATTTGGTCTTTGAATCTTTTAACTCTCCTGTGTGCATTTCGCTTCTCTGTCTTCTTTTCACATTGATACCTCTCCCCTGCTTCACAACCCGCTTTCTCTGCGTCTGATTCTCGCACCTGGGACACGTCTTGGGCGAGTTCGATTCTTGAGGGGTTTCATATCTCCGACACTTCATATCTCCGACACTTCATATCTCCGACATCTCATATCTCCGACATCTCATATCTCCGACACTTCATATCTCCGACACTTCACATCTCCGACACTTCACATCTCCGACACTTCATATCTCCGACACTTCACATCTCCGATAATTCAAATTTTCGGAGATAAGAAAGCACTTCGATTCCTCCATCCCTCTACTTTTTTAATCTCTCATCAGTTTTGCTGTCAACCTTTGGCTGTTATGCTTGTTGAGTCCCAAATTTAATAAATGAATATTCATTTTAATCTCTAATTCGCTCTTGTGTCGTATTTCTCAGAACTCGCCGGGGCGAATATCTCAGTTTGGCGACTGAAACTCATCACCCAGGGAGATGTCATGACAGCACTGATGCATACAGAAATAAGTAATCGCTATACTACATCGGAGCCGGTTGGCTCTTCCAGAGTTTCAGGCAAGGCAGACGTGGCCCGCTCTGCTCACCCAAGCTGAAGTCGCTGACATGACGAGACTGAGATGAAGGCGATTCTCTTAATCCCACAGCAGCCTGAGCCCAGCCTCAATCGGGCGCATTCTCTCGCCATCTGCCGATCTGCTTTACTCTTGTACAGCCCTCCTATTCCCTCTGCTGCAGCTGGCCTTCTATCGAGATCGATGCAGTAGCCATCCGTCATGTGTTTCTCTGATTCCTGTCATGCCCATTGGTGTCTCTGATCTGTGTCATTCTAATTGTCATATTTCTGTGATCTGTGTCATTCTCATTCTCCTGTTTCTGTGATCTGTGTCATTCTCATTCTCATGTTTCTGTGATCTGTGTCATTCTCATTCTCATGTTTCTGTGATCTGTGTCATTCTCATTGTCATATTTCTGTGATGTGTGATTCTAATTGTCATATTTCTGTGATCTGTGTCATTCTCATTCTTATGTGCCTCTTATCTGTGTCAATCTCATGTGTCTTTGATCTCTGTCAATCTCATGTGTCTCTGATCCCTGTCATTCTCATGTGTCTCTGATCTCTGTCAATCTCATGTGTCTCTGATCTCTGTCAATCTCATGTGTCTCTGATCTCTGTCATTCTGATGTGTCTCTGATCCCTGTCATTCTCATGTGTCTCTGATCCCTGTCATTCTCATGTGTCTCTGATCCCTGTCATTCTCATTCTTGTGTCTCTTAATTATTAGCCTATCTATTTCTATCCATATGACTTTCTGTCCTACATTCTCCTTATTATTCTCTAACTTACAAAGCATAATATTATTGTCCTTCTATCTCTCAAGGGCAGTCGCTAAAAATATAGATTCCCAGATATAGAATTTCATGGCGTTTTTTGACATTTCTACTGTAATCAAAAAAGACATTGTGTGGGAAATATATTCATTCGTAGCAGATATTGTCTACCCTTTCAGATCACTAAAATATATGAATCTGTCTGTTAGAGTACAATCCGCTGGGTTGAGCGTGCCTTTTGTTTACATATCTTTTATTGACTGCAGAATCAATCGATCGCCAGTTTGGTGCTTGAAAAACCAGAGACTTCTGCCAGAGCTGAATGGATATTAACAATAGGCAACTTGAAAAACTATCATTTTGTTTGTTGAAAATCGATGGCTTCGTGAGCAGGACTGAGTTGAATAGTAGCTAAGGATGAGGGACGCCTGGTAGCTAGCTAATGACGTTTTAGTGGATTGGAGTCTACCCTGCAGAATCTCTGTAAGAAGCACGAAGATGGATATTGACAAAATGTCCCATTGGCATTGTTACTGAGATAGGAGTGTCAGGTTGACGGAGTGTCAGATTGAAGGAGTGTCAGGCTGACGGAGTGTCAGGTTGACGGAGTGTCAGGTTGACGGAGTGTCAGGTTGACGGAGTGTCAGGTTGACGGAGTGTCAGGTTGACGGAGTGTCAGGTTGACGGAGTGTCAGATTGAAGGAGTGTCAGGTTGACGGAGTGTCAGGTTGACGGAGTGTCAGGTTGAAGGAGTGTCAGGTTGACGGAGTGTCAGGTTGACGGAGTGTCAGGTTGACGGAGTGTCAGGTTGACGGAGTGTCAGGTTGACGGAGTGTCAGGTTGACGGAGTGTCAGGTTGACGGTGCGTCAGGTTGACGGAGTGTCAGGTTGAAGGAGTGTCAGGTTGACGGAGTGTCAGGTTGAAGGAGTGTCAGGTTGAAGGAGTGTCAGGTTGACGGTGCGTCAGGTTGACGAAATGTCAGATAGAAAAATCATGGCATGCAGATAGACTAAGCGTCAGATGATAAGCAGACAGGCAGACCAGCTAGACAATATCTGAGCTTTGAGCAGACTTTTTTTGGTCATAAACTGAACGATGTTTGCCAGTTTATTTTGTATTAAAGGGGATTAACAGCTGTTTTTGATGGCGTACTTTGCAATACTGTATTAATATTCAAGTCTCTTGTCAGATCAAATCAGAAACGGTGTGGACCTAAAGTCATCAATTTGATTGCGTGTAGGATTAGAAACGCGTGTCAGGCTGGTTGTGTCAGAAAGCAAATAACCCGGCCATCAGATTGATACATTATTAATGCAATTTCGGCCATGGATCAGGCACTGCATTTAAGGACGTTTACTAAAAATGAAATTAATTTGATTAAGAAGAATTAACAAGAAATTGGACTGCTGTGTGCCTAGTAATCAGCTTAGCATAGAGCTGTTGATTTCAAATTTAAAGTCCATTTTATCAAAATGTGACGCCTATGAACTTTTTGCTGACGCGGGCTGCCTGCGCACTTGTTTCGGCGCTTCACCTTCAACTCTAGCCGATTTTAGCTGGTCGCCAGTCGATTGGCTGGGGCGCCCCTCGCTCTCTCTCCCTCTCTCTCTCTCTTCCCCCACCCCAGAATTTCTGCGCGCCGATTGGCCAGTCCTCCCTGCCTCTTTTTTCTCTCCCCCTTTCTCTGTAACCCTCCCCCCTCCTGGTCCAGATTATCAGCTCTACCCTGCGCAGGTTGCTGATTGGCTGGGCTTGGCTGCAGTCTGCTCTCTTTCCCCCTTTCCTCAGCTGTCCCCTCTCTTACCCTTGAACTCGTGTGGCGACACCTTAAAGCCTCGTTCACACCGCTTTCGAATAAGGCCAAATTTCGTGTGATCACACAACGTGTACATCCATTTTGTTTCGTGTGATTTGGTCGGCTCATTTCGATGGCAGTGTGAATATGCCTTAAGAATGGGCCTTAGCTCTGCTCTGTACCGTGTTGATGGTCTCTTTAGCTCTTCTCTTCAAACAAAGTTATGTTGTCTTTGACTTAATTATTTAGATCCTAGATATTCATACTTTATCTGTTTGAACATATCCACGTAGACAATTCGGTACTCACAAACGTAATTTGGCATCGAAAACAAACCCGTTCACAAGCTCGAAAAGTTTCATGTCAATTTTAGGGCAACCCCAATGAAAACAAGCGCTCACCTGCGGCAGGCTCACGATGCAGCTGCCAGCCCAGGCTCCGGTCAGCAGCCGGCGTCTCAGCCGGTCCTGTCGAACTCCGCCATAGCTGAACGGGTGCGTCACCGCCCTGGACCGATCCACCGCTATCGCCATGGTAACAAAAGTGGACGAGGCCAGAGCCACGCACTGCAGAAATTTGAACAGGCGGCACATCCAGTCTCCGGCAATCCATTCCACCGACAGGAACCAAAGCGCGTCACCAAGTAGGCAGAAAATCGCCACAAAAATGTCGGACACCAGCAGGTGCTGAATCAGGTGATTCGCTGCCGGCTGGTTCCGAGCTTTGCGCTGCTCAGTTACTATGCACAGAGTTCGACAGTTGGACATCAACGCAAAGGCGAATAGAAGCAGAAGGACGGCAACCTGGGCCATGCTCCACTGAGTCAAGGTGGGCATCGGCGGCAGAGTGGTGGTTGCCCCGCCGAAACCCGTTGGCCCAGTGGCATTGTCAATGATAGCTGAGTTTGTGTTCATTATTGATTAGAAGCTCTACCTCTTAAAGTTGCTTTAGTCTAGAAGCCAGGCCAGTTTTCATCAGACGAAATGGTTTTTATGCTGATGAAACAACAGTTATGACTATTCCTTAGCGGGAGAGATCTCCATGTTTGATTTCATTGGCTGCGGGGATGCAGAAGGAAGGAAATGCATTAGGGTTGGTTTAGCCATGAATTGCAGAAGTCATCCCAAAAGCTGTGTAAAGAGACATCGGTCGATATGAAATGGAGGCTGGCGGCACTGAGGCTGCTATGTGTTGTTGGCTGCATGGCATGAAACTGTTGTGGTCAAACACAGTGCGCGCTAAAAAAATTTCCATTTCGCATTCTTGGTGTTGCCTTGTCGTGCGACGGTTTAGCGGCAGTAGCTATAGCATTAAATCAATATCCCAAGACTTCAAGTGCATTCCTGCACCACTGAGAAAAACTTGTAAAATCGAAGTACCACGTACCGACTTTAAAGTACTTTATTAAATACTGTCTACCACGTGTTATATCCTATTTCGCGACGGGGAAGGGCAAGAGGTGCCGCGACCCCCTTTCACCCATTGGCAGGCAAAATTATTTGGTGCTGGCGCCCATGGTGCTGGCGAGCATGGTGCTGGCGCCCATGTGCTGGCGCCCCGTGTTCTGGCGCCCCTGGTGCTAAAGACCCTGTTGCTAAAGCCCCTGGTGCTAAAGCCCCTGGTGCTAAATCCCCTGGTGCTAAAGCCCCTGGTGCTAAATCCCTTGGTGCTAAAGCCCCTGGTGCTAAAGCCCCTGGTGCTAAAGCCCCTGGTGCTAAAGCCCCTGGTGCTAAAGCCCCTGGTGCTAAATCCCCTGGTGCTAAATCCCTTGGTGCTAAAGCCCCTGGTGCTAAAGCCCCTGGTGCTAAAGCCCCTGGTTCTAAAGCCCCTGGTGCTAAATCCCCTGGTGCTAAATCCCTTGGTGCTAAAGCCCCTGGTGCTAAAGCCCCTGGTGCTAAAGCCCCTGGTGCTAAAGCCCCTGGTGCTAAAGCCCCTGGTGCTAAATCCCCTGGTGCTAAATCCCTTGGTGCTAAATCCCTTGGTGCTAAAGCCCCTGGTGCTAAAATCCTAGTGCTGGTGCTTGCAGCAACTTCCCTAGGCTAGACAAAAAAATAAATTTGGCTTAAATTAGCACCCCATAAATATGATTGAAACAATAATTATTGACAGGAAACCTGCAAGCGCCCTGACAAAACGCCTTCGACGACATTGTCCAAGGACTAAAGCTGACGACAAATCTGCCCATTTCGCTGACTCGTGTACATCAGCCCTGGCTTTCTCTAATCGTCATGGGAATGTACACTCTCCGTGCCTTTTGGGTTGCATGGTCCTTTTGGTTGTGAATTGCATGTCAACCTCCCTGCAGGCCAACATTTTCGCCGCACAAGGCCCAAATGAAAGTGGCAGCGATTATTAATTAAATACTTTATTATTTAATAAAGTATTTAATTACAAGCACCAGCAAGCACCAGCACTAATAAAAAGTATTTAATTAAAAAGTATTTAAATTAGTACTAAATAAAAAGTAAAAGTATTTAAAAAAACGCAGTAAATACTTAATAAAAAGTATTTAATTACAAGCACCTGCAAGCACCAGGGGCTTTAGCACCAGGGGATTTAGCACCAGGGGCTTTAGCACCAGGGGCTTTAGCACCAGGGGCTTTAGCACCAGGGGATTTAGCACCTGGGGCTTTAGCACCAGGGGCCTTTAGCACCAGGGGATTTAGCACCAGGGGATTTAGCACCAGGGGATTTAGCACCAGGGGATTTAGCACCAGTGGCTTTAGCACCAGGGGATTTAGCACCATGGGCTTTAGCACCAGGGGCGCCAGCACCAGGGGCGCCAGCACCATGGGCGCAAGCACCATGGGCTTTAGCACCAGGGGATTTAGCACCATGGGCTTTAGCACCAGGGGCGCCAGCACCAGGGGCGCCAGCACCATGGGCGCCAGCACCATGGGCTTTAGCACCAGGGGATTTAGCACCAAGGGCTTTAGCACCAGGGGCGCCAGCACCAGGGGCTTTAGCACCAGGGGCTTTAGCACCAGGGGCTTTAGCACCACGGGCTTTAGCACCAGGGGATTTAGCACCAGGGGATTTAGCACCAGGGGATTTAGCACCAGGGGCTTTAGCACCAGGGGATTTAGCACCAGGGGTCCCAGTAGTTCCGTTGGTTTTGTTTTAATTAAAAAAGTGCTTCTGCGCGTAGACGACAGTCACAAACTGGGACAGAAAAAAAGTTTCAATTCAATTTTCAGGCAGTCACGATTTAAATCAAACAATTGAAATTGAATTTGCAGATGTCTGTAGATTTTTTATGGTGGCAAAGGCCACTCGTCAAATTTAATCTAGATTATCGAGAGGCCGTGAGTTAGGATATAGGGTTCGGGTATTGGTCGCTAGTCCATTGTTGTCACATGCAGGCTGACTGCTTACTGACTGCTTAGAAGTGCTCAGGACGGATTTTAGAGTAGCTACCCGGAAGTGCTCAGACGAGTCTAGACCGCAAGCAAACAAGAAAAGTTCTCAAGGATGCATTAGACAGGATAAATATAAACATGGCTATGATGCGATCAATAATCGGGTTTAGTGGGGGAGGGGGGTATCCGAGGTCCGTAATAAAAAATGAAAAACATTTCAGTGTAATAAGACGCTGCCCAGATGAAGGGGATAAAATGATCAACACCGACTGAGCTTCTTCTGAGCAAGGGCGACAGACAGAGGTGAGGCAAAATTTTTCAAGACAAAGCAGAAAGACAGGCAGTAGCGATTCCCAGCTATTTTTTGCGCTGTCTAATCCTGCTGTAAAACTGGATACCCCCTGTCCATCTGTCTTTGAAGGAACTGAAAGGAATATCTGATTGCTAATGGAACAATAACCTGCACAGTGCACTTTTCTTCTGGTCGATATTCAGCTGTAAACATTGTTGATTCTTAACAAAAAATATAAAAACAATTCTTCTGGTAAGCATACCAACACGCCTGCCTGTTTGTTTGTCTGTCTGTCTGTCTGTCTGTCTGTCTGTCTGTCTGTCTGTCTGGTCTGTCTGTCTGTCTGTCTGTCTGTCTGTCTGTCTGTCTTTCTGTCTGTCTGTCTGTCTGTCTGTCTGTCTGTCTGTCTGTCTGTCTTTCTGTCTGTCTGTCTGTCTGTCTGTCTGTCTGTCTGTCTGTCTGTCTGTCTGTCTGTCTTTCTGTCTGTCTGTCTGTCTGTCTGTCTGTCTGTCTGTCTGTCTTTCTGTCTGTCTGTCTGTCTGTCTGTCTGTCTGTCTGTCTGTCTGTCTGTCTAATGTCATTATGTCTGTTTGTCTGTCAGTCTATCGGTCTGTCTAGTGTCTTTATGCCTGTCTGTCTGTCTGTCTATCTGTCTGTCTGTCTGTCTGCTTTAGTGTCTGTTCAAGTAGTGTTGTGGTCTGTCTCTCTTTTTTGACTCTATTTTAATCTATAAAGTAATAAAAACCACCGGTACTAAAAACTTCTTTCTAGCAATGCTCAGCTGACACTGTAGCTCATGAAACTAGATTAGAAAAAAATGATGTGCTTGGCAAAGTGGTTTTAAGCACAAACTGAATTTTCATGCCAGCCACAGAGCCAGGCCGAGACGGAATTAATACAATGAACAAACTGGCCACTCTCTTCTCTTGCATTTAATTAATTTTCAGATGCTCTTCATCTTTTGAATCTCAGTTGGGGGGCTATAGCTTTGTGTTAGTTAATTCATTTTTAATGCACTTTTCAGTTGCTTTTAGCGGTTGCTCATTCTTTTTCTTATTGTCAGCTAACAAGGGCTGTCTGTTAACTGATTTCGCAGTGACAGAAGCACTTATTTTGATGAAAAATCTTTAACATTCGGAGCATTTCAATGGCGAATGAATCATTTCAGTCTGGACTGATCCAGGTTAGGTTTGTAAAACCATATTGCTGGTGGAGACACGGGCTCCGGGTTAACACACAAAAAAACTAAAAACCTGCAGAGGCTCTGGCTTTCTAATCGTCAGGCTGTGTACACTCTCTGTACTTTGGTTGGGGGGGGGGGGGGTTCTCAAGCAGAAAAACGGGAAAGCTCGTTCCTTGCATGGTAAATTTTAGGTGGCAGCAGGTAAGGTCTTACCGAAAAATACATTACGTTTCGTAGATACGAGGTTCTTATATTTCAGCACAAAAATTGTTATTGCTTTTGATAGCAGGCAGACCTAATGTTCAGGTTTTGATGCCTGAAAAGTCATGAAAATGTCCATCTCGACATTTTATGAATCTATTTTATCATTATGTTACATATTTTGTTACATAGTCATCAGGCAAAGAATAATCCTAATTTTTTAAACAAAAAGCTTTAAAAATAGCAATAGCGCTGTGAAAAATGAAAGCTTCCTAATTTCCCGTCCCACTTGAGTAGTCATTGGTATTTAGTATGCTCCTCTAGAGAGAACGCACAGCGCTGGGTGGGATTTATCCATGGGGTGTTCCAGTTCATTTCTAAGAAAATGAAGTATAACGATTTTATTATAGGCAGGGGGGTTGTGTGTACCCTGATGCACTTTAAGCGACATTGTCGCACAACCGGTGAGAGGCATTGCTGCCCATTCCGCCGACTCCCCCTGAGCAGTCCTACGCACAGGCACACACTCACACAGGAGTGTACAGCGGCCCTAACTTTATTTATCGTTAGGCATGTACACTTCACTGTGCCTTGGGGGTTGGACTTCCGCAGGGGCGTTAATTGCGCGAGCAGAGCCAAGCCGAGATTTCGATTTATCACTAAATTAATGACTGACTGCACTGTAGGAATCGAGACTGGGCGGCCACGGAGCCCATGTTCAGAACGAGGCTTGGATGCAATCAGGCAGACTAGCTGGCCAAGCCTATCTATTTTATAACAGTAGGGATTATATAAATGTGTGCGAGAATTGATTGCTATGAGTCTCTAAGGTTTTCGAATGCATGTGTATTTAGACCCGAAAAAATAAATTAAAAACAGAGTCAGGAGAGTAGAATCCCATAATACTGATGAGACAGCAAGTTCCATATTGCAATAGTGCTTCATCTCTGTGCCTGTTTATTGCTATATGCAATTGATGCATGATATGTACCCACACATTTCAGCCTCTCGCGTCATAACACGAGTATACATAAAACCCAGCTATAGAAAGCGTATATATAGTAGTAGTACACGCATGAATATGCAGTTAGTCATATATAGATCCAAATTTTGTGCAAACATTTGTCACACCTCCAAGCTCTCGTGTTTGCCCGGCAGAAGCTCCGCAGTCTGCAGTCTGCAGTCCGACAGCCTCTCAGTCTCTTGCCCTTATGCTTACATAGCTGGTCGCTTGTCAACCTGGTTAAGCCTAAAGCTTTGACACTGAGGGACTCAATATAAAGCAATTGCCAGCTGGGCGAAAGATCATGGACTGCTTCAAGGAGAATCTGGATTGGAGTGCCAATGCCAACTCCTCAGTCAGGTCGTTTTATTATAATTTCTGTCTGTCTGTCTGTCTGTCTGTCTGTCTGTCTGTCTGTCTGTCTGTCTGTCTGTCTGTCTGTCTTAGTGTCTGTCTTAGTGTCTGTCTGTCTGTCTGTCTGTCTGTCTGTCTGTCTGTCTGTCTGTCTGTCTGTCTTAGTGTCTGTCTTAGTGTCTGTCTGTCTGTCTGTCTGTCTGTCTGTCTTAGTGTCTGTCTTAGTGTCTGTCTTAGTGTCTGTCTGTCTGTCTGTCTGTCTGTCTGTCTGTCTGTCTGTCTGTCTGTCTGTCTGTCTGTCTGTCTGTCTGTCTTAGTGTCTGCCTGTCTGTCTGTCTGTCTTAGTGTCTGCCTGTCTGCCTGTCTGCCTGTCTGTCTGTCTGTCTGTCTGTCTGTCTGTCTTAGTGTCTGCCTGTCTGCCTGTCTGCCTGTCTGCCTGCCTGTCTGTCTGTCTGTCTGTCTGTCTGTCTGTCTGTCTGTCCGTCCGTCAGGGCACAGCATGATGACTTGGCAGTTAAAATCCGCTAGTCCAATTTCTAGTTGAAAATCTCCTTGGAAAGACCTGAAAGATGGACAGATTGAGCCGAGCGTACTCCGAGACCCAGTCCCGTTTTATTGTTCCAAATCAAAAACCCGCTTGCTGCATGAGTCTGGGGCTGAGTTGTAGTTAGCCATTAACCAACCACACAATGCTAACGTGTGTCCACTAACGGAAGTTTTTGCGCATTGGCTTAAGGAAAGTATTTTTTATTCAAGCTCAAATTCTCTCCTGCATTTCTGTAGACTCGCAGTTTTCTTTCTGTTATAAGTGCTGCTTCTAAAAGAAAAGAAAAAGAGGCACTCAGGTGTGCAGAAGAGCTAGAACAGAGTGAAAACACACGAGCTAAAAGGAGACGGGCCAGCCAACCAACTTAGCTGAGCTCTCCAGTTGTGGCCAGTCAAGCCATTGTAAAACCTGCCATCTCCCACCACCCCCCCCCCTAAAAACTCAGCTTTAAGAGGAGCTCAGCTAATTATGAATTATTAATCGTTAGGCCAACGCTTTCCTTCCACCCATCTCTGTCCCAACTTGCTGCTGCTGCTACTCCCGGACTACAAAATTGATTACAAAAATGTTTTACCGCGGCTAGTCCAGTCTGTCCCCGCTTACCTGCTTCTCCGGATCTGCTTGGAAGTATGAAAGCCAACGATGATGAGGAACCAAGCGCTGAGGCTGCAGAGGACGAAGCGCGATCACCCACGCTGAGTCCGCGAAAGTCGCTGGTCCTGGAACAGGTGCGCGCAGCGACTGCAGCTGCTGCCTGCCCAGTTCTTAGCGAAGTTCAGCGACTCCTACCGAAAGGATTTCCTCAGCCGGACGCTTCTGATGTTCGGCAGTTTCACCTGGCTATTCAGGACCACTGCTGGCGCCTGGTGCACCGCCTCGCGGCCCAGTATCCCACAATTGTGCTGCACCATCACTTCGACGAGCCGCCTCTGATCTGCGCAATCCGTAGCGGTTGGGAGGACATGGCGCTCTTCCTGGTGCAGCACGGAGCCTCTGTACGCTGCTCTAAGATGCTCTTCGACAGTCGTCCGGCTGAGCAGCCGAACTCAACGCCAAGTTACGACTGGTACGAAGTGTCCGCTAGGGAGTTGGCGTACGAGAAACGAATGTTGGAACTATTGGAGATTTTGGACTATTTGACTGGGAACTACTTTGCCTACTTGAAGCCGCCTGTCATTGCTGTGAGTTGATCTTCTACTAAACTAGAAGTATAAAACAGATTTTACTACTAGAGCTAAGTAAACAGTAATAATAATAATGACACCTGTCCGAATGGCTAGATGTGCAACCGAAAGCTCAGCCGGAGCTATTGCGCGGGGGCTAATGCTAGCACCCATTTTACAGCTGGGTCAACTGAATCAATGCAGAGTTAAGTTGTCTTGCTCAAGGACACAAATTGTACCGAATGGATCGAGAATCGAACCCCCGACCTTCAAGTAGTGAGTCCGACGCTCTAAATCACTTAGGCTACAACAGTAACAAAGTTAACAAAGACCTTCACTAAGACGGCAGGCGATATCAAATCGTCGTTTATCTACTCTTTTTCTCTCTTTCTCTCTCCCTCCCCCTCTCTCTCTCTCTCTCTCTCTCTCTCTCTCTCTCTCTCTCTCTCTCTCTCTCTCTCAAAAATTGATTATCAACATGACAGCAGCCCCGCCCCGTCTTGGACTTGGACTACTCAGACCTCCCTTGTTGAGTGGTACAGAAGAATGAGAAGGGGGATCGTGAACATTCTGAAGGAAACTTATTACTAGCCTTTCATTGCTGAATCATATCTGCATGACTGGCGTCAGCTGCGTTTGCAATCAACAAAGGTTTTTATTACCCCCTCCCCTAATAAACTAGCTAGTAGTAATAACTAGGCTTTTCTTTGACAAGGGACTATGGAGCTCATTATAAAAATGACAGACAGAACGAAAGATATTGTTGCAATACTCGGTGTGCGACTGTAGCTGAGACACTGATCATGTGAGACTGACTGTAGGTGAGACACTGATCATGTGAGACTGTAGATGAGACACTCATGTGCGAGTGCAGGTGAAATATTATGTTATGAATGGAATTCGATAAGACCAGTGGACAAGAATCGGTAAGATGTTAAGGAGATAGGCAAATGACACTGCTGTATCAAACTGATGAGTTTGAATAACCCGGTAATGGCGGACCCATTTAACCCCTCCTCCCAACACTGCAGCTTCGAATGCTTCGACCGCAGAAGTTCCCGGATCCGTTCGAAGATTGCTTCGAAATTCCATTGGATTTTTTCACCGAATTCTACGTGAAACCGCCGGATAAAAAGCCAGTCAAAGCTCTTAGAAGAAAGAAGAAAGTTCCAGCAAAGATTGTCCAACCAAAATGACGCGGCCCGACGGAAAGGCTGCAGCAAAATTTGCAATTTTTACCAAGAAAGAATATTTTTGCTTTGATTTTGTTTACTGCATTTCAACTTCCTCCCCCCCGTTCATTCAAGTACAACTGTCCTTTGCACTAATCAGCTGTTGGATGTTGTTAACTAGAAAATAAAATGCGCTTTTTCTGCAGTATCAGCCAACGAAATTATCTAAAATAGGAAACCGAACAGCAGTTATTATTTTGAGGACAAGTTTTTGCATTTTAGAATGAGCTGATTCTTTAACGAAAGAACAGTTCACTTTAGGTTCAGAGCAAAAGTTTTTATGGCATTGACTATAGTCGCAGTCACAGTTTTATAAGACCGCTCTTTGCTGCGAAAATTTATTATCTTATCAAAATTTTGCAGTTTTCTAAAACAAAGTCTCAGATTCTATATAAGCTCGAGATTCTTAGAGCCTTTTTCTAATTCCTGCTTGTCTTTGGTGACATTTTTGATCTGATATTCTTGTTTCAAAGCAACTAGAATCATGCGCGCAAACAGTCTACTTACAACAGCAGTAGTATCCTGCTTGCTTCTATCGATACCACCGGCATCCGCTCATCCGGCGTCACACCTGAGCGGCGCAGCGGACCCGCCGGCTGCAGAGTCGTCAGGCACAAGCGTGAACATCATTCACGTGAACCCATTGCAAATCGAGCGAGATCTGAGAGACTTCGACACAGCCATTGTGTTTTACTACGTTGAATATTGTCCGGTGTGCACTCAGCTGAGGCCCGTGTACGCCAAGGCCAGCTACCTGCTCCAGCAGCAACAGCTGGACGAAGCGTTGGACGGTGAAGCATCTTCGACGCGTCGGGTTCTGGCTGCGGTTAATTGCGGAGCGAATGCTCGTAAGTACTACTGAGTTGGACACTCTATAGTCAGTAGTGCTTGTGTGCTTGGGTGTAGCTAAATGAAAACTTAGGAAAAGCTGACATGTCGCTTTTGACATGTAACCGCATGGCAATCTTCCCACCCACAGGGAGCTGCATTCGAACCGGTGTCACCAGAGTTCCCCTGTTCAAACGATTTCGCAACGGCGGACGAATTAGCGAAGTACTCAAATATCCACGAGTTAATGCCCAGATGCTACTGGCAGCAGTCAATGCCTAAGTAGTAGAGATGGCTTATTGTAATCGATTTTTTTACTTTTGACAGAAATCTGAATATTTGAGTGAACACTTAAAAGGCCAAAAGTTTGGATAGATCTTATTGTTCGTGACATTCGATTAATATTGAAATTAAATGCGATACATTAGGTTTAAAGTAGTACCTTTGAATATGAAATCTAACTAGGTTTCCAGTTAATCAAATCAATGAAAAATATTTATTTATATCATCATATGAAACTACCGATGTGTGTCTCAAAAGTTTGACCAATTTTGATGTTTCATGTCTCAAACTAAAGTTAATTTTTCAACTAAAATGCTTGTCATTTGAATTTTCTTTCTATCTAGTTGAAAAGGTAAAAGTACATAAAAGGATCTAAACACAGTTTTGTTATAGTCAACGAAACTTTTAAAAATTCGTTCACTCGTTGCCTTTATCGAATCGATCGATGGTAAACATAGGCTCTGGTAGTTCTTAGCTACATTGTACAAGGTTAATCGACTAATTTAGTAGTTGCTTTTACTTTGAAATCTGAGAAGGCCTCTTAAATCCTCTTCATTTGGAAGTTTGACGGCACTTGAACTTTTCCTGTTGTATGACATTTTAGGGACTGCTAACAACACGTAGCTATAGGAAACGAAACAGAGAGTCAACCCATTTTTTTCAAGTCAAATGCTAGAAGAAATCTTTAGCTAAGAAGTTTCTAGCGAACATGCCTGTCAGGCTTGCGTTGTGAGTACAACTGCTCAGCAGCCAAACTTAACCACAATGCTCAGTGGTTCAGTATTTGCTTTGGTCTCAACCGTCTCCGCGTAGAGCTGAGCTTGCACTTTGAAATATTATCCTTTCTCCTCAGAGGCTACATATATATAGCTACCAGGTAGCTGCTAAGCAGCTTGAGCGAAATCCATCTTCTTCCCATTGTCTTTCCTACACGAGCTGGCTGTGTTAACAAAAGGAGCTGGCGAGTACAAACGCCTCTCTGAGCCCATATTGACACTTGAGGATGCGCATGCAGCTGTGTCAAAGTGGGTTGAGTTTGGTAAGTCTAGCATGCAGATAAAGCATTGCTTGCGTAACAACAACCGCAAACGTAAATTTGTCAAGTCAAATTTGTCAGCACTTTTGTTTGGTTTAGAGTTCTCTCCAGGCTTAAGTTGATGTTTAATTTCAATCTAAGAAGGATTATTTATCCATTTTAGTCCTGTTTGAATTCATGTCTGGTGCGTGACAAATGCCGGAGACCGTGTAAGAAGCAAGAACGGCTGGCTTGTCTGGCAAAAGTTCATCATTCCTAGAAAGTGTGTGACCCGTGCAAGAATGGTTAATTTCCTGTTCAACAAAGCGGAAACATCAAATGGCACTTGATCTCTGTGTTAGTCTTGTCCGATAAACTAATGCACCCCATTTACTGCGGCGATGTAATCATACTGTAGATTAATGTACTAAAAAATCATTAGAAGTGTTGGAAAAACAAGGGATTCTTCTTCCGGTTCATGACAAATCGTACAATTCATTTTTGAATTCAATTTCATCCAGCGTATACTCACTACTAGAGTTGGAGGAAATTAACTCAATTTCACTTAACGTACATGTATACATGAACTAAAGCTGTTTATTGTGTCCAATGTAATAGCATATTGTTACTGCACGGGCCTAAGAGCTTAAGACGCGAACTTCTTGAAGCGCGCATAAACTTTAAACTTTAGATTTGCAATTTTCGACAAAGTTTCGAGTGAATGGCTACAACTCGAGTGAACTTCTAGTTGAAAGTTAACTGATATAAAAAAATCTAGTTCGGCAAAGATCTCGGCTAACTGCAGCTGGTGAAATGTACAACCACAATAGCCCACTTACACCAATCTTTATATACTTTTTACTTTGTAACATGCATTTCGCGGATGCCATTTGTTACGCAACACTTTCAGTGCGCTCTTGTGCCGCCTCTAAAAGCAATTGTTACAAGCAAAAATTTTATGACACTTTGCGCTTCGGAAGGCGTCCCCTTAAAAGAGTCACCTTTCAAAATCCAAACGCTAAAACTGTAGCAAAAAATTAAAACAAAGGCACGAGACAAACTGCTTTAATAAGCAGGATTTTTGACTGCTCCGAGTAGTTGATGCTGAGAATTGCCTTTAAATTAAATTATTATTTGTTGTCACATTTTTAGTCCAAAGCTTACTTGGCTTGTCAAATAGGAGCTCAAAACTAACAAAATACCAGGTAGGACTTCCGAGAAAGCATGCAAGCGATGCTCTTGCTTGGATTAAAAAATGAAGGTCAGGATTATAATGAGTCAAGGGTGAGGGTTGGGTTTGGTCTCGAGTTTGTCTCTCTCTGTCTCCCTTTGGATTCGGTTCTCCAGAACTCTTTTAGAAGCTGTTTAGTCCGAGCATTTACCGTTTGCCCATCCTGACGAAAGAGGCGCGCTTCTTCTTGCCCATCCTGACATAGGAGGCGCGCTTCTTCTTGCCCATCCTGACATAAGAGGCGCGCTTCTTCTTGCCCATCCTGACGAAGGAGGCGCGCTTATCAACGCCGTGACTATCGGCCTCGTTGGTCATCACGTCGAGCAAGTTGACAGTCATTTTCAGGGTGACGGCGGCGCACTCATCGACACAGTCTGGTCGCGCGGCCAGCTCCGCGCGGCTCATGCAGACGTCGATAGTGTCGAGCTCGCAAGCGTGCAGGCTGGTGCACAAGATGACCAGCAGAAGAACCAGCGACGAAATTTGCGACAGAGACATCCCGGATAAGTTCCTGGCGGTAAGTTTCGTCAGTTGGTTGGTTCAAGAAAATTAGTGCAGGCTATAAAAAATTCAATAGACATATTTATTTTGCAGTGATTTTAACAAATTATGACAACCAAACTTTTCTGTAGTTTAAATCGGTCGATGAATTTGCATATTATATTGAATTAAAAGTAATAAAAATTTATTTTTCATTATTATCTCAAAGTGAAAGACAAACCTGACTTTGGCGCGTTAATTAGTTTTAAAATTGTTAGTTTTATGCCGGATGTTGTCGGTGCAGCGTGAATACAGAAAAAATAAATCCGATGCAGACCACGCCGGCTCTCGCAGTGTAAAAATTTGAACTCAAAATTTTTGTTTAACTTAATTGGAAAAATTTTAGATTTTAATGCCATGCAGTGTCGCTAATGAAGTGTCAATTTCACTCAGCATATGCTCAGGTCTCTCAGCTAGTTTGCATGTTTGCTTAACCTCACACTGAAGAAGCTTTAGACTTAAGCGTAAGCCTTATAGTGACAAAGCCATTGATCGATTGGGATGCTGTGTATTTTGCGTCGCTAAACTGAAGAATAAAATTTCACGTTCACCTGCTCAAATAAGAATTTTTTAAAGGAACGGTTTCAATGTTTGAAAAGTTCTTCAAATACGCACAGACAGCCCCCTATCGAGTTTCATGTCAAAAGTAAATTTTGAGCAACTTGAGCTCTCCTCGCTTTTTGTCAAACATTCCCTATCGCCTTTTTTACAAGCCACTCCACCAGTTACCCAAGCGCGTGAAGTTGTGCTTCTAAAATTCTACTCTGGAAAGCAGTCATCGAGCAGTACCAATCAATACAGGTATTGTAGAAAACTAGGGGTTTGTAGCCTAGTGAGGGGCTGTAGACTAGAGGTTATAGAGCGTCGGACTCCCGACTGGAAGGTTGTGGGTTCGATTCTTGACCCACAACTCGGAACAATTTGTGTCCTTGAGCAAGACAACTTAACTCTGCATTGCTTCAGTTCACCCAGCTGTAAAATTGAGGGTGTGCGTGGCGACCGCCCCCCCCCCTTCCAGTCTTGGACCGAACAGCCGTCGGTTGCACATCTGCCCATAAGGACAAGTGTAATAAATAATTATTATTATCATTACCATTGGAATACATCAAAGCGGATCAAGTCAGCTAGAAGATCAACAAGTTCAGGAGAACCTTGCTAACTACTTGCGTAAATTTAAAGCATTCCGAAGGCCTTTATAGTTCTCTCGCTATTTTTTGGGTTGCCTTCATCATTTTTCATTTCTCTGCTAATTCAAGATGCCGGCCTGACATCAAGTGGAGAGCTGAGAAAGAGGAAGAAATATGCTTGAAATTCGACTTGAGCTCTGAGCTTCACACAAAAATGGGAAGAAATGGTTGCCTGCTGCATTTTGCTTTTTTGCGTCGAAAAATTCCCAAAAAAATAAAGATTTTCCCAGTTATATTTTCTTCAAATTGTTTCTTCAGC
Source organism: Macrostomum lignano (assembly GCA_002269645.1). NCBI lineage: Eukaryota > Metazoa > Platyhelminthes > Macrostomidae > Macrostomum > Macrostomum lignano. The sequence goes on from NIVC01000327.1 coordinate 144,153, forward strand.
AGTTTCTCAAGTTTCCTTGCGGATTTGGGCGAAAAAGAATAATGGGATTTTAATCCCACGGCTTACCTTTTCGGATTTCCCAAACGGAATCTTTAATCTGTCAGAGAGGATTTGGTTGAGTTTTGTTTTCAATGGAAAAAATCTTAATTGAGTGCTGCTAACGCCTTGCTGTGCAGTGATGGAGCGCCGAGTGGATTAGCAAAGAGGCTGGGGCTCGGGCTGCTCAGGCTTGGTTTAAATATTTTCTTCGTTTCTGACTGCCCACGCCAAGCAGCCTCTTTTGGCTCTGGCTCGCGGTTGGCTGGGATGGGGAATCGCTTTGAATTGCTGTCTTTACGGACTACTATTGGCCTGGTGATCGGTCGTCTCTTTTGCTTGCTAGATTGAAGCACTAAAGCCCTGGTGCTAAAGTCCTGGTGCTGGCGCCCCTGGTGCTAAAGCCCCTTGGTGCTGGCGCCCCTGGTGCTAAAGCCCCTTGGTGCTAAAGTCCTGGTGCTGGCGCCCCTGGTGCTAAAGCCCCTTGGTGCTGGCGCCCCTGGTGCTGGCGCCCCTGGTGCTGGCGCCCCTGGTGCTGGCGCCCCTGGTGCTAAAGTCCTGGTGTTGGCGCCCTTGGTGCTAAAGTCCTGGTGTTGGCGCCCTTGGTGCTAAAGCCCTTGGTGCTAAAGCCCTTGGTGCTAAAGCCCCTTGGTGCTAAAGCCCTGGTGCTAAAGCCCCTGGTGCTAAAGCCCCTGGTGCTAAAGCCCCTGGTGCTGGCGCCCCTGGTGCTAAAGCCCCTGGTGCTAAAGCCCCTGGTGCTAAAGCCCCTGGTGCTAAAGCCCCTGGTGCTGGCGCCCCTGGTGCTAAAGCCCCTGGTGCTGGCGCCCCTGGTGCTGGCGCCCCTGGTGCTGGCGCCCCTGGTGCTGGCGCCCCTTGGTGCTAAAGCCCTTGGTGCTAAAGCCCTGGTGCTAAAGCCCCTGGTGCTAAAGCCCCCTGGTGCTAAAGCCCCCTGGTGCTGGCGCCCCTGGTGCTAAAGCCCCTGGTGCTAAAGCCTCTGATGCTAAAGCCCCTGGTGTGGAATCCAGAAAGGCTTTGATCCCAGCGACCCAAAGTTGTCCCAACTATATTTACCCGACAAGGCTAAGTCTATGAATAATTTTGCCACTGAGTGTGCGGGATGTGTAGGCGCTGGAAGTAAACGATGCCGAGTTTTGACGTCTTCCTAGCGACTGAGTTTGGAACCCTTAGACAAATCGAATCAAGCGCTATAAACTACTTACTAAGCATATATAATGTATTGGTAGACTTAAGTAGCCCGTAAATCAATCAATCCATCAATCAATCATGTCCTTCACTGTGTTGCTAGGAGGATAGAGTTGAGGCTGAAATAATTTTGGCAACAACTTGGGCCAGGAATCAGATTTCAGGTAAGTAGTATGTCTCACTGTTGCATTGCAGATCAGCTAGGTTGTTGCACTTTTATTAATGACAACTTTTTTGGTTGCTATGGGAGATAGCACAGTTGCTATGTGAGATAACTTTGTTGCTATGGTAGATTACGATGTAGCTCGTATGTAGGTGCTTTGGGAGATTATGTAGTTGCTATGGGAGATTATGTAGTTGCTATGGGAAATTATGTAGTGGCTTTGGGAGATAATGTAGTTGCTATGGGAGATATTGTAGTTGCTATGGGAGTTAATTTAGTTGTTATGTGAGATTATGTAGTTGCTTTGGGAGATAATTTAGTTGCTATGGTAGATAATGTAGCTGCTTTGGGAGATAATGTAGTTGCTATGGGAAATAATGTAGTTGCTATGGTAGATAATATAGTTGCTATGGGAGATAATGTAGTTGCTAGGGGAGATGAGTTAGTTGCTATGCTATTTTTGCTACTATAATATACGGACATCACAATAAAAGTTTGTTTTACTTTCGTATAACAAAAAATAGCCGAATATTATAAAAACATTTTAAATATACTACTCAACTTAATCAACTGAGTAGTATCGTATGAAAACAGCATTAAGATGGATTTTAGAAAACAGCAAATTTAGAATTGTATATATTCTAACCAACCAATAGAATGCCGGCAATCCTGGACAAATAAGCACGAAGCACGAACTGCAGATATAATAGAGAGGAAAATGAAATTGCAAGAACAGCAGAGAACAAGGGGGTCTCCTAGAAGAAACCAACACAGCTGCATAATTGCTTCCTTGCACGTTACAGCTAACAGCCTTGAAGCAATTAAGTAATAAACAGATAAATAAATCAAAAACTTAAATTTTTGTTTTGTTGTTGAAACTAACTTCCTCGGGTCAAAGACCCTTCGATCAGTATGAGCCGATTAGTGTGGTATTTCCACCTGTTGCTGATAATTGTTCTGCTTATTAGTCAGCACGTGACTACTGCCGGCCGCGCCAGGGACAGGTACCAGCGCAGACGGGAGAGAATCAACCGGCGTCGCTATGGTTACCTGAGCGACGCTGCCGCTGGAGGAAACCAGCCCTGTCCAGTTGGCTGCGGCTGCAGCGGTCGGTCTGTCAGCTGCAGCAAGGCTGGCCTGACAACAATTCCCACTGAACTGCCCGACAATGTGGAGAGACTGTGAGTGCTCAGATGCCGATTAACTGCGGAAGTGCTGGAAATGGCGCTGGAAATTAGAAATGGATATAGACAGGGAGAAGACAGGTAGATGAGAGACAGGTAGATGGCAGACAGGTAGGCAGAAGACAGGTAGATAGAAGACAGGTAGATAGAAGACAGATATATATAGAAGACAGGTAGACAGAAGACAGGTAGACAGAAAACAGGTAGATAGAAGACAGATAGATATAGAAGACAGGTAGACAGAAGACAGGTAGACAGAAGACAGGTAGACAGAAGACAGGTAGACAGAAGACAGGTAGACAGAAGACAGGTAGACAGAAGACAGGTAGACAGAAGACAGGTAGACAGAAGACAGGTAGACAAAAGACAGGTGGACAGAAGACAGGTCGACAGAAGACAGGTGGACAGAAGACAGATAGACAGAAGACAGGTAGACAGAAGACAGGTAGACAGAAGACAGATAGATATATAAGACAGGTAGATATAAGGCAGGTAGATGGCAGACAGGTAGGCAGAAGACAGGTAGACAGAAAACAGGTAGACAGAAAACAGGTAGACAGAAAACAGGTAGACAGAAAACAGGTAGACAGAAAACAGGTAGATAGAAAACAGGTAGACAGAAGACAGGTAGACAAAAGACAGGTGGACAGAAGACAGGTCGACAGAAGACAGGTGGACAGAAGACAGGTAGACAGAAGACAGGTAGACAGAAGACAGGTGGACAGAAGACAGGTCGACAGAAGACAGGTAGACAGAAGACAGGTAGACAGAAGACAGATAGATATATAAGACAGGTAGATATAAGGCAGGTAGATGGCAGACAGGTAGGCAGAAGACAGGTAGACAGAAAACAGGTAGACAGAAAACAGGTAGACAGAAAACAGGTAGACAGAAAACAGGTAGATAGAAAACAGGTAGATAGAAGACAGGTAGATATAGAAGACAGGTAGACAGAAAACAGGTAGATAGAAGACAGATAGATATAGAAGGCAGGTAGATAGAAGACAGGTAGATAGAAGACAGATAGATATAGAAGGCAGGTAGATAGAAGGCAGGTAGATGGCAAACAGGTAGACAGACGACAGGTAGATAGCAGACAGGAACTAGTAGACAGAAGACAGGTAGATGGCAGACAGGTAGACAGAAGACAGGTAGATAGCAGACAGGAACTAGTAGATAGAAGACAGGTAGAGACGTTAGAAATGGCACTACACGGGGATATGAGAAGTGACGCTGCTACAAAAACCTTAGAGAAACTGAGGAACTGAAAGACCAAAAAAAGGTCCTAAGAGGTGCCGTTCGTAACGGAGGACTTTTACCTAAGGTTTTCTCGGGGATTTAAGAAGAAAAACAAAAAAACATGACAACATTCGGGAAAACTCTAAAAAGTATGTACGAGTATTAACTGATCTCTTTACTCAGCGCATGGAATGTCCGAAATTTTGCATTGGCCCTTATCTCGATTCTATACTTAGTATCCATGCCCAGTCACTTATGATCTGTGTGCTCGCGTGTAATTACGCGACCAACTATCTCTATATGCTGTCGAATGTGCAGTAACTGCAGGAATCGATCCTGAGGCTCAGACTTATCTCTTTGAGAGAGAGAGAGAGAGAGAGAGAGAAAGACAACAGGCCCTTGGGGGGCTTCAGCTGGCTTAGGTAGACAGCTCTCACAGTCATGAATCAGGAGTGTGCTTGCTTGGATGTGTGCGCGTGCAAACAAACTGCACTTTGTGTCTTCGTCTCGACTGCTCGGGTCTGTTTAATTAATCTTATTGACAATTGCGATTTGGATACATATAATTTATATTTGTATTGCTATGTGTATTATGAAACATTTATTCGTATTTAATAATTATTTTCAGCAATCTGCAGTCCAATAGAATTTCACTAATTCGTCGCAGCGACTTCAGTGGTCTGACTAAACTGAGAATTTTGTAAGAATTTTGAATACTTGAAGGTTACTGTTCAGTTCTAGCTGTTTACGTCTCAGAACTACATGCAGTCTCCTGTCCCGTCACGCTTCAGACAACTTCAGAACAATCGGATTGAGCGAATCGAGCCGGGGTCTTTCGACGAATTGACGCAATTGGAACGCTTGTAAGTCCTCATTCAGCAGTCCTCATTGTTGCTATCTGGGGGTGTTTGTTATCTGGGGGATGCTTGCTATCTGGGGGTGCTTGCTATCTGGGGGATTGCTTGCAATCTGGGGATGCTTGCTATCTGGGGGATGCTTGCTATCTGGGGGATTGCTTGCTATCTGGGGATGCTTACTATCTGGGGGTGCTTGCTATCTGGGGGATGCTTGCTATCTGGGGGATGCTTGCTATCTGGGGGATTGCTTGCTATCTGGGGGATGCTTACTATCTGGGGGTGCTTGCTATCTGGGGGATGCTTGCTATCTGGGGGATGCTTGCTATCTGGGGGATGCTTGCTATCTGGGGGATGCTTGCTATCTGGGGGATGCTTGCTATCTGGGGGTGCTTGCTATCTGGGGGATGCTTGCTATCTGGGGGTGCTTGCTATCTTTGTGAAGGCTTTATTTTGTTGTGTCCTTCTGTTTCTTTTAGAAAATAGAGATTCATAGCAAGCATCTTTGTCCATGACCATTTTACCCGAATAAGGTGATTTGTATAACTGAAGAAGGAATTGGTTTTTTAATGGATTTGCATAAATAATTTTGCTCCTTGCTTATTGGCCACCCCAAAGGGAGCACTGGATTGCTAGTTCAAGTTCTGAAAATCAACTGACTCTTGGCAGAGTTTTACAGCAATACAGTCTCAGTCACGTTGCTAAATTTAGTTGCTAAGCCTAGTTTGATTCTCCAATTTTGAGAGGCCATTCATCTTTCAATTTGGCGCTGTTTCAAGTGTCCCTCGGGACCTAACAATGGGTGGCTATTATAAAATAAATTTCCTTTTTCAGAATAGAATAGGCAGATATAAAACGCCCTCTCTCTAAGAAGTGGGTCCCCTTAGAAGGAGGGTGTTGCGCAATCACCAGGTGCGTGCTTGGGTCTGCCTGACCGCAGCTAAAAAGCGCCAGTACCCAACCATGCAATATTGAGTGGAACGGGTTTCTCTAGTTTAAACAGAAGATTGTAACCAAAGATATACGCTAAAGCACCCCCATGGTGCCAATCTGCCTTGTCTCTTCTTCTTAGAAGCAGATTAAAAAGCCTTTTTGGCCCTCTGTATTGCGCAATCCTATGGGAGAGGGGCACCCTGGTCCGCGGTTTGATAAGATTTTAATGACTCGAGCTTGAATTGTCATTTCATTTCAGACGATTAAATCGAAACCGGATTACTGAACTGCCCGATGGTCTGTTCACCCGGCAGTCAAACTTGTATCGCCTGTAAGTCCCAAGCTGTCACTCAAATCATGATGCTGAAATCGCTTGCCGATCTACTGATAATTTTGTTGCTTTCAGGGACTTAAGCTACAATCGTTTGACTTTTATTGGCAAGGACACATTGTCCGGTGCACCCAGGTTGAGGAATCTGTGAGTTTTCTGCAAATTCTGGGGGTGTTCAGGGTAATTAGTGAGGAAGTTTAGGATAATTAGTGAAGGTGTTCAGGATAATTAGTGAAGGTGTTCAGGATAATTAGTGAAGGTGTTCAGGATAATTAGTGAAGGTGTTCAGGATAATTAGTGAAGGTGTTCAGGATAATTAGTGAAGGTGTTCAGGATAATTAGTGAAGGTGTTCAGGATAATTAGTGAGGGTGCTCAGGATAATTAGTGGAGGTGTTCAGGGTAATTAGTGAGGGTGTTCAGGATAATTAGTGAAGGTGTTCAGGATAATTAGTGAAGGTGTTCAGGATAATTAGTGAGGGTGTTCAGGATAATTAGTGAGGGTGCTCAGGATAATTAGTGAAGGTGTTCAGGATAATTAGTGAGGGTGTTCAGGATAATTAGTGAAGGTGTTCAGGATAATTAGTGAGGGTGTTCAGGATAATTAGTGAAGGTGTTCAGGATAATTAGTGAGGGTGTTCAGGATAAGTAGTGAGGGTGCTCAGGATAATTAGTGAGGGTGTTCAGGATAATTAGTGAAGGTGTTCAGGATAATTAGTGAAGGTGTTCAGGATAATTAGTGTGGGTGTTCAGGATAATTAGTGAGGGTGTTCAGGATAATTAGTGAAGGCTTTCAGGGTAATTAGTGAGGGTGTTCAGGGTAATTAGTGAGGGTGTTCAGGATAATTAGTGGGGGTGTTCAGGGTAATTAGTGAGGGTGTTCAGGGTAATTAGTGAAGGTGTTCAGGATAATTAGTGGGGGTGTTTAGGATTATCAGTGAGGGTATTCAGGGTAATTAGTGAGGGTGCTCAGGATAATTAGTGAGGGTGCTCAGGATCTATCTATAATCAGTGAGATATTTATAAACAGCTTGTGAACGCAGTAAAATGTCAGATGTTGCATTGACAGCATACTAAAAACATTCAACCCAAAGTAGAGCTCATTACCGAGCCTAATTAGCATATTAAAATTAGGTTCCATTCTCCTTGCGCAGACACCGACAGAACATAGTTCACCCAAGCAACCTCTGGAAATCAGAATTGTAGTTTCAGTTTCGCAAAACTGCAACTACGCCTTTAGAAGCTGTTTTAATTTGTCCCCCCCCCCGCCGACTGACTGAATTATAAATTCGAAATTCGAAATTATAATTGGCTGCGCAATTTGTAAAACTCCAAACAGGCAGTTGGATCATAACGATATTCGCTGCCTGACTGAATCGGCTCTCAGAGGCTTGGAGCGGCTAGAAGTTCTGTAAGTCTACCGTGTGCAGCTTCATTGCAAGTTTTGTCCTTTTGCAGGTTACACAAATAATTGTTATTCTGATGCTTATAGTACACTACTGAGCACTATTCAACCGAATGTGTACGCAATATTAAGATTCAAGATTTTATTACTGACAGTCTATAGTATTCCACTGATACCCTGCTGATTCCCTAATGACTCTCTACTGACTCCCTAATGACTCTCTACTGACTCCCTAATGACTCTCTACTGACTCCCTAATGACTCTCTACTGACTCCCTGCTGACTCCCTGCTGACTCTCTACTGACACCCTGCTGACTCCCTACTGACTCTCTACTGACTCTCTACTGACTCTCTACTGACTCTCTACTGACTCTCTTCTGACTCTCTACTGACACCCTGCTGACTCCCTAATGACTCTCTACTGACACCCTGCTGACTCCCTACTGACTCTCTACTGACACCCTAATGACTCTCTACTGACTCTCTACTGACTCTCTACTGACTCTCTACTGACACCCTAATGACTCTCTACTGACTCTCTACTGACTCTCTACTGAATCCCTACCGACTCTCTACTGACACCCTACTGACTCTCTACTGACTCTCTACTGACTCACTACTGACTCCCTAATGGCTCTCTACTGACTCCCTGCTGACTCCCTAATGACTCTCTACTGACTCCCTACTGACTCTCTACTGACTCCCTACTGACTCCCTACTGACACCCTACTGACAATACTGACTCTACTGACACCTTCCAGACTCCAGTGCACCTCTATGCTTCTACTGACATCCCAATGACATTTCCCAAAACTCACTGACGCTCTCCAACCCTCTCCCACAAACCTCTGCAGCACCCTTAACCGGAACAACATTTCCACACTGCCGGAAAATGCTTTTAGCCGAATGGCTCGGCTGAAAACTCTGTAAGTTGTTTTGCTCTCCCTGCGTCCATTTCAAGCTTAGAGAGACGGAGGTAATCCCTCTACTCCAGGCTTTTAGTTCATCATAAATATTGAGTAGCCTAATAACCTTCAGCTAATCTCGAAACTGCAAGAACTCGAAGCCATACCGACCCCCTCCCCCACCTGCTTAACTGCCTCAGTCGACTGGCTGACAACAACTTTATTTGCGACTGTCGCTTGGCCTGGCTGTCCAGGTGGCTCAGACAGCAGCCCCAGCTCGGGCTGCACACCAAGTGCTCTCAGCCGAGACTTCTGTTCGGCTCTCAGGTGGCCGAGTTGAGCAGCTCGGATTTTCAGTGCTCAGGTGAGACTGGGAACTCTGTAAGATGATGATGGCCTTCACCAGCATACCCACAGTTGCAGGAAAGCCTTGGGCACCCTGGCGCAACCCTGACACAGAGTGTTCAGCGACCCTTTGAATTTCTAATCGTCAGAGATGTACAGTCTCTCTGCCTTGGGGGCCAAGCCTTCTCCTTTCGCTTGCGATAGTGTAGATCTCGTAGCAGTTTGTCTATGGTAATTTCTATTTCAACCCCGCAGCCGACCATCACAAGCTCTACCCCTCGGCCTGCGCCATGGCCGAGAGGGCCAACTGTCCCAGGCAGTGCTACTGTCAGGAGGACAATGTCCGCTGCAACCAGAAGGACCTGAGCGAGGTGCCCGAGGATATTCCCACCAATGTGCAGGAGCTGTGAGTGCTATCTATCTATCTATCTATCTATCTATCTATCTGTCTATCTATCTATCTATCTATCTATCTATCTATCTATCTATCTATCTATCTATCTATCTATCTATCTATCTATCTATCTATCTATCTATCTATCTATCTATCTATCTATCTATCTATCTATCTATCTATCTATCTATCTATCTATCTATCTATCTATCTATCTATCTATCTATCTATCTATCTATCTATCTATCTATCTATCTATCTATCTATCTATCTATCTATCTATCTATCTATCTATCTATCTATCTATCTATCTATCTATCTATCTATCTATCTATCTATCTATCTATCTATCTATCTATCTATCTATCTAACTATCTATCTATCTTACCTCAGGCACCTGGAGAACAACAAAATCACACTAATCCGGAGAGGCACATTCCGCCGTCTGACCCAACTGCGTCGACTGTAAGATTTCATTGAAGCGTGAATGTACACTGTGACTGATGCACAATTTAAAAGCCATGTTTTTGCAGATTCCTGAACGGAAATCAAATTTCCCGCTTGGAAGAGGGCGCTTTTGAGGGTCTGGACAATTTGTACTCCCTGTGAGATTACTTATAATCATAATTCCTTTAGTTTTAACCTCTGATTTTATTACATTCCTAGTCATGCTACAATCACGTTTCATTTCTTCAGCGTCCTGAGCAGAAACTCGATTCGAGAGCTTCCGAGGGGAATCTTTCAGGGCCTGAAGTTTCTGCAACTGCTGTGAGTCATTGAGATACCGTGATCGCATTTTGCTGCCCTCTATGTACTTATATACCTTGTCCCTCTATTTCCCCTCACTTCTCACCTCACACAAAGCTTATCATGGAACCCTCAATCTCTTCCCTTTCTCTCACCCTGTCCTCTCTCCCCTCTCTACCCTCGACTCTCCACTCTCCACTCTCCACTCTCCACTGTCCACTCTCCCCTCTCTACTCTCCCCTCGCCACTCTCCCCTCTCCACTCTCCCCTCTTCACTCTCCCCTCTCCACTCTCCCCTCTCCACTCTCCCCTCTCCACTCTCCCCTCTCCACTCTCCCCTCTCCACTCTCCCCTCTCCACTCTCCCCTCTCCACTCTCCACTCTCCCCTCTCCCCTCTCCAATCTCCCCTCTCCACTCTCCCCTCTCCACTCTCCCCTCTCCACTCTCCCCTCTCCACTCTCCCCTCTTCACTCTCCCCTCTCCACTCTCCCCTCTCCACTCTCCCCTCTCCACTCTCCCCTCTCCACTCTCCCCTCTCCACTCTCCACTCTCCCCTCTCCCCTCTCCAATCTCCCCTCTCCACTCTCCCCTCTCCACTCTCCCCTCTCCAATCTCCCCTCTCCACTCTCCCCTCTCCACTCTCCCCTCTCCACTCTCCCCTCTCCCCTCTCTCACTCTCCCCTCTCCACTCTCCCCTCTCCAATCTCCCCTCTCCACTCTCCCCTCTCCCCTCTCCACTCTCTTGTCTCCACTCTCCTCTCTCCACTCTTCCCTCTCCACTCTCCCATCTCCACTCTCCTCTCTCCACTCTCCTCTTTCCACTCTTCCCTCTCCACTCTCCCGTCTCCACTCTCCTCTCTCCGCTCTCCTCTTTCCACTCTCTTCTCTCCCCTCTCCTCTCTCCCCTCTTCCTTGCCTGTCTTCTCCCTCCTAAGCCGAGAGTATTTTCACTCGAGTTTTACTCTGACGTTGAGACTGCCTTGCGCTCTTCTTCAGCTTTCTTCAGTCTGACTTTCGTCTGCTTTTGAAAGGCACTCAACAATCCAGTAGTCAGTCATCACTTGTTTATTGCTCGTCCATTTCTAAAGTCAATAAAAAGTGATTGACAGGTATTTTAGTAACCGAGCATATAGGTCTACTCCTATTTTACAAGTATCGAGCAGTATAATTGTAACTCGAAAATTATGACACATAGACTCTGTGAAGATTTAGGTTATTATTTTTTTACGAGCAGAGCAATGAAGGGTGAAGTTTAGCAACTACTCGGTTGCACATCTGGGCGCATTAAATAAATATTAAAGAATTAGTTTTGTAGAGATAGTAGACTTAGGGTGAGAGTCGGAATGACTCATCATTTTGAGAGTTCATAGGGTCAGACTCACTCATCCTGAGAATCGTGTGAGAGTCAGACTCACTCATCTCAAGAACCGTGTGAGAGTCAGACTCACTCAACTCAAGAACCGTGTCAGAGTCAGACTCACTCATCTCAAGAATCGTGTGAGAGTCAGACTCACTCATCTCAAGAACCGTGTGAGAGTCAGACTCACTCATCTCAAGAATCGTGTGAGAGTCAGACTCACTTAACTCAAGAATCGTGTGAGAGTCAGACTCACTCATCTCAAGAACCGTGTGAGAGTCAGACTCACTCAACTCAAGAATCGTGTGAGAGTCAGACTCACTCATCTCAAGAATCGTGTGATAGTCAGACTCACTCATCTCAAGAATCGTGTGAGAGTCAGACTCACTCATCTCAAGAATCGTGTGAGAGTCAGACTCTCTCATCTCAAGAATCGTGTGAGAGTCAGACTCACTCATCTCAAGAATCGTGTGAGAGTCAGACTCTCTCATCTCAAGAATCGTGTGAGAGTCAGACTCACTCATCTCAAGAATCGTGTGAGAGTCAGACTCACTCATCTCAAGAATCGTGTGAGAGTCAGACTAACTCATCTCAAGAATCGTGTGAGAGTCAGACTCACTCATCTCAAGAATCGTGTGAGAGTCAGACTCACTCAACTCAAGAATCGTGTGAGAGTCAGACTCATCTCAAGAATCGTGTGAGAGTCAGACTCACTCATCTCAAGAATCGTGTGAGAGTCAGACTCACTCATCTCAAGAATCGTGTGAGAGTCAGACTCACTCATCTCAAGAATCGTGTGAGAGTCAGACTAACTCATCTCAAGAATCGTGTGAGAGTCAGACTCACTCATCTCAAGAATCGTGTGAGAGTCAGACTCACTCATCTCAAGAATCGTGTGAGAGTCAGAATCACTCATGTTGAGAATCGTGTGAGAGTCAGACTAACTCATCTCAAGAATCGTGTGAGAGTCAGAATCACTCATGTTGAGAATCGTGTGAGAGTCAGACTCACTCATCTCAAGAATCGTGTGAGAGTCAGACTCACTCATCTCAAGAATCGTGTGAGAGTCAGACTCACTCATCTCAAGAATCGTGTGAGAGTCAGACTCACTCATCTCAACAATCGTGTGAGAGTCAGACTCACTCATCTCAAGAACCGCGTGAGAGTCAGACTCACTCATCTCAAGAATCGTGTGAGAGTCAGACTCACTCATCTCAAGAATCGTGTGAGAGTCAGACTCACTCATCTCAAGAATCGTGTGAGAGTCAGAATCACTCATGTTGAGAATCGTGTGAGAGTCAGACTCACTCATCTCAAGAATCGTGTGAGAGTCAGACTCACTCATCTCAAGAATCGTGTGAGAGTCAGACTCACTCATCTCAACAATCGTGTGAGAGTCAGACTCACTCATCTCAAGAATCGTGTGAGAGTCAGAATCACTCATGTTGAGAATCGTGTGAGAGTCAGACTCACTCATCTCAAGAATCGTGTGAGAGTCAGACTCACTCATCTCAAGAATCGTGTGAGAGTCAGACTCACTCATCTCAACAATCGTGTGAGAGTCAGACTCACTCATCTCAAGAACCGCGTGAGAGTCAGACTCACTCATCTCAAGAATCGTGTGAGAGTCAGACTCACTCATCTCAAGAATCGTGTGAGATTCAGACTCACTCATCTCAAGAATCGTGTGAGAGTCAGACTCATTTAACTCAAGAACCGTGTGAGAGTCAGACTCACTCATCTCAAGAATCGTGTGAGAGTCAGACTCACTTAACTCAAGAATCGTTTGAGAGTCAGACTCACTTAACTCAAGAATCGTTTGAGAGTCAGACTTTCAAATGAGTCTGAAAATGTTCTGAAAAAGTTGCAAATAAAATTCCCTATAAGAATCGTGCGGGAATTTCAGACTCCTGGACGCCAACAAGCTCACCTGCATACCTGAGGACATTTTCCACGAAACAAGGAATTTGGCCATCCTGTAAGCGGCTTCTCTGCTTTTAACAAAACAATGATTCTTGTTTATTGAATAACATTCAAAGTTTCAAATTTCTCCAATATAAATTGTTGTCTTTTTCAGCTCTTTATACAAAAATGAGATCAAATCAATCGCTGAGACCACCTTTGCCCCTCTGAGAAGCATCCAGCAGCTGTGAGTGAGATGTTTTTGTAATATCATTACTTTTACTAATATTAATATTTTCATTGTAAACCCTCTAGTGAGCATTGGAGCTGCCAGACTTTGCAGTTTCTCACGCTGAAGTTCTATTATAAAAATTATTGTTTGCTCACGTAGAGAGTTGTGAGAGAGACTTAGACAGGGTAAAAGAGTCTGGTTGAGCGTTCAGAAATAATATAACAATTTTATTTAGGTCGGTTTCCTGCCCCGAAATGCATTTGTTAAGATACACTAAATCTTCACAATAGCAATCCGGCCCCGCACAATGTTCCTCTCCTCTCTCCTCTCCTCTCTCCTTTCCTCTCCTCTCTCGTCTCCTCTCTCCTTTCCTCTCCTCTCTCGTCTCCTCTCTCCTTTCCTCTCCTCTCTCGTCTCCTCTCTCCTTTCCTCTCCTCTCTCGTCTCCTCTCTCCTTTCCTCTCCTCTCTCGTCTCCTCTCTCCTTTCCTCTCCTCTCTCCTCTCCTCTCTCCTTTCCTCTCCTCTCTCGTCTCCTCTCTCCTTTCCTCTCCTCTCTCCTCTCCTCTCTCCTTTCCTCTCCTCTCTCGTCTCCTCTCTCCTTTCCTCTCCTCTCTCCTCTCCTCTCTCCTTTCCTCTCCTCTCTCCTCTCCTCTCTCCTTTCCTCTCCTCTCTCGTCTCCTCTCTCCTTTCCTCTCCTCTCTCCTCTCCTCTCTTCTTTCCTCTCCTCTCTCCTCTCCTCTCTCCTTTCCTCTCCTCTCTCCTATCCTCTCTCCTTTCCTCTCCTCTCTCCTCTCCTCTCTCCTTTCCTCTCCTCTCTCGTCTCATCTCTTCTCTCCTCTCCTCTCCTCTCTCCTCATCTCCTCTCTTCTCTCCTCTGGTCTCGTATTCTTTCTCCTCTCTTCCCATTTCCTCCATCTCCTCTCTCCTCTTTTCTCTCTCCTCTCCTCTCCACTCCTCTCTTCTCCTTTATCTCCTTTTCCTTCTCCTCTCGCCTCTCCTCTCTCTTATCTCCTTTCCATCTCCTTCATTCTCTCCCCTCTCTCTCCTCCTACGACCTGCAGTCATTCTCTACATTCTCTATCTGGTCTTTGAGTTAAAAAAGTTAGCCGACCCCCCGCTCTTATAGAGAGTTTGAATCCAATACGATATGCTTAAGTTCAATGATATTTGCATCAAGACCTGAAAGTAATTTTATCAAAAGAATGAAAGAAGAAAATCTTGGCTGTTGCTGCTAGCTCAACTGGAAGTCTTTTGTGTCCGAAAATTCGGTCTAAAAGACGAGTAGACAGTTGAACGTCTTAGTAAGATGATTTACTGGCTTGCCTCGTGTCTGAACCGTTGTTGGTATGTTAGTAAAGTAAATTAATCATCGAATATAATGTGAGCCTTGAGAAAATTAATTTCAGATTGATGGCAAAAAGCAACCAGTGTTTTCGGGAGGGGGGGGGGTTAGAACGTCGGACTCCCGACTCAAAGGTCGGGGGTTCGATTCTCGACCCCACTCGGAACTATTTGTGTTCTTGAGCGAGACGCTTAATTCTGCATTGGCGTAGTCAGAATTAAACAAACATTCTAATAGATTTTATTATACCATAGAGACAGCCCATTCACACGATCATGGATGGCTTATAATTATAGTTATTTTGTTATAATTAGCAGAACTGGAACCAATCAATGTTAATGCAAGCGCTTATAAATGCTCGCAATGTTAGATCTGCATTTCGTCACTAATTTGAACTCTATATTTGCCTTCAGGAGTTATATAAACTGTAGGTTATGGATTTAGCAGTCTACAATATTACCTAAAACTGCCTAATCAAGTGTGTGAGTTTGGACAGATTAAGCACCGCATGAGCTCAGGTGAATTGCCATAGGGGGGCACACGAGGTCAAGGCCAATATTTATGGTCAAGAGAATAACTTTTTTAGGATCATTATTTCTTGATTATTCTCAAGTTTCATTTTTAGTATAGTGGATGGAAGTAAGTATGCCATATACAGATATCTATAGATTAGGGTGCTATAAAAGCAGGTTGGGCGTGTCAATCACTGTTCATCAACTGGGATAGACAACACGTGGCAAGGGTCTCAAAGGATGGCAAATCCTTTGCTTTTAGAATGATTTTTGAGTACAGAAGTACTTTGCTATATTCGATAGATTAGGTAGTGAGGAGTCAGGTTCTGCAATGCGCTGGAGGGAGGTTGCGAACTAGAGAGGTTAGGGAGAGAAGCAGAGTTTAAGAATGGGAGGGAGGGGTAGAATGTGAGATTGAGATGGAGAATGTGAGATTGAGAGGAAGCGTGAGATTGAGAGTGTGAGATTCAGAGAGAGAGAGTGACAGTTAGATTGAGAGGGAGAGAGAGGGTGAGATTAAGAGAGAGATAGAAGAGATAGAGAGATAGATAGTGTGAGATTGAGAGGGAGAGGGTGAGATTGAGAGTGAGAAAGGGAGAGGGTGAGATTGAGAGTGAGAAAGGGAGAGGGTGAGATTGAGAGTGAGAAAGGGAGAGGGTGAGATTGAGAGTGAGAAAGGGAGAGGGTGAGATTGAGAGTGAGAAAGGGAGAGGGTGAGATTGAGAGTGAGAAAGGGAGAGGGTGAGATTGAGAGTGAGAAAGGGAGAGGGTGAGATTGAGAGTGAGAAAGGGAGAGGGTGAGATTGAGAGTGAGAAAGGGAGAGGGTGAGATTGAGAGGGAGAGAGGGCGACGATGAAATTGAGAGGGAGAGTGTTTGAGGGAGAGAGGGAGAGGGTGAGATTGAGAGACAGAGTGAGATCTAGCCAGGCATCAAGCATGCAGATGCCGCACAGCCCGTGTTCACATCGCACAAGTAAACAAATTGGGTTCCCAACTGCAAAGATCAATAAGCTGAAGCCCGAGGCGGGCACAAAGTGACAGGCACAAGCAGGTTTGCGCACCGCGCAGGCGCCTCTTTAACTTTCAACTTTTTTTCTGGCTCGAGTGTGCAGTTGTTTTTCGTGGAATTCATGGAGACGAATGTCTGTCACAGGGGCAAATTGGGAGTGTCGCAGATGCTGCAGATGCAGCTGTAGTTAGGGAAAGGTTAAAACCGGGACTAAAAGAGGCTCGGACGTCGAAAGGGTGGAGTACAAAAACACGATCGTGGGGGGATAGAGTGAAATACGTTGCCTACGTAGCTTCCCTCGTTTGGTCCTTCCTCTGATGGGCACTTAAAATGTCCGAAAGGTATATTGTATGGCAAAGAGAGGAGATTAGGAACAAGAGATGAGAGAGAGAGAAGAGACAGAGAGCTGAGAGAAGTTTCAAAGGACCCAAAGTCTGCATCATTCATACCGTACGTGAGTGTGTGCCTGCCAAATTATAATTCAGATCTGCGTAATAATTTTCAAACTTGAAAGCCTGAATGGATTCTTGGTGGGTGGTCGCTAGGAGTGGATTAAATGGCATCGGATTACTGAGTCTCAGAAAGGTAAACAGCTGATGGGAAACTGCCACGTAGGCTATTTTGACATCAATATATCACAGTCTGTGAAAGTGCGTTTAGTAGGGGTTCCCAACACTCGGTTGAACTTAAACAACGAATACAATACAATGTTCTGCCTTCTTTTTGTAGTTTCGAATGTCTCAATGAAAGAAACAAAAGGCCGAAATTCAGATCCAAAAGCCAAAATCCAGAAGCCAAAAGCCAAAATCCAGAAGCCAGAAGCCAAAAGCCAGAAGCCAGAAGCCAGAATCCAGAAGCCAAAAGTCAGAAGCCAAAAGCCAAAATCCAGAAGCCAAAAGCCAAAATCCAGAAGCCAAAAGCCAAAAGCCAGAAGCCAGAAGCCAGAATCCAGAAGCCAGAAGCCAGAAGCCAAAAGCCAAAATAAAAATCCAAAGCCAGAAGCCAAAATAAAAAATCCAAAAGCCAAAAGCCAAAAGCCAGGACCCAAAGGACAGAAACCAGAGACCAGAAATCAAAGGGCAGAATCCAAATGCAAAAGCCGGAAGCCAAAGAAGCCAAAGAGAAAAAGTCGAAATCCAAAAGCTAAACGCCAAAGCCAAAATCTAAAATCCAGAAGCCAAAAGCCAAAAACCAGAAGCCGAAATCCAAAAGCCAGAAGCCAAAAGCCAAAAATCAAGAACCAAAAGCCAAAAGCCAAAAGCCAAAAGCCAAAAGCCAAAAGCCAAGAACCAGAAGCCAAAAGCCAAAAGCCAAAAACCAAAATCCAAAAGCCAAAAGCCAAAAACCAAAAGCCAAAAACCAAAAAACAAAAGCCAAAAGCCAAAAGCCAAAAGCCAAAAACCAAAAGCCAAAAACCAAAAAACAAAAGCCAAAAACCAAAAACCAAAAGCCAAAAACCAAAAACCAAAAGCCAAAAGCCAAGAACCAGAAGCCAAAAGCCAAAAGCCAAAAACCAAAATCCAAAAGCCAAAAGCCAAAAACCAAAAGCCAAAAACCAAAAAACAAAAGCCAAAAGCCAAAAGCCAAAAGCCAAAAACCAAAAGCCAAAAACCAAAAAACAAAAGCCAAAAACCAAAAACCAAAAGCCAAAAGCCAAAAACCAAAAGCCAAAAGCCAAAAACCAAAGCCAAAAGCCAAAAACCAAAAGCCAAAAGCCAAAAGCCAAAAGCCAAAAACCAAAAGCCAAAATCCAAAAGCCAGAAGCCAAAAGCCAAAAATCAAGAACCAAAAGCCAAAAGCCAAAAGCCAAAAGCCAAAAGCCAAAAGCCAAGAACCAGAAGCCAAAAGCCAAAAGCCAAAAACCAAAATCCAAAAGCCAAAAGCCAAAAACCAAAAGCCAAAAACCAAAAAACAAAAGCCAAAAGCCAAAAGCCAAAAGCCAAAAACCAAAAGCCAAAAACCAAAAAACAAAAGCCAAAAACCAAAAGCCAAAAGCCAAAAGCCAAAAACCAAAAGCCAAAAGCCAAAACCCAAAGCCAAAAGCCAAAAACCAAAAGCCAAAAGCCAAAAGCCAAAAGCCAAAAACCAAAAGCCAAAAGCCAAAAGCCAAAAACCAAAAGCCAAAAACCAAAAGCCAAAGCCAAAAGCCAAAAACCAAAAGCCAAAAACCAAAAGCCAAAAGCCAAAAGCCAAAAGCCAAAAGCCAACTGTCTCTCCGCAGCACCATCGCCGGCAATCCATTTGTCTGCGACTGCAACCTCCGCTGGCTGAACGACTTCCTCCGCGAGCACCCTCGCCTGGCCAGCAGCGACAATGTCTGCGACAGCCCCGACCGCATGGCGCGCAAAAAACTCGGCGAAGTTGCTAGCCGTAAGTTCCGCTGTCGAGACGGCGAATCCGAGGCGACTCGAAATGCCGGCAGGTGCGAACTGTACGCCGAGTGTCCCGCCAATTGCAAGTGCGAGGGCGACACGGTGGACTGCAGCTGGAAGAGGCTCACGTCTCTGCCTAAGAATTTGCCGGTAGCCACCCGTCACCTGTGAGACTTCTCAAGACTGTTGTTGATCTATTGATTGTGTCTTTCTCTCTTCTCTTGCCCTGTCTCGTATAACAAACTAATTAGTATAACAAACCAACTATTGAAACAAACCAACTAGTATAACAAACCAACTATTAAAACAAACCAACTAGTATAACAAACCAACTATTAAAACAAACCAACTAGTATAACAAACCAATTAGTATAACAAACCAATTAGTATAACAAACCATTTAGTATAACAAACCAATTAGTATAACAAACAAACTATTAAAACAAACCAACTAGTATAACAAACCAACTAGTATAACAAACCAACTAGTATAACAAACCAATTAGTATAACAAACCAACTATTAAAACAAACCAACTATTAAAACAAACCAACTAGTATAGCAAACCAACTAGTATAACAAACCAACTAGTATAACAAACCAACTAGTATAACAAACCAACTAGTATAACAACCCAACTAGTAAAACAAGCCAACTAGTATAACAAACCAACTAGTATAACAAACCAACTAGTATAACAAACCAACTATTAAAACAAACCAACTATTAAAACAAACCAACTAGTATAACAAACCAACTAGTATAACAAACCAATTAGTATAACAAACCAACTAGTATAACAAACCAACTAGTATAACAAACCAATTAGTATAACAAACCAACTAGTATAACAAACCAATTAGTATAACAAACCAACTAGTATAACAAACCAATTAGTATAACAAGCCAATTAGTATAATAAATCAATTAGTATAACAAACCAATAACAAACCAACTAGTATAAAAAACTATAGTATAACAAATCAGCTAGTATAACAAACCTAACAGCAAATTAAAAAACCGCAAATTTTCCAGGAAACTCTCCGACAACATGATTCGCGATGTGCCTGTGAATTCAATTTTGAAAAAATTAAAAAATCTCCAATCAATGTAAGTATTCCAATATGGATTTTTGCTTTGAACACACCTGGCTTAAAATTAAGGTTGTTTTAATCACTTAAATTTTTGACATCGACCTTTACTTTCAACTCCAACAGCGACTTGAGCAACAATCTGATTGCCACGATTGAGCCGGATAGTTTCCGCGAAAATTCCAACCTGGAAGTGCTTAATCTCTCCGGGAATAAGCTGCGCTCCTTGGATCCCAGAATGCTGAGCGGCCTGGACAAGCTCAAGATACTGTGAGCACTGCGGTCTTTGGAGAATTTTGCTGGAAAAAATGGGCTTCTACTCGTAAATGGGGAATTCCAAATTGGTTGTCAGGGAATTCCAAATTGGTTGTCAGGGAATTCTAAATTGGGTGTCAGGGAATTCTAAATTGGGTGTCAGGGAATTCTAAATTGGTAGTCAGGGAATTCTAAATGGGATGTCAGGGAATTCCAAATTGGTTGTCAGGGAATTCCAAATTGGTTGTCAGGGAATTCCAAATTGGTTGTCAGGGAATTCTAAATTGGGTGTCAGGGAATTCTAAATGGGATGTCAGGGAATTCCAAATTGGTTGTCAGGGAATTCTAAATTGGGTGTCAGGGAATTCTAAATGGATGTCAGGGAATTCCAAATGGGATGTCATTGAATTTCAAATCGGGTCTCATGGAATTCAAAATCAGTGAATTCTAAAATGGCTGTCAGGAAATTCCAAATTGGTTGTCAGGGAATTCCAAATTGGTTGTCAGGGAATTCTAAATTGGGTGTCAGGGAATTCTAAATTGGAAGTCAGGGAATTCCAAATGGTTGTCAGGGAATTCCAAATGGATGTCAGGGAATTCCAAATGGGATGTCATTGAATTTCAAATCGGGTCTCATGGAATTCAAAATCAGTGAATTCTAAAATGGCTGTCAGGAAATTCTAAATCGGGTGTCAGGGAATTCTAAATTAGGTGTCAGGACTAACTAAAATGGTATAATATAGACTTTAATTAGCTCCAGTATATGCCCAACACCATCAACCAACTCATTTCAGACAAATGAGCAACAACCATCTATCCTGTCTGAACAGTGACACTTTTCAAGAGACACCAAACATAACGGTTCTGTGAGTTCATTATAACAATTATTTTAACTAACCATTAGGGTTGCTTTTAACTTTTTAAAATTCCAATGATGTGTCAAAAATTGGCAAAACTTTCTTCAGATCGGTATCGCAAAACCAGATTCGATGCGTTATGGAGGGCACATTTGATACTCTGCAAAACTTGACTTCACTGTAAGTTCATCGGTGTAAAGTCGTATTAACGCAGTAATTTTCGGAGTGCTTCTACACTGTCACTCAGCCAGTTCTGTCACTCAGCACCCGGAGGATCCTTCATTTTTTATAAACTTTCCATCCCCAGATGAAAACTTGAGTGACAGCTGGTCTCACTTCGCTTCTCTCTTTTCTCCTCCCTGTGTTTTTATGGGCATTTTCTATCCTCACCACAGACTCACTGAATCCAATAGAGAGTTTTGAAAACAATTTAAACTGAAAAATTTTACTGCTGATGATGGGGTCTTTGAGGTCACTGACGACTAATGTCTGAGAATGTTTTTTGGAGGATGAGGTATTTGCATTGTCATTGTGAGCATTTGTACTTTGAAGGGTCAACTTTTGTTTAAGGTTGGCTTGTATCTTCTTTTCGTTCGTGTCTTGAAGTTTCGTTCGTGCCTCTGTGGGTTGAGTTTTGGCGCCCCTGTATATTGAGTTTTGGCGCCTCTGTGTCTTGAGTTTTGGCGCCTCTGTGTCTTGAGTTTTGGCGCCCTGTATATTGAGTTTTGGCGCCCCTGTATATTGAGTTTTGGCGCCCCTGTATATTGAGTTTTGGCGCCCCTGTATATTGAGTTTTGGCGCCTCTGTGTCTTGAGTTTTGGCGCCCTGTATATTGAGTTTTGGCGCCTCTGTGTCTTGAGTTTTGGCGCCCTGTATATTGAGTTTTGGCGCCCCTGTATATTGAGTTTTGGCGCCCTGTATATTGAGTTTTGGCGCCCCTGTATATTGAGTTTTGGGCGCCTCTGTATGTTGAGGTTTGGCGCCCCTGTGTCTATAAGTTTGGCGCCCTTATATCTATAAGTTTGGCGCCCCTATATCTATAAATTTGGCGCCCCTATATCTATAAGTTTGGCGCCCCTGTATCTATAAGTTTGGCGCCCCTGTGTCTATAAGTTTGGCGCCCCTGTGTCTATAAGTTTGGCGCCCCTGTGTCTTTAAGTTTGGCGCCCTGTGTCTATAAGTTTGGCGCCCCTGTATCTATAAGTTTGGCGCCCCTGTGTCTATAAGTTTGGCGCCCCTGTGTCTATAAGTTTGGCGCCCCTGTGTCTATAAGTTTGGCGCCCCTGTGTCTATAAGTTTGGCGCCCCTGTGTCTATAAGTTTGGCGCCCCTGTGTCTATAAGTTTGGCGCCCCTGTGTCTATAAGTTTGGCGCCCCTGTGTCTATAAGTTTGGCGCCCCTGTGTCTATGCTTCCTTATCAACCCGCACCTCAGGCACTTGGATTTGAACCCTCTGCACTGCAACTGTCACATGAAGTGGCTTCCACCGTTTGCCGTGGCCAACCACCAGCTCATGCGCAACTCACAGCCCCTGTGCCGCTCGCCCGACCTGCTCAAGGACACCCCAGTGGTGAGTCTTCAGAGCAGGCACTTCGTCTGTCAGCAGGACCCCAGCATGGGCTGTCAAGGAGTGCCGCCCTGCTGCTCTGGCGATGCCGTCAGTGAGTTTCTGTCTAACAAGTTTTACAGTAGCTGTCTAACAGGTGTTACAGTAGATTCTGTCTAACACAGGGATTGCCAAAATCTGGCCCACGGGCCGCATGTGGCCCTCTAAGCCTCTCTATCCAGCCCTCGGGTTGTTTGAAACTTCACAATAGCAATCCGGCCTGCTCAGGGTTTGTGTCTGTTCTCAGCTCTCTTCTCTCAAATCTACTCTCTCCTTTTCTCCCCTTTTCTCTCCTCTTTTCTCCTCTCTCTCCTCTCTAACCCTCCTCTCTTTTCGTGTCTTCTCCTCTCCTCTCCTCCCCTCTCCTGTCCTCTCCTCTCCTCTCCTCTCCTCTCCTCTCCTCTCCTCTCCTCTCCTCTCCTCTCCTCTCCTCTCCTCTCGCCTCCTCTCCTGTTCCTTCCCCTCTCCTCTACTTCTACCCATTCTCCTATCGCTTCTCCCTATAATTTCATCTCTCCTCTCCTCTCTTTCGCCTCACCTCGCCTCTCTTTTCTCCTATCTCTAATCTCCCTCCTCTCTCTCTGCCAGCAGTGATATGCTAAGGTTCTCTCTCTGGCCCTTGAAGTAAAGAAAGTTTTTACCAACCCTTGGTATAACAGATGTTACAGTAGATGTCTAACAGAAAACACAACCAAACCCTGAAATAAGTATTTTATCAAGTTATTAATCCTTAAGAAGAACTTGAATTATCTGACGCACAGATGGCTTTTAGCAAAAAAATCAAACTATAAATACCGTAAACCCTCGACCGCACACGAATAAACAAAGTATTTATATTATTTTCACTGACACATGCATCCATCACTCAAGAGGAACTTTCAAAAAAAATATTTTACCATAACAGGCTGCGATCACAGAGCCTTCTGTCCGAAGAAATGCGAATGCGAGGGGTCAGTGGTGCGGTGCATCGGCCAGGGGCTGACAGAAGTTCCTGATCACATTCCCGTTGACAGCACACAGCTGTGAGTGGCACTTCAGAGACCTCTTTTCTTTGTTTCGCTGTAAACTGAACTTAAATAGAGTTTTGTTTTAATTTGAACTGATGCGTTTCTTAGAAAGAATGTTTCTTTATTAATTACTTTTTCTTAGAAAAAATATTTTGACTTTGGCGACTACTTTTTAAGCGACTTTTAAATGATGTTATGAAAGCACCTTGTTAAGTTTTAAGTTTTGCTTTGTTTAAATTTAAATTAAGGTCTCTAAATTTAGGTTTAATTTTAGTGGCACTAAATATTTAGTTTTAGTGGCGCCTAAAATTTTTAGTTTTAATGGCTCCTTAAATGAATTTATAAAGTCACCTAAAATTTGTTTAAATTTCGCTTTCAAGTTTGTTTTAGTGGCGTCTAAAATTTTGTAGTAATGGCGCCTAAAATTTAGTTTTAGTGGCGCCTAAAATTCAGTTTTAGTGGCGCCTAAAATTCAGTTTTAGTGGCGCCTAAAATTCAGTTTTAGTGGCGCCAAAAATTTTGTTTTAATAGCGCTGGCCTGTTCATTAGTTGCGCCTTTGATCTTTGGTTTCCAATGAAACTGTTAACACCGGGACTTGAATAATAATCAAATTTGCAGATTTCTCGGACAAAACCTGATCGAGCAGTTGAACTTCACTCGATTGAATCGTCTGCGCAACCTCAAGTTGCTGTAAGCAAGAAATCTTCAATTGTTAAATCCTTGATAAGGATAAATTTGGGAGTGTATAACACTCACAGTGACAGTGACAGTGACAGTGGCAGTGACAGTGACAGTCACAGTGACAGTGACAGGGACAGTGACAGTGACAGTGACAGTGACAGTGACAGTGACAGTGACAGTGACAGTGACAGTGACAGTGACAGTGACAGTGACAGTGACAGTGACAGTGACAGTGACAGTGACAGTGACAGTGACAGTGACAGTGACAGTGACAATGACAGTGACAGTGACAGGGACAGTGACAATGACAGTGACAGTGACAGGGACAGTGACAGTGACAGTGACAGTGACAGTGACAGTGACAGTGACAGTGACAGTGACAGTGACAGTGACAGTGACAGTGACAGTGACAATGACAGTAGCAGTGACAGTGACAGTGACAGTGACAGTGACAGTGACAATGACAGTAGCAGTGACAGTGACAGTGACAGTGACAGTGACAGTGACAATGACAGTAGCAGTGACAGTGACAGTGACAATGACAGTGACAGTGACAGTGACAGTGACAATGACAGTGACAGTGACAGTGACAGTGACAGTGACAGTGACAGTGACAGTGACAGTGACAGTGACAGTGACAGTGACAGTGACAGTGACAGTGACTCTGAAAGTGAAAATGTGGTTTACAGAGATGAATAGCAAAGAACAGGACAGGAAAACAGAAATACAAATACAATAACCAGTCAATATCCTTAATTCCTTGAAACCGGCCTTCAGCGACCTGAGTCACAACCAGCTGTACGGACTGAAATCCAACATGTTTGCCAACATGTCCAACCTGGAATCTTTGAGCGTCAGCTTCAACAAGCTGGCTTGCGTGGAGGCTCGCGCATTTGCCGGACTGAGCAAACTGAAAGTTCTGTAAGAATTCGATTGACAATACTATATTTTAATACAGTACTGATAGACAATAATTGCAGTTATGAATCATTTGTGTCTTAAATTTTCAGAATCCTACAAGGAAACGATATAAATTCTCTGCCGTTTGGCTCCTTTGATGATTTAAGTCTGCTTACCACGATGTGAGTCTCCTTTTGTCACTCTCCTACTCTCCTTGTCACTCTCCAACTCTCCCTGTCACTCTCCTACTCTCCCTGTGACTCTCCTACTCTCCCTGTCACTCTCCAACTCTCCCTGTCACTCTCCTACTCTCCCTGTCACTCTCCTACTCTCCCTGTCACTCTCCTACGCTCCCTGTCGCTCCCTGCGTTAACTCTCCCTGTCACTCTCCTACTCTCCCTGTCACTCTACTGCTTTCTCTCTGTCACTCTCCTACTCTCCCTGTCACTCTCCTACTTTCTCTCTGTCACTCTCCTACTCTCCCTGTCACTCTCCTACTCTCCCTGTCACTCTCCTACTCTCCCTGTCACTCTCCTACTCTCCCTGTCACTCTCCTACTCTCCCTGTCACTCTCCTACTCTCCATGTCACTCTCCTACTTTCTCTCTGTCACTCTCCTACTCACTTTGTCACTCTCCTACTCTCCCTGTTAATCTGCGTTAACTTTTAACTTCCATCCCAAACCCGTTTAATACAGCGGACTCAACCAGAATCCAATTCACTGCGACTGCAACGTCAAATGGTTGATCGATTTCTTCCAACGACGAGGACTTGACAATGGCCTGTCCCTTTGCGCCTCTCCGCCGGATCTGGCCATGAAGCCCATCTACCATGCCAGGCCTGATGACTTTGTCTGCACTAGTGAGCCACCTTTGGATTCTGTACGGGTAGATAGATAGATAGATAGATAGATAGATAGATAGATAGATAGATAGATAGATAGATAGATAGATAGATAGATAGATAGATAGATAGATAGATAGATAGATAGACAGATAGATAGATAGATAGATAGATAGACAGATAGATAGATAGATAGATAGATAGATAGATAGATAGATGGATGGATAGATGGATGGATGGATAGATAGATAGACAGATAGATAGATAGACAGATAGATTTCCCTAATTCAAAACTGCAAGCAAAGCCTGGTTGGAGTCATCAAGCCCAAGTGCCCCACATCGCTGCTATTTAATTCTGATTAGTTTTGTTATAAAAATTCAAACGCAGAATACTTCAGCAAGCAGCCAAAAGCAACACTTAAAAGCCACTCGAAGCGCAGCAAGAAACTTACAAGATCAGAAGCTACCCGAAAGGAAAGATCCCATTAGGGAAAAACAGCAAATATCCCACTTTAGAGAGTGAAAGGATTTGCTGTCGTCCTGTTCCACATTGCGCAGTGGAGCCAGACGTCCATTTGCTTTAAGCCGTCCTCCGCAAAGCCAGAAATTCTGCTTCTAATAGAAGCTCTCTGAAGCAAAAGCCGACATCGCTCTCTCCGTGCACTGGCCACTTTTAGCAATTGCTTTTAACAAAGCGGCTGCCACTATAAGTCATTGCTCCGTTTTTGGGGCCCCTAAAGCACTTGCTTGAACCCAGAATTCTCATAGCCAGCTTTAATGTTCCAACCGAAGATTTGCAAGCTAAGCGATCAGTTTTTAACAATTACCAGCTTAAGAGTCGTTTGTGCCTGCAATCTGTGCAGATAATTGCATGCCTGGTCAAAAAGCTTTCCACTCACTGTCCGCACAAACTGCGCTTGATGGAGCAGTTGATGGTTCTAAAACAGGTTAAATATGAAATGGCTGAGAGGCTGAGGCAGACTGGCTGGCGCTACGATAGACATCAAGACAGACACTGGTTTTATGTACTGAGATTTGAGTGGCACTTAATACGGGCAGATACTAGGACGGACACCAATACAGACACTAGGCCAGACACTAGGACAGACAATAGGACAGACACTAGGACAGACACTAGGACAGACACTAGGACAGACACTAGGACAGACACTAGGACAGACACTAAGACAGACACTAAGACAGACACTAAGACACACACTAGGACAGACACTAGGACAGACACTAGGACAGATACTAGGACAGACACTAGGACAGACACTAGGACAGACACTAGGACAGACACTAGGACAGACACTAGGACAGACACTAGGACAGACACTAGGACAGACACTAGGACAGACACTAGGACAGACACTAGGACAGACACTAGGACGACATTAGGACAGATACTGGGACAGACACCAGGACAGACACTAGGACAGACACTAGAGCAGACACTAGAGCAGACACTAGAGCAGACTCTGAGACAAATGCGTGTACTTAAGACAGACACTAATGACAGATGTTAGGACGGACAGTCAGATTAATTCGTGTCCTAATAAAGAACCTTGAGATGATTAGAAAAACGCAAAACCAGTACGACAAAGTACCAAAGTGACCCCATAGTTTTGAACTTAACCTACCGGTAAATGCGCATCTCAATTCCACGTCTTTTATCCCCTCCTGCTCACCAGCTGCCACGCAGCTTAACCACTCCAAGTGCAATATCTGCAGCACGGAGCCCTGCCTCAACGGCGGCACCTGTCGAACAGTCTCCTACGATCGATTCGCCTGCGACTGTCCGGCCGGATTCGAGGGCAAACGGTGCCAGAACCGGCTGGACGCCTGCTTCGGCAGTCCGTGTCACAATCAGGCCGAGTGCGAGGTCCTGCGTTTCGGACGCTACAGGTTGGGCGACTTTGGGATTTTTGTTGCCTATAGCTTTGAAATTGATTCAGACTCAATGATTGATGAAGATCTCTCACCTGACAAGTTTTGTTGGGGCTAAGGGGGTTGTAGCTTAGTGGTAAGAGCGTCGGACTCACGACTGAAAGGTTGGGGGTTCGATTCCCTATCTCACTGGAATAATTTGTGTCTTTGAGCAGGACACTTAACTCTGCTTTGCGTCAGCTCACCCAGCTGTAAAATTGGTGCCAGCATTAGCTGGGGTAATTGAGGGTGTGTGTGGCGACCCCCCAGTCCTTGGACTGAACAGCCGTACGCAATAGCTGCGGCTGAGCTGTCGGTTGCACATCTGCCATTAGGGCAGGTGTAATCAAATATGATTCTTTGTGTCATAGTGTCCGACTTGACGCACCAACTTTAACTTGGCGTCCTGAATTTGGAACTCGGATGCCAAATTGTCACCCCTGCTTTTTCCAATCTACCTAGGTAGATGCCATTCGATTTGAATCGCACATTTTCTGTAACTGACTATTCCAAGAACTTCTGGGATTTCAAGACTTCTCTTGATTGTTAAATTTGACTAACCTGTAAACATGGAGTTTGCAGACTTCTGTGACTTCTGTAGGTCAGAAAGGCTCCGCAGTGTAAAGGATAGGGTAGAGATGCTTTGTAACCCTATTTGATTTTAACTTTCTAACTCGATTTTCAAGTTGGCGCCTTGGAATCTTGACGTTTACTCTGGATCTAAAATCAAGGTCAAGAAATAATAAATCAAGACTGAGAGATAGACGCATTTACCACGGAGCTATTCTAAAGTCTCCGATTGAAGCGACTGCTGTCGTAAGAGTGTAAAAGACAGATCTTTTTGTTTACAACCCAGCACGCCTCATCTGCATGGGCGGTTGAAAAACCGGAATTTAGGCCATCGCATGGTTGGTGCTTGACCAGGTTCATGCAGCCTGCATCTTCACCGCGTCCCAGCAGATGTCCACCAGATTTTTCTGGGCCTTTAAGTGGGGGAATAAAATCCTAAATCCCCACAAGCCATCTCTGGGGGTCAATGATTGATAGCGTCCATTTAGACTTTTAGAGTCTTCCACTGACTGGCCTTTAGCAGACAAAAAGTCGACCAAGAAACACCCCCCGTTATTAATCAACTACAACAACAGGTGTCGATGCAAGATCGGTTTCTCCGGCACGCACTGCGAGACCAATATTGACGATTGTATTGGTCACAGGTGTCAGAACAATGCCACCTGTTTGGACGGCGTGAACAACTACACCTGCAGTTGCTCTCCGGGATTCACTGGGCGGTACTGCGAAACCCGACTACATTACTGCACGCACTACAACCCGTGCCAGAACGGCGGCGAATGCCTAACAGATCCTGCAATTGGCTACAGGTGAGGCTGCCGGAAGAAATCGTCTTCAGGTTTGGCTCTGCTCTACCTTAATCCAACCATTAGTTTTGTCTCAATTAAGTGAACAGAATTCCTAAAAGAAACATTAGTAATTAGCATCAATCAGCCCAAAACAGAACGAATTCTGGGCGTTTAAAAGGGTAAAAAACGCATTCATTAAGCAGAAAAATGGGGCTTTTCCTAATGTGGGGTTGCGAAATACCAAGAATTCCTGAAGCCACTTAACAGACGCAATTTGTGTCGTCATTTTGCTTGGCACAAGAAGATTTTTTTGGTGTGCCGTTGAAATGCTGGTTAAAAACAGCCTTTTCTGACGTTCGGCGATAAAGCTGACATGACGAAAGTCTCCATTGATGTTTCTGTCATTCTTTTACACTCGCGTTCTTGGGGTCACGCAAATAGAATTTAGAATGCCATCGGATGTCTTAAGGCGGGAAAAATGACCAATGCTGCGTGGTGCTGTGAGGCCAAGAGGAAAATGAAAAGTTTTGCTTGTCTGTCTGTCTGCCTGCTTTGGTAAAATTGGTATACCCTTTTCTGTCTGTCTCTCTGCCTGTCTGTCTGTCTTAGGAGTGTCTGTCCGTCTGTCTTTATAGTGTCTGTCTGTCTTAGTGTCTGTCTGTCTTAGGAGTGTCTGTCCGTCTGTCTTTATAGTGTCTGTCTATCTTAGTGTCTGTCTGTCTTAGTGTCTGTCTGTCTTAGTGTCTGTCTATCTTAGTGTCTGTCTGTCTTAGTGTCTGTCTGTCTTAGTGTCTGTCTGTCTTAGTGTCTGTCTGTCTTAGTGTCTGTCTGTCTTAGTGTCTGTCTGTCTTAGTGTCTGTCTGTCTTAGTGTCTGTCTGTCTTAGTGTCTGTCTGTCTTAGTGTCTGTCTGTCTTAGTGTCTGTCTGTCTTAGTGTCTGTCTGTCTTAGTGTCTGTCTGTCTTAGTGTCTGTCTGTCTTAGTGTCTGTCTGTCTTAGTGTCCGTCTGTCTGTCTGTCTGTATTAATGTCTGTCTGTCTGTCTGTCTTAGTGTCCGCCCGTCTTAGTGTCCGCCCGTCTTAGTGTCCGTCTGTCTGTCAGTCTGTTTTGTCTTTCTGTCTATTCTCCTCTTCTTCCCTCACCCACTCGGCAGGTGCAAATGCGTCACAGGCTGGGAGGGCCGTAACTGCGACACCAATCCCGACAACTGCCGCCGTCAAACGCAGCCGTGCATGAACGGTGGCTCCTGCATCGATGGCATCGGCAGCTACACCTGCCAGTGCCGGCCCGGCTACACCGGGAGGCTGTGCGAGCGTCTAGAGATGGCCAGCCTCATCATGGATGTACCAGATGCCGCCGTGAACAGAGGCGTCTGCACGCATCACGAATGTTTAAATGGCGGTCGCTGCATTCAAGAGGGCAGCGAATACCGGTGCCAGTGTCTTGCTGGTGAGTACGTGTTTTTTATTTCACAAAAGCCACAGTGCGCACTACGCTACTAAGAGGGGAAATGTGCGGTTATTATTACATTTTTACAAGATTTTTAGCATGTCTTTTTATAAGCAGCACGTTTATTGCTCCCTCCTGCTAATTAACGGCGCCCCTTTGACACTTGCTGATGGCTCCTCCTTTGCATCTCTCCCGATGACTCCCCCTTTGCGTCTCTCCCGATGACTCCCCCTTTGCGTCTCTCCCGATGGCGCCCCTTTGCGTCTCTCCCGATGACTCCCCCTTTGCGTCTCTCCCGATGGCTCCCCCTTTGCGTCTCTCCCGATGACTCCCCTTTGCATCTCCCCCGATGACTCCCCCTTTGCGTCTCTCCCGATGGCTCCCCCTTTGCAGCTCTCTCGATGGCGCCCCTTTGCATCTCTCTCGATGGTGCCCCTTTGCATCTCTCTCGATGGCGCCCCTTTGCATCTCTCCCGATGACTCCCCTTTGCATCTCCCCCGATGACTCCCCCTTTGCGTCTCTCCCGATGGCTCCCCCTTTGCAGCTCTCTCGATGGCGCCCCTTTGCATCTCTCTCGATGGTGCCCCTTTGCATCTCTCTCGATGGCGCCCCTTTGCATCTCTCCCGATGACTCCCCCTTTGCATCTCTCCCCCTTTGCATCTCAATCATCTCAACTTTCTCCTATTGTCAGGCTACGAAGGCAAGAAATGCGAGAAACTCACTCAAGTCGGCTTCTACGACGATTCGTTCGCTCGTATAGAAACTAGCAGAATTTATCCCTCGGGCAACATCACCATGGAGATGGCCACTCAGCAACGTCAGGGTCTGCTTCTGTACGCAGGAAATGCCTCAGCGTACCTGATTATGAGTCTGTTCAATGGCTACATCAGGTTCAGCTACAGTCTGGGCGTTGCCCCGGGCGCCAACGGTTATACCTACGTGAAAATCAACGACGGGAAATTTCACACGGTCCAGGCGATTATAAACCGGGAAACTGTGACGCTAAGCGTGGACGGAATGGCTAAGACCATATCCGCTACCTACGTGGCTGATGCAGTGGCCAGATCTGTTGACGCGCTTAGCGAAGCGATCTATATTGGCACACTGCCAGCGGCTAAGAGAGACGATATGCAGTCCAATGTCAATATCAGAGAGACGTTCAGCTTCGGAGGTGAGAATTTGATGATAGAAATGAGGACAGAAGTGAACGGACATCACAGACAGACAGACAGACAGACAGACAGACAGACAGACAGACAGACAGACAGACAGACAGACAGACAGACAGACAGACAGACAGACAGACAGACAGACAGACAGACAGACAGACAGACAGACAGACAGACAGACAGACAGACAGACAGACAGACAGACAGACAGACAGACAGACAGACAGACAGACAGACAGACAGACAGACAGACAGACAGACAGACAGACAGACAGACAGACAGAGACAGACAGACAGACAGACAGACAGACAGACGGACAGACAGACAGACAGAAACTAGAGCAAACACAAAAGCAACCCACTCTGACACAAGCACTTGACATAATAGCAACTCACCTCTACCCGCAGGCTGCGTGAAGCGAATGCTAGTGAACGGCAAGCTGGTGAACTTCAAGCTGAGCGATCCAACCAATCGCAGGCTGATTGCCGGCTGTCCCGCATTCGCTAAGCCAGCAAATCCATGCGAGAAGCCGAACCTGTGCAAGAATCGTGGCGTCTGCCAGCCGAGGGTAGAGCAACCGGCGGGTTACAGGTGCAAGTGCCGGCCTAATTTTACTGGCCGCAACTGCGAAGGTAATTAAGGATATAAATAACAGTAGTTAGAATGTATAAAATCAGTAATTAGGATGTAGAAATCAGTAAATAGAATGTAGAAATCAGTAATTAGGATGTAGAAATTAATTTGGATGTAGATATAAATACGATGTAATTTAAATGTAGAAATAAGTAATTACAATGTAGAAATCAGTAGTAATTAGAATGTAGAAGTCAGTAGTAATTGGAATGTAGAAATCAGTATGTAGGGTTAGAAATCAGTAGTTAGAGTTAGAAATCAGTAGTTAGAGTTAGAAATCAGTATGTAGGGTTAGAAATCAGTAGTTAGAGTTAGAAATCAGTATGTAGGGTTAGAAATCAGTAGTTAGGGTTAGAAATCAGTATGTAGGGTTAGAAATCAGTAGTTAGGGTTAGAAATCAGTATGTAGGGTTAGAAATCAGTAGTTAGGGTTAGAAATC
Source organism: Macrostomum lignano (assembly GCA_002269645.1). Lineage (NCBI taxonomy): Eukaryota > Metazoa > Platyhelminthes > Macrostomidae > Macrostomum > Macrostomum lignano. Next base: position 176,837 of record NIVC01000327.1, read on the forward strand.
AGTAGTTAGGGTTAGAAATCAGTAATTAGGGTTAGAAATCAGTAATTAGGCTGTATAAATGCGTATTTAGGCAGACAGATTAGGCTGTAGAAATGCGTATTTAGGCAGACAGATTAGGCTGTAGAAATGCGTATTTAGGCAGACAGATTAGGCTGTAGAAATGCGTATTTAGGCAGACAGATTAGGCTGTAGAAATCCGTATTTAGGCTGTAGAAATCAGTAATTAGGCAGACAGATTAGGCTGTAGAAATCCGTAGTTAGGCTGTAGAAATCCGTATTTAGGCTGTAGAAATCCGTAGTTAGGCTGTAGAAATCCGTAGTTAGGCTGTAAAAATCAGTAATTAGGCTTTAGAAATCCGTAGTTAGGCTGTAAAAATCAGTAATTAGGCTGTAGAAATCCGTATTTAGGCTGTAGAAATCAGTAATTAGGCTTTAGAAATCAGTAATTAGACTGTAGAAATCCGTAGTTAGGCTGTAAAAATCAGTAATTAGGCTGTAGAAATCCGTATTTAGGCTGTAGAAATCAGTAATTAGGCTTTAGAAATCAGTAATTAGACTGTAGAAATCCGTATTTAGGCTGTAGAAATCCGTATTTAGGCTGTAGAAATCCGTATTTAGGATGTAGAAATCAGTAACTATTGGTAATTAGTTAGGGTACATAAGTTACTTAGGCTCCAATCTGCACATTGTAATTCGAATTAGGTATTACCGTATTAGCACTTAGAATAATACTAATTTCTAACACTAACTCATTTGTAATTCGTCCGTCCATCGATTTTCCCTCTTAGAAAAAGCCTGCAAGCGGCTAGCATCGCGCGAGTACTACACAGACCCAGAGACCGGCTGTCGATCTAGACGCAAATTAAAGATCCGCCGCTGTCAGGGCACTTGTCTGCGCAGCACTGGGTACTGCTGCCAGCCTAAGAGATTGCGGCACAGGATGATCAAATTCCTGTGCCCCGGTGGGAGGCGCATTACTAAACGGGTCACCCTTGTCAGACGCTGCGGCTGCGCCCCGTGCGGCAGGCACAACCTCTACTCCTACTGGTACCATCGGACCAGAGCTCGGCGCTGATTGGCTGGGCTGGGGCTGGGTGATGTGTTGAACAAACTGAAACTTGGACACAGCGGAACGCGGCGGAGTGGAGTGAGGTGGGGGAGCAGCCCGTTTAGGCCATAAAAGCAGGGCTGGGTTAAGGAGTTTTTATGACTTCCACCCCAACCTCCTCCTTACTCAGACTAAACTCTCTTACCTTATATGTACATTTAATGTACACTTAGCCAGATACCCTCTCCACCTCCGCCGCTCGCTCTGGCTAATAATATAATCGATAAGCGATAAGTCGCTTTAATCATATAATTATCCTGAACTTGTGTACAAAAACGCCACATTAACAACATAAAAACTTGCTGGCAGATAGTTATTGCACTGTCTCTTTGTTTGTCTGAACCTTAAAGTCGGAAACAGCAAGCTTTCGCTTTATAATTATGGTTTAAATGAATCATGAGTTGGACAACCCAATGTTGCATTATTTTGTTTATCTATCTTATCGTCACATGCTTAAGCTGTTTGTTTTGTTTTTTAAAAAATCGGCAAATTATTGCGTTTAAAACGATATTTTTGTTCCCTTTCCCTTTCCTTGGTACGTGTCTGTTTTAACAAAACGAAACTTAAAAAATCTTTCTCTTTATCATTAAATCATGAATTTGCTAGACAAAAAACAGTTTTTGTTTGTTTCTTTTTGCGCAAAATTTTTATACCATTTTGCATCATCATTTGCTACTATTGCAAGTAGGCAGCTTCGAGCATCGATTTTGAGAAGTTTGTAGATTTTTGCTTTTTGCGTCTCGATATCTAAGTTTGTTGTGTCTTTTCGCAAGACCCACCCCTCTTGTTTGAGAGACGCTGCCCTCCATTTCTGTTGCCTTTGACCCTAATCTATATATGCTTATCCGCCCTAAGTTTCTGTTAACAGCAAAACCTGCAATAAACAATTATCAATTAGTTGGACTCTGAAGCTTGTTGAACTTTTAACAAATGACACATTGAAATACTAATTAATAGAAATATCTACTGCATGCCCCTTTCAAAGAAGCACTTCGTACTAGCATGTCATTGACTCATAATACGACTACTCGTATGCAGGGGTCTTTGCTTTTTTCTAAGATTAAACGTGAATAAAGAAACGTCATATTTCAATCATAAAAGAAGTGTTGTTTTAAAAAATGCAAGAAGCGTCATATCGTACATAATAGATTCAGATAGTGACGCTATAAGATGTCAAAGGTTCGGGGCGGGGGTGTTGCCTAGATACCAAGGCCCGGAGTGGGTCAGAAGCTAAATGGAATACATTTGATTTCATTCTCTGTTGGCTCCCCAACAGGGAGCACTGATTGCTAAGTTGCATAATGGCACTGAATATCTCCTAATATCCTAAAATTAGCGGTAAAATCTTCCTGTGGCGCTTAATGTTTTTGTTCAGTGACTGCATGGTTATGCTGCAATGACATCGGGGCTGCTACGAGTGGCTCTCGTTCGAGAAGGCCGTGGCTTGAGAATCGTGTTGTCCGCACTCATTTTGGCGTCGCAGGTACTCATTTTGGCGCCGAAGCTAGCGCTATATTTTGGCGACGCGCGCCTCGTCAAAAGTTACGGCTACTTTGTATGAAAAGTTCAAATCAAAGTTTTCGCTCAAAAGACCGCTAGAGTAATTACCGTGTGTTTCATTAAGGAAAGTCAGGCCACAACACTCTCGGTAATTCATTCGGTCATATATTCGGTCCCCTGTCATCATATATGTAATAGTAGTTCATTCTCTGGAATCACTTTTAGGAATAGATAGGCTTTCTTAGAAAACGGCACAAATCGCCTTGCAAAAATTAATTTAACGAAAATTAGTCTGTACAAATGACAATATACAATATAGTTTACTGCAGAGTTCGCTAACAATGACAAACAGCTTGCGAGACGTCAGTACGTAAATTACGAGCTACCTAAAAAATTAAATAATAACCAGCCAGTTCACACATCAGATAAAACAGCATCTGTGTAAATCTAATGCACATTGTCGAACTCATTAATTCGACATCTTAATTGAAACGAAAAGTATTTCTTTTATGTTAATCATCACGTTATGTTTTTATTGGAATATAGACGAGTACCATATTTTTTGCTTAGAAGTTAGCTTTGCGCCGCAAAACACTGAAACTTCGCAATTATATCGCAGTACAATAAAAAGGACAAATATTTTTTACCAAATACTATTAGTGCTCAACCCGGAAAAATCACTACAAAAAACGACAACAAAAATTTAAATATCGTTAAAATACGGACTTGGTTTACAGTTTTCTTAGAGAATTCGCGTTTTTATCTCGCTAGGGCTAAATATTACTTGTTTATTGCTATTCTCAAACATAATTACGGCTGAATTTTTGTTACAAGATTTTCGGCGCGAATTTAAATAAAATTACAAGTAAGCAGAATTACGCAGTTATACGAGCGAAGTAATGTTCGGAATTGACTTTTGAATAATTATCGAGTAAAAAAATTAACTATCTAGCTCATATGCTTTGGATTTCTCTCGATTGCTGGTCGCAACAAGTTCGATTCGTCTAGCCATATCTTTTTGAACGGCTTCGTAAAGCTCAGGCCTCGTGCAGTTTGAGTTGTTGACGCCGCGAGCGTGGGGCCCCAGCTGGTCTTTGGTGATGAAATCCCACAGGACTCGAAGCCAGCTGGTGTGATGGGGAAGACTGTTGTAGTATTCGCCTGCGATGCGGCGAACTTCGGGCAAGCGTCTGCGTTTGGTAAATCGAGGTTCTCTGTGATTTTTTGTGTCTCACTGTGAGAAATACCTCGTATGTATGAAGTGTGAGGAATGTAAAGTGTCTGTGAGGAATGTACAGTGTCTGTGAGGAGTGTGCGTGTCTGTGAGGAGTGTGCAGTGTCTGTGAGGAGTGTGCAGTGTCTGTGAGGAGTGTACAGTGTCTGTGAGGAGTGTGCAGTGTCTGTGAGGAGTGTGCAGTGTCTGTGAGGAGTGTACAGTGTCTGTGAGGAGTGTGCAGTGTCTGTGAGGAGTGTGCAGTGTCTGTGAGGAGTGTGCAGTGTCTGTGAGGAGTGTGCAGTGTCTGTGAGGAGTGTGCAGTGTCTGTGAGGAGTGTGCGTGTCTGTGAGGAGTGTGCAGTGTCTGTGAGGAATGTACAGTGTCTGTGAGGAGTGTGCAGTGTCTGTGAGGAGTGTACAGTGTCTGTGAGGAGTGTGCAGTGTCTGTGAGGAGTGTGCGTGTCTGTGAGGAGTGTGCAGTGTCTGTGAGGAGTGTGCAGTGTCTGTGAGGAGTGTGCAGTGTCTGTGAGGAGTGTGCAGTGTCTGTGAGGAGTGTGCAGTGTCTGTGAGGAGTGTGCAGTGTCTGTGAGGAGTGTGCGTGTCTGTGAGGAGTGTACAGTATCTGTGAGGAGTGTGCAGTGTCTGTGAGGAGTGTGCAGTGTCTGTGAGGAGTGTACAGTATCTGTGAGGAGTACGAGCTATACAGGGTCTGTGATGAGTTCTTAGTACTCTGAGGAAGTTGCAATAGTTATGAGTACAGATGCTCAGGTGTAGCCACAACAGACCTGTAGGGAATATAAGGGAAGTCGTGATGCTCAATATGGTAGCCAACATTGAATAGCAGGACATTCAGTGGACCATAGTAACTGTGGGTGCTCTGACCGCCCGAGAACAAGTAGTGCTCGGAGATGAAATGTCCCGCCAGAGGGTGCGGTCCAAAGCCGAACAGTGTGCCAACAATCAGATAGCAGAGACTTTTCCAGCCGAACAGTACATAAATGGATAAATCGAATGTCATACAGACGGTGAAGTTGAACAGTTCCCAAGGTGTGGTCGGCTTTGGAGACTTTATAAACGGTCGCAAACCGTGGATGAAGGGATGAGCGCATAGCCAAAGGAGTTTAGTCAGCGGGTGACGAAACAGACGCGCCTCAGTCTTGGTTGGTATGTCAACATCATTGTCCTCGTGACCCAGCCATCTGTGATGATCGGTGTGATACTTCTTGTAACTGATGGCCATTGGTATTGCTATGGGCAGATTGCAGAATATTGCCAACAGTCTGTTGGCCCACGGTCGCTTGTGTCCGAATGCCAAGTTGTGACCTGCGTGGTTTTGTGCGTTTAAGTTATTGTACCCGGGGAATTACGTCACTACTAACAAACAAAGAAATAAGCAAATCAATTCGGAGCTGGAAAAATCTTTGGATTCATAATTGTCACATGAACAATTCACGCTAAATTTGATTGAAAATCGATATTAAAAATAATCGCAGAAGGACTGTGGACACACTGGCTCAACGCCTTAGGCGACATCGTCTCACATTGATGAGCACATCTGAAGCACAGCACGCACTGATACACAGGCTGTTTATTGAAACAGACGAATTTCTTTCACTAAGAAAGCGGAGGTAGATAAAACTGGTTTGATTTGAATTAAGTCTCAATCCAGAAACATCTGTCTAATTGAATATATTGAGGAGAAACGGAGAACGTTAGCTTTTCGATGCTTTTAGGAAGTCTATTAGTCTACAAAATAGTAATAACATCATAGTCTATAAAATGCATGTTTGAAAACTTTGACATTCAAAGCATTCCCTATCAAAAAGCCACTTATAATGACAAAGTGGATTAGCACTCTATGTGATAGTCGTTATAATGTTTGAAATAGACTGACTCTTGGGTATTGGAATTTTGATGGGAAATTCAACAAATGGAACTGGGAAAAAACCTCATTAGAAATGTTTTCTATCCGTCATTCTTTTGCGCGGCTGTACTGTACCGCGCGTACAATGATTACGTGCTTTTGACCCAAACGGTCTATGGCCATAAATTTCGATGACTCAACTGTCTATGACCCAAACTGTCTTTGATCTAAACTGTCTATGATCTAAACTGTCTATGATCTAAACTGTCTATGATCTAAACTGTCTATGACCCAACCTGTCTATGATCTAAACTCTCTATTATCTTAACTGTCAATGACCCAAACTGTCTATGATCTAAACTGTCTATGATCTAAACTGTCTATGACCCAAACTGTCTATGACCTAAACTGTCTATGTTCTAAACTGTCTATGTTCTAAACTGTCTATGATCTAAACTGTCTATGATCTAAACTGTCTATGACCCAACCTGTCTATGATCTAAACTCTCTATTATCTTAACTGTCAATGACCCAAACTGTCTATGATCTAAACTGTCTATGATCTAAACTGTCTATGACCCAAACTGTCTATGATCTAAACTGTCTATGACCTAAACTGTCTATGTTCTTAACTGTCTATGATCTAAACTGTTTATGATCTAAACTGTCTATGATCTAAACTCTCTATAATCTTAACTGTCAATGACCCAAACTGTCTATGATCTAAACTGTCTATGATCTAAACTGTCTATGACCCAACCTGTCTATGATCTAAACTCTCTATTATCTTAACTGTCAATGACCCAAACTGTCTATGATATAAACTGTCTATGATCTAAAATGTCTATGACCTAAACTGTCTATGATCTAAACTGTCCATGACCCGAAATCCCATGAACCAACACCGATCGCACTCACCAATCTCGTGAATAGCTGAGCCCAAGCTGTGATTCAGCGTGGCCCCAACAGCGTAGGCCAACAGCAATAACACAGCCCAGTTCGGTTGCGTCACCCGAATCACGTGACAAAAGCCCAGCTGAACTGCCACCTCGCAGGTGACAATAACGGCTATCCAAGGATCGCTGCCCATCAGCTGTTTGATCTGGGGATATTTGGCAAGGATCTCACGACGTCGGCTGACATGGGGCTCCTCTGAGTACTCCCAGCGGTCTGAGTCCAGTTCGACTTTTAGACCGAGTTTCAGAGCGTTGAAAAACGACAGCTTTAGGTTTGTTGCAGACATTCTCTACCGGTAGTTGCTGATGCTGTCCTGCAGAGGAGAAAGTATGACTCATTTAGAAATATTTATGACCCTTTTAGACACTTTTATGACTCTTTTAGACACTTTTATGACCCATTTAGACACATTTTGACTCCTTTAGGCACATGTATGACCCCTTTCGACACCTTTATGACCTTTTTAAACATCTGGATGACCAATCACATCGGCATGACCCATTCAGACATATTTATGACCTATTTAGACACTTTTATGACCCATTTAGACACTATCACTCCTTTAGAAACTTTTATAACCCATTTAGACACTTTTATGGCACACTTAGGACACCTCTATAACCCACTTAGACACCTTTAAGACCCGTTTAGACACCTCTATGACCCACTTAGACACCTGTAAGACCCGTTTAGACACTTGTATGACTCATTTAGACACCTGTATGACCAATTTGGAAACTTATATGACCAACTTAAACACTTTCAGACGCTCTATGACCCGTCTATGACCAATAATTTCTATTTATAACAAAAGAATAAGGAATCTCATTACAATAAAATTTGAGTCTAGCCTTAATTCGCTATACAAATACCTATAGCTGCATATTAAGGTTCATCACTCAGAAGAGCCTACAGTACTTAAAAATGGCAAGGTGCATGCATAAGTAGCAAGAACTTACGGTTAGCCTATAGGTGAGAAACGAGAGGAGAACTGGTACTCTTTCTTCCCATCTGCCCCGTCTCCCCCTATCCGTCCCATATTTATGCATCCGGGCTACACTATGGCTCGCTTTGACAGGCGCTGGGGTTGGGGTGGGAGCAATTCCCAACGGGAATTCTATCGCATGCCTTCCCCACGTCATTCCAGTTTCTGCCCCCCCCCCCTCCAAAAAGCAGCTTAGCACACGGGAATGGTACTACGATTGGTTAATAAAAATCTATTGCCTGAGTCCGGCAGGGCTGTGGGCAGGGCATCTATGGCCATAGACTGGTCATAAAACCCTCAGTCTATATAGGCTAGCGTATTGATTTTATTAATCTATGACCACTGTATGACTACAGTATGACTACAGTATGACTACAGTATGACTACAATTTGACTACAGTATGAATACAGTATTGTGTCCAGATTATGTCGATAGTATGACCACAGTATAGTTAAGACGAGGAGGGAGATCTGAGAGGAAGAGGCGGTGGAGAGGGAGAGACTGAGAGGCAGAGACTGAGAGGGAGAGACTGAGAGGGAGAGACTGAGAGGGAGAGACTGAGAGGGAGAGACTGAGAGGGCGAGAGTAAGAGGGAGAGAGTGAGAGGGAGAGAGTGAGATGGAGAGAGTGAGAGGGAGAGAGTGAGATGGAGAGAGTGAGATGGAGAGAGTGAGATGGAGAGAGTGAGATAAAGAGAGTGAGAGGGAGAGAGTGAGATGGAGAGAGTGAGAGGGAGAGAGTGAGAGGGAGAGACTGAGAGGGAGAGACTGAGAGGGCGAGAGTAAGAGGGAGAGAGTGAGAGGGAGAGAGTGAGATGGAGAGAGTGAGAGGGGGAGAGTGAGATGGAGAGAGTGAGAGGGAGAGAGTGAGAGGCAGAGACTGAGAGGGAGAGACTGAGAGGCAGAGACTGAGAGGGAGAGACTGAGAGGCAGAGACTGAGAGGCAGAGACTGAGAGGGCGAGAGTAAGAGGGAGAGAGTGAGAGGGAGAGAGTGAGATGGAGAGAGTGAGAGGGAGAGAGGGAGATGGAGAGAGTGAGAGGGAGAGACTGAGAGGCAGAGACTGAGAGGGAGAGAGTAAGAGGGAGAGAGTGAGATGGAGAGAGTGAGAGGGAAAGAGTGAGATGGAGAGAATAAGAGGGAGAGAGTGAGATGGAGAGAGTGAGAGGGAGAGAGTGAGAGGGAGAGAGTGAGATGGAGAGAGTGAGAGGGAGAGAGTGAGAGGGAGAGAGTGAGATGGAGAGAGTGAGAGGGAGAGAGTGAGATGGAGAGAGTGAGATGGAGAGAGTGAGATGGAGAGAGTGAGATGGAGAGACTGATAGGGAGAGACTGATAGGGAGAGACTGGTAGGGAGAGACTGAGAGGGAGAGACTGAGAGGGAGAGACTGAGAGGCAGAGACTGAGAGGCAGAGACTGAGAGGGAGAGACTGAGAGGCAGAGACTGAGAGGGAGAGACTGAGAGGCAGAGACTGAGAGGGAGAGACTGATGGGCAGACTTTGAGAGGGAGAGACTGAGAGGCAGAGACTGAGAGGGAGAGACTGAGAGGCAGACTCTGAGAGGGAGAGACTGAGAGGCAGAGACTGAGAGGGCGAGAGTAAGAGGGAGAGAGTGAGAGGGAGAGAGTGAGATGGAGAGAGTGAGATGGAGAGAGTGAGAGGGAGAGAGTGAGATGGAGAGAGTGAGAGGGAGAGAGTGAGATGGAGAGAGTGAGAGGGAGAGAGTGAGAGGGAGAGACTGAGAGGGAGAGACTGAGAGGGCGAGAGTAAGAGGGAGAGAGTGAGAGGGAGAGAGTGAGATGGAGAGAGTGAGATGGAGAGAGTGAGATGGAGAGAGTGAGATGGAGAGAGTGAGAGGGAGAGACTGAGAGGGAGAGAGTGAGAGGGAGAGAGTGAGAGGCAGAGACTGAGAGGGAGAGACTGAGAGGCAGAGACTGAGAGGGAGAGAGTAAGAGGGAGAGACTGAGAGGGAGAGACTGAGAGGGAGAGACTGAGAGGGCGAGAGTAAGAGGGAGAGACAGAGAGGGAGAGAGTGAGATGAAGAAAGTGAGAGGGAGAGAGTGAGATGGAAAGAGTGAGAGGGAGAGAGTGAGACGGAGAGAGTGAGAGGGAGAGAGTGAGATGGAAAGAGTGAGAGGAGAGAGTGAGATGGAGAGAGTGAGAGGGAGAGAGTGAGATGGAGAGAGTGAGATGGAGAGAGTGAGATGGAGAGAGTGAGAGGGAGAGAGTGAGATGGAGAGAGTGAGAGGGAGAGAGTGAGATGGAGAGAGTGAGATGGAGAGAGTGAGATGGAGAGAGTGAGAGGGAGAGAGTGAGATGGAGAGAGTGAGAGGAGAGAGTGAGATGGAGAGAGTGAGAGGGAGAGAGTGAGATGGAGAGAGTGAGATGGAGAGAGTGAGAGGGAGAGAGTGAGATGGAGAGAGTGAGATGGAGAGAGTGAGATGGAGAGAGTGAGATGGAGAGACTGATAGGGAGAGACTGATAGGGAGAGACTTATAGGGAGAGACTGAGAGGGAGAGACTGAGAGGGAGAGACTGAGAGGCAGAGACTGAGAGGCAGAGACTGAGAGGGAGAGACTGAGAGGCAGAGACTGAGAGGGAGAGACTGAGAGGCAGACTCTGAGAGGCAGAGACTGAGAGGCAGAGACTGAGAGGCAGAGACTGAGAGGCAAAGACTGAGAGGCAGACTCTGAGAAGGAGAGACTGGTAGGGAGAGACTGAGAGGGAGAGACTGAGAGGCAGAGACTGAGAGGCAGAGACTGAGAGGGAGAGACTGAGAGGGAGAGACTGAGAGGGAGAGACTGAGAGGCAGACTCTGAGAGGGAGAGACTGAGAGGCAGACTCTGAGAGGGAGAGACTGAGAGGCAGACTCTGAGAAGGAGAGACTGAGAGGCAGAGACTGAGAAGGAGAGACTGAGAGGCAGACTCTGAGAGGGAGAGACTAAGAGGCAGACTCTGAGAGGGAGAGACTAAGAGGCAGAGACTGAGAGGGAGAGACTGAGAGGCAGACTCTGAGAGGCAGAGACTGAGAGGCAGAGAC
>NIVC01000327.1:192500-232500 GCA_002269645.1 Macrostomum lignano
GCATTTAAGTAGACACACGCTGCATTTAAGTAGACACACGCTGCCTCTAAGTGGACACACACACTGCATCTAAGTGGGCACACACAGCTTTTAAGTGGACACACAATGTCTAAGTGGACACACACACATCTTTTAAGTGGACACACAATGTCTAAGTGGACACACACATCTTTTAAGTGGACACACAATGTCTAAGTGGACGCACACTAGATGGACACAAACTGCTTCTAAGTGAACACACACTGCCTCTAAGTGGACACACGCTGCATTTAAGTGGACAAAATGCATCTAAGTAGACACACACGGCCTCTAAGTGGACACACTATTCCTTGAAGTCGAGACACGGGGTATTCATTCAATGAAAGAATCTTTGCTCACAAACCAAAAACAACAGAATTTTTGCTAAAGAGACAACAGAAACTTGATACACTTGCGCAGCTGAGGGCCATCCATTTATTTTTGGCAGTCATTTAGAATGATTAATAATGATTTCCCTAGGACAATGTGGAAATATAAAAGCATGCACACATGAGAAAGAACCGCTCTATTGAAACCTACATGAATATGATGTATGTGGATATAAAACACAGACTAAATCGACTCTTACTTAATCTTTTGTGTTCGACAAAGAGTAGTCGAAGATGAAATTGATCAGAAATTGCTTTTTTTCTTCCTTAGGGGATCGGTTCATTGTTCATATCTCATATGACAACAGTTATGTAATTTAAGGTCTAATTATAGCTGACATTGCTTTGCTCTTTGAGCGAGCTTTGTTTAAGGCGGCGCTATTGACTAGTTGCTATTCTGAATTAGCAGTGGGGACTGGCATTAACAATCTCCACTCCTAGCTCTCTGTATGCATGGTTCATGTACTGTCCTCTCCTCTCTCCCCTCTCCCCTCTCCCCTCTCCTCTCTCCCCTCTCCTCTCTCTCCTCTCCCCTCTCCTCTCTCCTCTCTCCCGTGTCCTCTCTCCCCTCTCCTCTCTCCCCTCTCCTCTCTCCTCTCTCCTCTCTCCTCTCTCCTCTCTCCTCTCTCCTCTCTCCTCTCCCCTCTCCTCTCTCTCCGTGTCCTCTCTCCCTCTCCTCTCTCCCCTCTCCTCTCTCCTCTCTCCTCTCTCTTCTCTCTCGTGTCCTCTCTCCTCTCTCCTCTCTCCTCTCTCCTCTCCCCTCTCCTCTCTCCCGTGTCCTCTCTCCCCTCTCCTCTCTCCCCTCTCCCGTGTCCTCTCTCCCCTCTCCTCTCTCCCCTCTCCCCTCTCCTCTCTCCTCTCTCCCGTGTCCTCTCTCCCCTCTCCTCTCTCCCCTCTCCCCTCTCCTCTCTCCTCTCTCCCGTGTCCTCTCTCCCCTCTCCTCTCTCCCCTCTCTCTCTCTCTCTCTCTCTCCTCTCTCTTCTCTCTCGTGTCCTCTCTCCTCTCTCCTCTCTCCTCTCTCCTCTCCACTCTCCTCTCTCCCGTGTCCTCTCTCCCCTCTCCTCTCTCCCCTCTCCCGTGTCCTCTCTCCCCTCTCCTCTCTCCCCTCCCCCCTCTCCTCTCTCCTCTCTCCCGTGTCCTCTCTCCCCTCTCCTCTCTCCCCTCTCCTCTCTCCTCTCTCCTCTCTCTTCTCTCTCGTGTCCTCTCTCCTCTCACCTCTCTCCTCTCTCCTCTCTCCTCTCCCCTCTCCTCTCTCCCGTGTCCTCTCTCCCCTCTCCTCTCTCCCCTCTCCTGTCTCCTCTCTCCTCTCTCCCCTCTCCCCTCTCCCCTCTCCCCTCTCCTCTCTCCCCTCTCCCCTCTCCTCTCTCCTCTCTCCCGTGTCCTCTCTCCCCTCTCCTCTCTCCCCTCTCCTCTCTCCTCTCTCCTCTCTCTTCTCTCTCGTGTCCTCTCTCCTCTCTCCTCTCTCCTCTCTCCTCTCCCCTCTCCTCTCTCCCGTGTCCTCTCTCCCCTCTCCTCTCTCCCCTCTCCTCTCTCCTCTCTCCTCTCTCCCGTGTCCTCTCTCCCCTCTCCTCTCTCCCCTCTCCTCTCTCCTCTCTCCTCTCTCTTCTCTCTCGTGTCCTCTCTCCTCTCTCCTCTCTCCTCTCTCCTCTCCCCTCTCCTCTCTCCCGTGTCCTCTCTCCCCTCTCCTCTCTCCTCTCTCCTCTCTCCTCTCCTCTCTCCCCTCTCCTCTCTCCTCTCTCCCCTCTCCCCTCTCCTCTCTCCTCTCTCCTCTCTCCTCTCCTCTCTCCCCTCTCCTCTCTCCTCTCTCCCCTCTCCCCTCTCCTCTCTCCTCTCTCCTCTCTCCTCTCTCCCCTCTCCTCTCCCCCCTCTTATCACTCCCTTCTCCGCTCTCCCACATTCACTTTCCCTCTCCCCCACCCTTCTCCTCCCTCCCCTCTCCTCTCCAACCCTATCCTCTCTCCCTTCTCCTCCCTCCCCTCTTTTCTCTGCCCTCTCCTCTCTCCCCTCTCCTCTCTCTTCCCTCCACTCTCTTCTTTCTTCTCTCCTCCATCTCCTCTCCCCATCTTATCTTTCCCCTATCTTCTTCTCTCTTCTGTCCTTTATCCCCTCTCTTCCCCTCCCTATCTTCTTCACTCCTCTCTCTCCCCTTTAACTTTCACTAATCTGAAACACACCATACGCAACATATCGTTAGGGAGCAGCTCTTTGTCATGTTTCTAGCTCACTACTTGAAATTGGTTTACACTGCAGTATTTGCCTATTTGTTTTCGAATTCAAATTTGCTTCGTTTATTACTTTTTAAGTAGCAAAACAAGATAACTATTGTTAAAATAGCATTTTTAGAAAAATATGAGTCACTACAACTCTTACTGAATACTACAGAAAACAGAAACTATGAGTCACTAAACATCTGTTAGACTTTATCTGTTAGACATCTGTTGGACATCTGTTAGACTTAGACATCTGTTAGACAGCTGTTACAAATTTGTTAGACTTTATCTGTTAGACGTCTGTTAAACATCTGTTAGACATCTGTTAGACAGCTGTTAGACATCTGTTAGACATCTGTTAGATGTCTGTTAGAGATCTATTAAAGACCTGTTAGACATCTGTTATCCATCTGTTAGATGTCTGTTAGAGATCTATTAGACATCTATTAGACATTATTCATGCATCCACTAGATACATGTTAGACAAACAGAGGTTATGAGAAGTTTTGCAAAACCAAATGAAGCAATTCTGATGTGACTGAATATCAGGAATTTAGGCTTCAGTGAAGAGTAAAAGAGACAGCTAGGTCGAGGCCAGGGCTAGCGGAGGCTGGGGTACAGATGAAGAGGAAAAGCGGTCGCGAGCCCCTGTGCACCAGCAGCCGATGCAGCTTTAGGGACCCATCACTGGAACCCACCAGGAGGCTGGGAGTCTGTGGGACGATGAAGAATGATGATAATCCAGATCTGCAGCGTTTGGGGGGAAGAGAGGGGAGGCAGACAGAGAGTTATAAATGTGGGACCAGATGCACACACAGGGTAGGACAGTCTCTCAGCTGCATCGCCAACACAGTTAGAGAGAAAGTTTTATTCTGAACTGCACTTTTAATACTGGTAACAGGAGCCTGCAGACTGCTGATTTGCAGCACATTTGGCTGTAGGGTGAGTTTGTTAAACCAGTGAGATTCAGTGAGTGAATGGCACACAAAGTGAGTGAATGGCTCATTGAGAGTGAATGCCACACATTGAGAGTGAATGGCACAAATTGAGAATGAATGCTACACATTGAGAGTGAATGCCACACATTGAGAGTGAATGCCACACATTGAGAGTGAATGCCACACATTGAGGGTAAATGGCACAAATTGTGAGTGAATGGCAAAAATTGTGAGTGAATGGCACACATTGTGAGTGAATGACAACTTGTGAGTGAATGACAACTTGTGAGTGAATGACACAACTTGTGAGTGAATGGCACAAATTGTGAGTGAATGACACAACTTGTGAGTGAATGCCACACATTGAGAGTGAATGCCACAAATTGAGAATGAATGCCACAAATTGTGAGTGAATGCCACACATTGAGAGTGAATGCCACACATTGAGAGTGAATGCCACACATTGAGAGTGAATGCCACACATTGAGGGTAAATGGCACAAATTGTGAGTGAATGGCAAAAATTGTGAGTGAATGGCACACATTGTGAGTGAATGACAACTTGTGAGTGAATGACACAACTTGTGAGTGAATGGCACAAATTGTGAGTGAATGACACAACTTGTGAGTGAATGCCACACATTGAGAGTGAATGCCACAAATTGAGAATGAATGCCACACATTGAGAGTGAATGCCACACATTGAGGGTAAATGGCACAAATTGTGAGTGAATGGCAAAAATTGTGAGTGAATGGCACACATTGTGAGTGAATGACAACTTGTGAGTGAATGACACAACTTGTGAGTGAATGGCACACATTGTGAGTGAATGACAACTTGTGAGTGAATGACACAACTTGTGAGTGAATGGCACAAATTGTGAGTGAATGACACAACTTGTGAGTGAATGCCACACATTGAGAGTGAATGCCACACATTGAGGGTAAATGGCACAAATTGTGAGTGAATGGCAAAAATTATGAGTGAATGGCACACATTGTGAGTGAATGACAACTTGTGAATGAATGGCACAAATTGTGAGTGAATGGCACAAATTGTGAGTGAATGGCTCATGTGAGTGAATAGCACACAAACTGAGTGAATTACTTATTGTGAGTGAATGACACAAAAAGTGATTGAATGGCACATTTTGAGTGAATGGCACAAATTGTGAATGAATGGCACAAATTGTGAGTGAATGACACACATTGAGAGTGAATGGCACAAATTGTGAATGAATGGCACAAATTGTGAGTGAATGACACAAATTGTGAGTGAATGGCACAAATTGTGAATGAATGGCACAAATTGTGAGTGAATGGCACAAATTGTGAGTGAATGACACAACTTGTGAGTGAATGGCACAAATTGTGAGTGAATGGCTCATGTGAGTGAATGGCTCATGTGAGTGAATGGCTCATGTGAGTGAATAGCACACATTGAGAGTGAATGGCACACATTGAGAGTGAATGCAACACATTGAGAGTGAATGCCACACATTGAGAGTGAATGCCACAAATTGTGAGTGAATGCCACACATTGAGAGTGAATGGCACACATTGTGAGTGAATGACAACTTGTGAGTGAATGACACAACTTGTGAGTGAATGGCACAAATTTTGAGTGAATGACACAAATTGTGAGTGAATGGCACAAATTGTGAATGAATGGCACAAATTGTGAGTGAATGGCACAAATTGTGAGTGAATGGCTCATGTGAGTGAATGGCTCATGTGAGTGAATGGCTCATGTGAGTGAATAGCACACAAACTGAGTGAATTACTTATTGTGAGTGAATGACACAAAAAGTGATTGAATGGCACATTTTGAGTGAATGGCACAAATTGTGAATGAATGGCACAAATTGTGAGTGAATGACACAACTTGTGAGTGAACGACACAAATTTTGAGTGAATGGCACAAATTGTGAGTGAATGACACAAATTGTGAGTGAATGGCACAAATTGTGAATGAATGGCACAAATTGTGAGTAAATGGCACAAATTGTGAGTGAATGACACAACTTGTGAGTGAATGGCACAAATTGTGAGTGAATGGCTCATGTGAGTGAATAGCACATAAACTGAGTGAACTGCTTATTGTGAGTGAATGACACAAAAAGTGAGTGAATGGCACATTTTGAGTGAATGACACAAATAGTGAGTGAATGGCACATTTTGAGTGAATGGCACAAATTGTGAATGAATGTCTCATTGTAACAGAATGACACTGAGGGTGAGTGAGTAAATAGTGAATGGCAAAGTGCAGTAATGGTAACAATAAAGGAAACTTGAGTTCATGTAGGCTGTGATTACATAATTATCCAATAATGTGAGTGAATATGCAAACTTGCATTAATTATCTTTATAAAAAGCCATTGGCAGGAGAATAAGGTGAAACGCATTCGTAATGAGGTCATTTGGGGTTAACCCAAAGGGTGCAACTCGACACCAGCTGTGGGACTGCATCTAAAATGTATTGCAGTCCTGCTCGGCAACCGCTAGTGTCAGAAATGTTTCTTTCAGCCGGGAAAGAAACGTTTTATCGGAGAAATTTGTGTTTCTGTCAACTATATATGTTAGATATCTGTTAGATATTTGTTAGATATCTGTTAGATATTTGTTAGATATCTGTTAGACATTTGTTAGATATCTGTTAGACATCTGTTAGATATTTGTTAGATATCTGTTAGACATATGTTAGATATCTGTTAGATATTTGTTAGATATCTGTTAGACATATGTTAGATATCTGTTAGATATTTGTTAGATATCTGTCAGACATCTGTTAGATATCTGTTAGACATCTGATTGGACATCCGTTAGATATATTTTAGACATCTGTCAGACATCTGTTAGATACCTGTTAGACATCTGTTAGATATCTGTTAGATATCTGTTAGATATCTGTTAGATATCTGTTAGATACCTGTTAGATACCTGTTAGACATCTGATTGGACATCCGTTAGATATATGTTAGACATCTGTCAGACATCTGTTAGATACCTGTTAGACATCTGTTAGATACCTGTTAGACATCTGTTAGATATCTGTTAGATATCTGTTAGACATCTGTAACACATCTGTTAGATATCTGTTATACTGTTAGATATCTGTTAGATATCTGTTAGATATCTGTTAGACATCTGTTAGACAGCTGTTAGACATCTGTTAGACATCTGTCAGACATCTGTTAGATACCTGTTAGACATCTGTTAGACATCTTTTAGATATCTTAGGCATCTGTTAGCTATTTGTTAGACAGCTGTTAGACATCTGTTAGACAGCTGTTAGATATCTGTTAGACGTCTGTTATATATCCGTTATATATCTGTTAGATATCGGTTAGATATCTGCTTGAAATATGTTAAACATGTGTTAGGTACCTTTAGACAAGTGTTAGACAGTCATCTGTTAGACAGCTGTAAGGCGCAGTTCTGTTAGCAGGGGCAAAAGTTTGCACCAGATGAACATTAGATGAGCACCACGCACTGTGCGTAACTCATGCAATTATTTGGCGAACTGGCAATGCAAGAGAAGCTCATATAAAGCAAACCAATTTCTTGTGTTGGAATTGCAAACGATTGCCAAAAAGACCGAGAAACACACTTTATAAGCACTCTGTGAACTGCACCTTTCTGTTCACTTTTCTTTCACATTTCCTCTTGACACTTTCCTTAGACGACTCGAGTGCAAACACAGCTCGGGTTCGGCTATGAGATCGGAGAGAGGACTGCACCGAAAAAAGAACTTGTGTTAAAATTGTAGGTGCAGGGTAGGCTAACTCTTTTGGGGAATTCTGTGATTCCATGGCTCATGGAGGGGAATGGCTCAAAGAGGGGAATTCTGAGATGCTATGGCTCTCATAGAGGGGAATTCTGAGATGCTATGGCTCTCATAGAGGGGAATTCTGAGATGCTATGGCTCTCATAGAGGGGAATTCTGAGATGCCATGGCCCATAGAGGGGAATTCTGAGATGCTATGGCTCTCATAGAGGGGAATTCTGAGATGCCATGGCCCAAAGAGGGGAATTCTGAGATGGCTCAAAGAGGGGAATTCTGAGATGGCTCAAAGAGGGGAATTCTGAGATGCCATTGCTCAAAGAGGGGAGTTCTGAGATGCTATGGCTCACCGAGGGGAGTTCTGAGATGCTATGGCTCACCGAGGGGAGTTCTGAGATGCTTTGAGGCTCAAAGAGGAAAATTCTGAGATGCCATGGCTCATAGAGGAAAATTCTGAGATGCCATGGCTCATAGAGGGAAATTCTGAGATGCCATGGCTCATAGAGGGAAATTCTGAGATGCTATGACTCACGATAGGTCAGTCTATCAAGCCAGTGTATTGTGTCATCTATCAATCAATTAAATCATTAAATCATTAAATTCCCGAACGTCTATTTTGTGCCCAATTTCTTGGCATCCTGTCGATTCTCACGAAAGCCTAAAAGCAAAAAATAACCCTCAGTTTGTGTCTCATGCAAGCAAGCTTGTGCTCAAAGTCAGCACCAACCAGCAGTCCCCAGCCAGATATGGTCTACCGCACAGACCAGAGCATTTTGAATTAACGAATGAATGAAAACTGTCAGCCCTTACCCTTAAGTTTCTTATTTTTATGGCGACATAGGACGGCTATATGGAAGTGAGAATTTTTATTGCAAGAGTAGCAACTGAGAGAGAGAGAGGCAGGAGAAAGGGAAAGGGCAGGGTGTGGCCTGAGTTCCGCGCAGCCGGGGTGACTCATTGCTGCACAACACACGCACAGTTAGTTGCTGTTGCTATAGGCAGGCCCGAGCTAAGAGAGCGGCCTACGGCCTAATTTCTGTGCATTATAGAGAGGCCCGAAAAAGTTGAATGCATTTAACAATGCTCCGTGCTCAGATGCATACAGGGAAGCAGAATCCAAGCAGGTCCTGTGGCGGTTGGTTGAAGAACAAGTCTCTATACTTCTAACTGCATGTACGCACGCTGCGGCATGGACAGTCCTGCCCAGGCATTGCCGACCTCCTCTACCTTTTAAAGCTACTCTCGACTCTCTTCTCTCCCTCTCCTTTCTCTTATGAAGTCCTTGCCAAGCAGTGTATATTATTAGGCACACACAGAGCTTACCTATTAGAGACTTTATTGACTGTACTTAAGGCCATCCCATGCTGCCAAAGCCCCTGCCAATCAGCATGTAAGAGACGGACAGGACAGACAATAACTGGCACAGGAAAGGAAGGGCAGAGCGCGGAGACGCAAAGCATACAATATAGTTAAAGATCCTATTGTCAATCGCTCTCGCCGTTTCGCCGTCCGGTCAAAAAAAACCCCGCAGACACACAAAAACTCACTTCGTTATTGCACTATAATTCCAGTGTCAGAAACGCAAATAAATGATCGGCAGCTAACTGATCTCAATTGACGATGATGCAACCAATGATGTCGCCTCCGAGTGCAGCTGGTCAGGCGTGTCCCAGGATCAAATGCGTGGTTGTCGGAGACGGCGGCGCCGGCAAGACCTGCCTGCTGTCAACTTACTCCAGAGGAGTGTTTCCCACCGACTACGTCCCCACAGTGTTTGATAACTACGACACAGTGGCTAGAGTTGATGGAGTTCCTGTGCAGCTGGGACTCTGGGACACGGCCGGCCAGGAGGACTATGACAAGCTGAGGCCGCTGAGCTATCCGCAGACAGACGTGTTCATCGTCTGTTTCAGCATCGGCAACAGGACCTCATTCAGCAATGTGTCAGACAAATGGCAACCGGAGTTGCAGAGCCACTCGCCAGGGACTCCGGTTCTGCTGGTTGGTACAAAGTGCGATCTAAGAGACGATCCCGACTTTGCCAATCACCTGCGACTGCACAACCAGCGGGCGGTCACCAAGCAGGAGGCCAATGCCGTGGCCACCTCTATTGGAGCAATAAAGTACACCGAGTGCTCAGCTCTGAGAGGGGTCAACATCGGCCAGGTGAGAGACGTCGGACCGAGGTTGAGATGAAGAGCATCTTTGGGGGCGTCGTCTTATTTGAGTGGGCGCCATTTCATTTGAGGGAGATGCCATTTCATCTGGGGGCGCCATTTTATTTGAGGGGCGCCATTTTATTTGAGGTGGGGCGCCATTTTATTTGAGGTGGGGCGCCATTTCATTTGAGGTGGGGCGCCATTTTATTTGAGGTGGGGCGCCATTTCATTTGAGGTGGGGCGCCATTTTATTTGAGAGAGGCGCGCCATTTAATTTGAAAGGCGCAAGTTCATTTTTGGGAGGCGCGCCATTTCATTTGAGGGAGGCGCGCAATTTCATTTGAGGGTGGCGCCATTTTATTTGAGGGGTGAGGGGGCGCCATTTCATTTATGAGGGCGCCATTTCTTTTGAGGTGGGCCCCATTTTATTTGAGTAGGCGCCATTTCGTTTGAGGGGGCGCCATTTCATTTGAGGGGGCGCCATTTCATTTATGAGGGCGCCATTTCATTTGAGGTGGGGCGCCATTTTATTTGAGTAGGCGCCATTTCATTTGAGGGGGCGCCATTTCATTTGAGGGGGCGCCATTTCATTTGAGGGGGCGTCATTTTATTTGAGGGGGCGCCATTTCATTTGAGGGGTGCCGTTTTATTCGAGGGGGGCGCCATTTCATTTATGAGGGCGCCATTTCATTTGAGGTGGGGCGCCATTTTATTTGAGTAGGCGCCATTTCATTTGAGGGGTCGCCATTTCATTTGAGGTGGGGCGCCATTTCATTTGAGGTGGGGCGCCATTTCATTTGAGGTGGGGCGCCATTTCATTTGAGGTGGGGTGCCATTTTATTTGAGGGGCGCAATTTCATTTGAGGGGGCGTCATTTTATTTGAGGGGGCGCCATTTCATTTGAGGGGTGCCGTTTTATTCGAGGGGGGCGCCATTTCATTTATGAGGGCGCCATTTCATTTATGAGGGCGCCATTTCATTTATGAGGGCGCCATTTCATTTGAGGTGGGGCACCATTTTATTTGAGTAGGCGCCATTTCATTTGAGGGGTCGCCATTTCATTTGAGGTGGGGCGCCATTTCATTTGAGGTGGGGCGCCATTTCTTTTGAGGTGGGGCGCCATTCCATTTGAGGTGGGGTGCCATTTTATTTGAGGGGCGCAATTTCATTTTTGGGAGGCGCGCCATTTCATTTGAGGGGTGAGGGGGCGCCATTTCATTTAAGAGAGGCGCCATTTCATTTATGAGGGCGCCATTTCGGGTCCATGAGAATTGCCCGCAGACAAATTGCCCGCCGAGATTTGCCCGCAGTGCAATTTGCCCGTGGAGATTTGCCCGCCGAGCTTTTCCCGCGGAGATTTGCCCGCAGTGCATTTTGCCCGTGAGCGAATTGCCCGTTGGATGAGTTTGGTTGAAAAAACGTGACAGTCTATGGTTCAAACCACCTCCTTCGTCGTATTGAAATCTATGGGATGGATGAGTTTGCTTGCTCCTTGGCTGAGATAGCTCGCAAAAACCAATACTAAGCATTGGGAAGGCAATGCAGACAAAATCTGCCGCGTCGCTTAATGCGCTGCAGGAAAAAAGCATTGCGGGCAAACCTCGGCGGGCAACTCGCTCGCGGGCAAATTGCACTGCGGGCAAATCTCGGTGGGCAATTCTCGGCGGGCAAATCTCCACGGGCAATTCGCTCACGGGCAAAATGCACTGCGGGCAAATCTCCGCGGGAAAAGCTCGGCGGGCAAATCTCCACGGGCAAATCTCCTGCGGGCAAATCTCGGCGGGCAATTCGTCTGCGGGCATTTCTCGTGCTCCCGTGCATTGTACATTGATTACAGGGGCGATTTCTACTTACGAATAAAAAAACCAATAAAAACTTAGCTCGATCGATCCTTTCATAAAAATCCCAGGTATTCGAAGATGCAATTCGATGCGTCCTGTGGCCCGAGCTGTTCCCAGTTGCCAGGCAAGGCAAGAGAGGCAAAGGATCAAGGAAAGGGTCGAGCAAGAAAAAGTCGTGCTCGATTCAGTGAGCAAAATTCTTGTGTTAGCAAAAATTGGTTTTATAGTTTTATTTTAATCTCTCAGCGCAATCGTCATGCCTACTCTTAGTAGTTTGCTGGTTAAACTTCAAGTTTTTTTCGCAAAATTAGTTGTATTTATTTTCATGATGATGGCTTTCTGTGACTTCAACTGTTTAAACAAAATCTTTCCAATTCTGTTTACTATTGTGCTCTGTGTTATGTGGCCATATGTTAAGCAATATTTTCTAAATTTTTACAAAGCTTAGATTCAATTTTGTAGATGTTCTTGTTGAACCAAAATTCTTCAGTTACTAATATGGATCCAAGTTTGATACAGAACTTGTACTTGACAATCAGCTGTTTAAATTTTTTATAACATTCGGTAGAACTGATAAATCTCAAGATCTGACACTGTCAGGGACAAATCCTGAGGATCTGACACTGTCAGGGACAAATCCTGAAAATCTGACACTGTCAGAGACAAATCCTGAAAATCTGACACTGTCAGGGACAAGTCCTGAGGATCTGACACTGTCAGGGACAAATCCTGAGGATCTGACACTGTCAGAGACAAATCCTGAAAATCTGACACTGTCAGGGACAAGTCCTGAGGATCTGACACTGTCAGGGACAAGTCCTGAGGATCTGACACTGTCAGGGACAAATCCTGAGGATCTGACACTGTCAGGAACGAATCCTGAGGATCTGACACTGTACGGAACAAATCCTGAGGATCTGACACTGTACGGAACGAATCCTGAGGATCTGACACTGTACGGAACGAATCCTGAGGATCTGACACTGTACGGAACGAATCCTGAGGATCTGACACTGTCAGGAATGAATCCTGAGGATCTGACACTGTACGGAACGAATCCTGAGGATCTGACACTGTCAGGAACGAATCTTGAGGATCTGACACCGTCAAGTTTCCAATTTGATAAGAAATTCTAAGGCAGTGCCATGCAAAAACAACCGCATCTCTAAACGCTTCATTTTTGTACAATACTACTTTAAGTAATTGTTCTAAAAGACAATCAAGCAATTACATCTCCCAAGCATTTTCATCTGTTAACATGGGGAGACACTGTTACAACCTCCCAAAATGTTTAAATCTCTCTGACCTCAAAAACAACAAAAATTATTAAATGCCTAAAATTTAGTGTCTTTTTAATCGTCTACTGGCCTTGCTGTGTTAATACAATCGCTTTTAGCTACTCAAAAAACCTCTACAGCCTACTCACTCAGTGCATTATAAGTAGTAGTAGTGTTTTATATTTGCAATAATAAACCAAAAAAATAAATCATTTGTAAAATCTCAGCAATTCATTAAATGGATTTCTAGGTTCATAGTACAAAAAAATTGGCAAAACGTTTTTTAAGAACGCTGACTTATTATCTTTATTTTTTTCTTTTAAAACACATGACATACAGTACTGGTACAAAGCATTAAGCCCCCTGCAGCTCTGCCATGTCGAGTGGCACAACTGATAGGTAATAATCATAGGCTTGTAGCATTGTTTATACAAGTGCCGATTGGTCATACAGTTGAATCGATCATACGCATACAATCATTCAATGAACACCAGTGATAAGTGGTCATACAATCAGTCAATCAGTCATTCAATAAACATCAGTCATAAAACTGGTCATACAATCGGTCATTCAATAGGCATCAGTCATAAAACTGGTCATACAATCATTCATTCAATGAACATCAGTCACAACGCTAGTCATAAAACTGGTCATACAATCGGTCATTCAATAAACATCAGTCATGTAACTGATCATACAATCGGTCATTCAATAAACATCAGTCATATAACTGATCATACAAGCGGTCATTCAATAAACATCAGTCATATAACTGATCATACAATCGGTCATTTAATAGCCATCAGCCATAAAACTGATCATACAAGCGGTCATTCAATAAACATCAGTCATATAACTGATCATACAAGCGGTCATTCAATAAACATCAGTCATAAAACTGATCATACAACCGGTCATTCAATAAACATCAGTCATAAAACTGATCATACAATCGGTCATTAAATAGGCAACGGTCATAAAACTGATCATAAAATCGGTCATTAAATAGGCAACGGTCATAAAACTGATCATACAATCGGTCATTAAATAGGCAACGGTCATAAAACTGATCATACAATCGGTCATTCAATAAACATCACTCATAAAAAACTGGTCATGATGATTACATCAACGGTTGCCGCTGCCGCTTGAACGCCGTCCAGCAGTCGCCGAGGCCACGGCGCCAGCCCCAGTGTACACATTATAGTACCTGGATCGGCCACCCCTAGCCGCAGAGCTGTGCTTTGGCATCGGGCCAACTGCCGAGCTGAACTTGCCAACTGGCGGTCGGTACACCGGCAGATCCACTGCTCGCCGTTTACGCGACGTTGTCGACCCGGCGGCGTCAGAGGAATCCCGACCCGGACGCTTTGTCGGTGAATCCAACAGCAGTTCGTCGCTGTCCGACGGTCGAATATTTGGAGCGGCAATTCTGCGACGACTTTTCTGCTGGCCGCCCAGCAACCAGGAAGGCGTCAGGGCTGCAGCCGCCGATGATTCAGACTGACCCGGAGGTCGGCTTAGCAACTTAGGCAGCAGTAGGTATTCGATTAGGCGACAGATTTTCGATGTAGTTGCTAGGGCGATTGAAATAGCTGACGAGTTTGTAGAATCGGATGACGGTTTTAACGACTGCTGATAGGACCGGCTGGCGCTGAAGTACATTTGAGAATGAGAGTGTAGTACATTATAATGTGCTGTATTAGTTATTAGCTTTTGTAACAATGTAGGCTGGGTGACAGTGTGATTCTACAGGAATATCGTATTTCTTGAATTTCAGGCATTTATGGAAATATGGGATTTCAGGTGTTTATGGGATTATGGGATTTCAGGCATTTATAGGAATATGGGATTTCAGGTGTTTATGGTAATATGGGATTTCAGGCATTTATGGAAATATGGGATTTCAGGTGTTTATGGGATTATGGGATTTCAGGCATTTATAGGAATATGGGATTTCAGGCATTTATGGAAATATGGGATTTCAGGTGTTTATGGGATTATGGGATTTCAGGCATTTATGGAAATATGGGATTTCAGGTGTTTATGGGATTATGGGATTTCAGGCATTTATAGGAATATGGGATTTCAGGCAGTTATGGTAATATGGGATTTCAGGCATTTATGGGAATATGGGATTTCAGGTGTTTATGGGATTATGGGATTTCAGGCATTTATAGGAATATGGGATTTCAGGCAGTTATGGTAATATGGGATTTCAGGTGTTTATGGGATTATGGGATTTCAGGCATTTATGGAAATATGGGATTTCAGGTGTTTATGGGATTATGGGATTTCAGGCATTTATAGGAATATGGGATTTCAGGCAGTTATGGTAATATGGGATTTCAGGCATTTATGGGAATATGGGATTTCAGGTGTTTATGGGATTATGGGATTTCAGGCATTTATAGGAATATGGGATTTCAGGCAGTTATGGTAATATGGGATTTCAGGCATTTATGGGAATATGGGATTTCAGGTGTTTATGGGATTATGGGATTTCAGGCATTTATAGGAATATGGGATTTCAGGCATTTATGGGATTATGGGATTTCAGGCATTTAAGGGATTATGGGATTTCAGGCATTTATGGGAATATGGGATTTCATGTATTTATTGGATTATAAGATTTCAGGCATTTAGTGGTATTGTGGTATTTTTATTGTTTCAAGGAATAACTGGATTAAGGATATCTATGGGATTGTGGGATTTCGGATATTATTATGGGATCATGGGATTTCATAGGATTATGAGAATCAGATAATTATAGGACCAGTGCAGATGGTAATCCGGAGTAACTCATTATTTTGCGCATACTTAATTACCTCTGACAATGTTTTAAACGATTCTGCAGAGCATCAAAAGCGCCGGCGTTAGTACCAAAGTAGTCTTGCCTGGCCTGAGTCAGTCTATGCACAGCAAACAGTAGGCTTTCGATATGGGAAAAATTGTATTCGGTTGTTGATTTAGAAGAGCCATCCTCATGATGCGGCAGCTCAGAATCCAACTGGTTGAGAAGGCAGGATAGCTGCTGGTCTGTTGCTTTGAAGTCCGGACCTGAAAAATTCGTTATAAACAAAATTACAAAGGATTTTACTGAGGTTCACAGCTACGATAGCCGTAATTAATATCACTTGACAACCGTTGCTACGGTAATCATAAACAAAAGTTTAATTTTAAAAAGCGTTCCTAGGGCAAACATAAATCATGGCAATAACTTAGTAACCGTTGCTAGGGTAAATAAAAATCTTGGCAATAACTCGGCAACCGTCGCTAGGGCAGACAAATCTAGGAAATAATTTGGTAACCGTTGCTAGGGTAAATAAAAACCTGGGCATTACCTTGGCAACAGTTAAAAGGGTAAAAAAATCTTGGCGTTAACTTGGCAACCGTTGCTAGGGTAAATACCTTGACAACTGCTGTTAGTGTAAGGATACTTTATACCTTAGCAACGAGGCTATAAAAGAACTGTTTGTCATTAAAAAGCGACTTACTGACATGAGAGCTCAGCTCAGCTAACTGCTGCATCAACTCCAATCTTGGCCGATCTCCATCAGCCAGCTCGGGCACCTGGCTGAGCTGCGGCAGCACCTTGTCGAGATAGTACGTCACGAACTTGTCCGAGATGATGCTTTTCTGCGAAATGTTGGAGTTGAAAGCTTGATTTAGGGACCTTAATGGGGTAGACACCATTAATGAATAAGGTCATGACCTTGACCCAAAAACAATGACCCTGACACCATTAATGAATAAGGTCATGACCTTGACCCACATGTAATAACCCTGCAACATTAGTGAATTGATGAATAAGATCATGACCTTGACCCACAACCTATGATCCTGACACCATTAGCGAATTGATGAATAAGGTCATGACCTTGACCCACAACTTATAACCCTGACACCACTATTATTACAACCCAATACTCAAAACCCCGATGCGTAAAACAGCACAGCATGACTCACCGACAGAAACGGCAATGCCTGTCTAGCGCAGCCTCTCACTCGACCAACGCAGGCCAAGTCCTGGGGCTCGAACTCGGCACTGTCAGTTGGATCAATAGCATCAATAGCCTGAGCACAGATTGCGTCAACAAGCCGCTGTCTACCGCTAACAGTTTGCATGCACTGTAGAGAGGCGAGAACTTTAATAAAACAAGTGAACTCGGCTTCTGTAACATCCTCAAGAGCTGTGGTGACTTGTTCAACAATTACTTCTTCAACTTCGGGCGTCATCTGGCAGCGATCGATGCAGAGGATCCGGTCGGAGAGGAAGCGAATGCAGCGACGGCGAGCGGCCTCGGGCAGGTCAGGGTGGCTCAGCTGAGAGAAGATGGCGCGTATTGATGCTTGAGCAGCTGAGCTGAGCACAGATAACAGGGACTGTTCGACTAGAGACAGCTCCTGGTGATGGAGGTGAGAAGGCTAGATGAGCCAAATGCATACGAGTACATTGATTCCGTTGAACCTTTAGAATGGGATTAAAAGCCCTTGGATGGAATTAAAGTCCCTTGGATGGGATTAAAATTAAAATTCCTTGGATGGTATTAAAATCCCCTGGGTGGGATTTAAACCCCTTGGATGGGATTAAAATCACTTGGATGGGATTAAAATCACTTGGATGGGATTCAAATGCCTGTGGTGAGATTTAAATCCCTGGAATGGGATTAAATTACCTGGAATAATTTTAAAATACCTATACCTGGAATGGGATTAAAATCCTTGGGATGTGGTTAAAATCCCTGGAATAAGATTAAAATCTCTAGGATGCGATTAATAATATCTTTAGGATGGGATTGGACTAAAATCCCTGTTTTAGGATAAAATTTAGGATAAATATTTTCGATGGGATTATTCCAAATTATTGTATAGAAGGAATAAAATGTTAGTAATGAAAGTGCCTACTCAAGCATAAAAACATGGCATACCTTGTCATCGTCAGTTTGCATTAGCTGTACAAGTACATCGGACACTTTAGTAGCATATTCGTTGATTCGATTTGAATCCTTATTCGACCTACTACTAGTGTTAGTAGTAGTAGTAGCACTGGAGCCCAAGCAGAGGCGAGGCAGGCCACTGATGACTTGCCTTCGAGTTTGAGAGTCATCGTCTTCAACCAGATCGATTAGGGCATTGAAGGCGGCTTTCTGATGCGACTCAGAGATGTTTAGCCCAGGTAATAGACGACAGATAAGCTGGGCAGACAGGCGCTTGATGTGCGGTTCGGCACTTGCAGTGGCATACTCGGATAGTATTTTGTCAAATACTGAATCATTCTAGTGTGCGAGGTGAGAAAGGTGAGAGTATACTTTTAAAATCTAGTAATTTAAGGTACTCTGGCAACTTCATTTTCCCCGTGCCAGTTGCCAATTTAGAAAAAAAATGAAATGATGTTATAATAAGTGAAAAAAAGTGCCATATGAATTGATATGATGGGATTGTTAGTTTATTATTGTTTGCAGCGTAGTGCATGCGCCTTTGTCGGTTGACAGGGCGCGTTGCACTTTGGGGCTGGCTAGGGGGGGGGGGTTGGCGGGCGTGGCAGGGTCTGGCCGCCAGCCGGGCTTTGCGCGTGCCCCTGCCCCGAGCTCAGGGCTGGTTGGCTGCGGCCGGGCTAGCTTTGGCGCGGGTGCAGCCCCTCCCCCCCTAGGCGGGGTTTTGATTGGCTGGCCGGCGCGGCCAGTCTATTTTTAGGTAGTTTGTTTGTTTTGTTGGGCTTAGCCGGTGGGGCCGTCTGCCCCAGGGTTTGTGTGTTATTTATGGTGCGGCTCTGGGTCTTGCCCACTCCCTACGTGCTTTTTGGGTTTTGGTGTGCTCCGAGAAAGCAAGCGCAAGACGTGACGCAAGAAACAGCAACATTAGCTACTTCGATAAAAGAAAACACAAGAGCCTAATTGAGAAGAGTCTTTGAGAATTGAGAAGAAGTCAGAAACTGTGCTTGAGACCAACGAGAAAATCAATAAACATACGAACGGCAATTTGGCCACGGGTAAGCTGCCTGCTGCTTGAGTTCATTCTTTTCTGGGGAGCTTGTTAGGCTGCGGGAGGTTTGTGCTAGAGCGTCATAACGCCGGGAGAGCATATAGCGTATTGTAGTACTGTACCGGCTACTCTATATAGTGTGTACAACCTACAGTATCGAGACTAGAAGCACTCGAGAGTGTCACCACACCTCGAGCCGCAGCGTGAACTCTGAGTGTCACAAAATCAGAGGGATCGAACTATTATCGCAGAGCGTCGTCACGCCTGCTTGTATCCATAAAAGTACAGACAGAGTGTCACTACGCCTGTATATTATTTATAATATTTATATTCTCGGGACTGGTGTAACGAGTCCGGTATATTTAATATTACTAGCGAAGAGAGAGAGTATTAGCAACGTATATGGTTCAGCAGATACGTCTGTCAGTCCTGGACGATTTACTATACTCGGAGCATAAGAAATCTTACTGTCTTAGTATGAATGCGTACACTGGTGATCGGCTCTGATTATAATTATTGTATCTCACGTACATGCTAGGTTGATCTACGTCCCAGGCTGCCACACGCTTACAGAAAAAGACTAGAACTTACATGTTAAAATTATGAGTCGCATTTCTTGGAAACGGAAACCAAATTAACAAAATACGTAATATTAAAACCCTAGAATAATTACGCACGTAATCTAAACAGCTAAGGATTTGAATAAAGTTAAAATACACCATGTTAATAAACTAGATTTGAATTACAGAATTTCCAAACCGTTACACTGGGCACCCAAACTGACCTGGGTTACAATAGCAGCATAGATAACAATCTTAGAGTTAAGAGAACAAATTTCTGCTTTTCAAATATAGCCTTGGAAATATCCATCCTCAAGAATTTGGCTAGTTGCCAATGCAATGGGCAACCAAAAATAGCCATTGGCAACTAGCCAAATTCCCGAGGATGGATATTTCCAAGGCTATATGGAAACCAAACCAAAAATAGCCATTGGCAACTGGATTTCCAACCTTAAAAGAAACCCAGTCTATTATGCTTCTTCACTTTGATTCTACATATGGCTTTGAATTGTTGATGTAATTTTGGAGAATCCATCGTGGGAGTTAGCATTTTTCCATTGTTTTACTCCATCCCAATGGTTAGTACAATCTATGGTCCCACTTATAGTTCCTGAGGAGAGGACTAAAGTTTCACTATGTCTACTTACTACTAACTAGATCATGCAATAAACTAGAGCCAATAAAACTTTTATTTCTTGGTTCATAAAAAGTCTACAATCTATAGCCATAATCTATAGCCATATTAATTTTTTTTCTCATATGCGTCTTTGATTCATACCATTACTTAACTTTTAACATTTATACAAATTCAACTTTCTGCTAATATGATTAGTATAATAATTTATGGCCTTGTCAAATGTTTGATTGAGGGCATACTAATGCAGCATTCAAATTTCCAATAAACAATGAGGCATTTATTGCACTGACTAGTGGAATTATAGATTCTTTTAAAAATGTGTGTTATGCCAAAAAGTTGCAAAATATCAATATAAGCAAAAAACTGTCATAGCATAGATAGGGAACAATTGAGCTTTAGCACATATTATTATTTGGCTATAGAGAATAATAATTTTTGCACTAATAGGTTAACAAATTTGTTATTAATTTTGTAAGTGAATGACAAATTCATCATTAAAATGAATGACAATATCAATGACCAAAGATGCAAAGAAAGAACAAAAATTCTTTCTCTAGCTCATGTATGCCAAAAACAAAATTACAATTTATAACTAAAATTTATTGCTTCAAAAATTTCAATATTTAAAACTTATTGTAACTATGTAACAGGCCTTTTAGCTCTTTCTAGAAATTCTGCTAATGCCACCAAAGTTATAACAGGCCTTTTAGCTCTTCTAGAAATCCTGCTAATGCCACCAAAATTATAACAGGCCTTTTAGCTCTTTCTAGAAATCCTGCTAATGCCACCAAAGTTATAACAGGCCTTTTAGCTCTTTCTAGAAATCCTGCTAATGCCACCAAAGTTATAACAGGCCTTTTAGCTCTTTCTAGAAATCCTGCTAATGCCACCAAAGTTATAATAGGCCTTTTAGCTCTTTCTAGAATCTTACTAATGCCACCAAAGTTAATGTAGGACTTGCTTCTGTCCCTATAAATAATCCCACTGGTTAGCCACCTGGTTGTCCTTTTATTTAATTAATGTACCTTTGCACAAAAACTTGTACTCTTATTATTGGTTTTATATCTGCTTTTCTATCTACTTCTATTGGTAGCATCTACTTATCTTATTAGTAGCATCTGTACATGTACTGTACTCTTTGGCCTGAGTGGTCTAATGGCACTGTCCACTCCTATAGGTTTTCTCTCAGTCCTGGGCATTCCCTGAATCAGAGAGTCACAGCCTTAGCGAATTCTCTGCCCTGGATTATATGCTTTGACATATAATAGGCCTAGTACAGGATCCCTATAGGCCATAGGCCAGATCATGCTGAGTATATACCCAAACAAAAATTAAATAATTACAAATGCAAGCTGAGAAAAAATTGAATAGGCCTACATACTCATTCTCAAAATTATGCAAGTATTGTGACAATAAATAACTTTTTTATGTTCCAACCCAGGACTTCAACGTGAGAACTTGGGCACCAGGTGGACGCTTCACTACACATTGGCGGACAAACGAGGTCGTGGAGGATTTGGAGTGCTGATCGGACCAAGGCTGCAGCAGAGCTGTCGCTGCAACTCCCTGTCCCCTTGGCTGCTTCGGGTTGACGTCTGGCTTCACGGCCGGAATGCTTGCCTGTTCTGCAACCGGCCCAGCGCGGGCAGCCAGTCTGGCAGGACGACCCCAAGATTTGGCAAGCGAAGGAGGAGGTGGAGAGGCTCTGTCTGAGCAGACAGCCAACCCGCGAAGCAGAGAATGTACTGGCGGCTATCTATCTCAACATACATGCGCAACCTCCAAAATTCGGTCGGCCATGCGACTTAGTTTTAACAAAAATGCGAAGTAGTTTTTGGCCAAAAATGCGACTTGCATGTAAAAAAAACCGTAAAACAAAATTAACGCAAGTTTGGGTAAACGGCAGGAGTAACTATGACTCTCTTTTTAAGCCAAAATGCCTCGTCAGCTACTTAGTACTACTACTTGGGTGTTTTAGGGTGGGAATTTTTGCGACTTTCTTGGTTGGTCGCCAAATCGGTCAGTCGGATCGGCCAACTGTTGCGCATGTATGTATCTCAAGCGCCAGCAGGCGGTCAGCCGGAACGGCCGACTGTTGCGCATGTATGTATCTCAAGCGCCAGCAGGCCGCTGTTGACGACGCTATTCAGGCTGTCTCTGCTGCTGGGCCCGATGCCAGAGGGCGCGTGGCCTGGTCTGCCATCAATGCTCTGACGGGACGAAAACGGCGCTTTGCGCTAAACCTGGCAGGCGACACTGCGGATGAGCGCAGAAATGAGCTGCGTGAGTTTTT
This sequence comes from Macrostomum lignano, assembly GCA_002269645.1. Lineage (NCBI taxonomy): Eukaryota > Metazoa > Platyhelminthes > Macrostomidae > Macrostomum > Macrostomum lignano. The sequence continues at coordinate 214,591 of NIVC01000327.1, forward strand.
CACCGCCATTGTCAACGCGCCGCCACCCCTGCTGCCAGATAACCTGACGCTGTCGCCGGAGACGCCGTTGCTGGCAGAGGAGAGTTTCAGTGTAGCCCCAGTCAGCACAGCCGACGTTGTGAAGCTCGCCCAGCTGTCACTGGGCGGCAAGGCGCTGGGTCCGGACAAGGTGCCCATCGAAGCATTGAAGCGCCCAGAGCAGAACGGCTTCCGACCCCATTGCAGCACAGTGACGCAGATCCTGGCTCTTCTCCGAGTCATCGAGGAGGCGCGGACTCGCCAGTCGATCCTGATTGTCATCTTTGTTGATTTCAAGAAGGCGTTTGACTCGGTTGTCAGGGCTGCGCTCCCAATTGTGCTCCGTGCGTACAACGTGCCAGAGGCTGAGCAGCTGGTTTCCGCCATCATAGCGATGTACTGCGACACGAAAGCTGCTGTGACAACGCCGGACGGCCTATCAGATTTCTTCGAGACCTCCTCGGGGGTTCTTTAAGGAGATACGCTAGCGCCGTTCTTGTTCATGCTGGTGCTTAACTGGGTGCTGCGGACTGCACTTCCCTCCAACGACGATGACTTCCTGCTGCGGCGACGCGTGGGTCGACATCAACCGCAGAGGCGGCTCAGCGTGCTTGGTTACACCGACGATCTCGCCCTGCTGTCCTCTACCGTTGAGGGCGCCCAGCGACAGCTTGATCGACTGGTTGCTGTTGCGGCGAGTGTTGGCCTGATGATCAACGCACAGAAGACCGTCGTGCTGTGTGTGTCAGACGACATTGAGGCTGCTATCCTATGCCGAGGCGCTGACGGACAGGCAACGGAACCTTTTTGCGATGTCAGCATTTCTTCTACCTCGGTGGTCTGGTCCCTTACGTACGCGAGGATCTGCGTCGTCGCCGCGGGCTTGCCTGGGCTGCCTTCCGCTCTGTGAGGGCAGTCCTGCTGTCTGAGGCCCTTCCGGACCACCAGAGGGCGGCATTGTTCCAGGCGGTAGTCGAAATTGTTCTGCTTTACAACCCCGAGACCTGGGCGCTGACAGACTTTTTCAAACATCAAGATCGGCGACGAGCGAGTCACCAATGTGGCACTCTATCGCCGCGCCGGCCTGGCCCGTCCAAGTGACCTGCTGCACCGTTGGCGACTTCAGCTGGCAGGTCATTTCATCCGCGCCGAGTCGTACTGCCCACAGCTGGTGCAGGAGGTGCTGCTGCTCATGCTGCAGGCACCCTACCAGCGAGGACAGGCACGCACTCGGCGTTTCGTCGACTGCCTGCTGGCTAATGCCAGCGCCCCGGACTCTGCCAGCAAAGCAGCCTATGTTTGCACTTTGGCCTTGAGACGCACCCTGTGACACTAGAGACTATCCAGTGTACTTTGTTGTTGTTGTTTTTTGTTGTGACAAAAAAATATCCTTTTTGAATTGCATAATGAACCAGACCCTTTTTAGCAGATAATTTCTTTGATTTTTTTATTGCAAGCTTAAACAACCTCAAAAGCTTGAAATTTATGCTTAAAAAACTTTTTTCAACTCTTTTCATCCTTTTTCTACTTTACAATAACTTTTCTGTGTGATTCTATAAAGTGCATGCTAGGTATGCATGCACACAATTTTCTTAGGAGTGATGCAGGCCAACTGTGTATGCCTACTTTTGGTGTGCAAAAAACAATAATTACTGCCTTAAATAAATCAAATGATGGTTAAATACTATGGCAAAATCCAAAAAGTTGGGATAAAATGGTAAAACAAATCTGTGGACATTTGATTGAAGGTAATGTATCTAAAAAGCCTTTTAAAAGACAGATAAGTCTTTTAAAATAGTTACAGATAAACACTATTATTTTCATGCTTTACATTGTTAAATAAAGTTGACCAATTTACAATTTTTTGTTTCACTTTTTTTCATTATTAAACAATTAATTTTAAGACTTGTAGACCTTAGAGAAGGCTAATTTTTTCACTACTTACAAAACAGAGAGTATGTGTCTTACTTTTCATTTTATTCAAAAAGATGAAGGATTTCTAAGAATTTCTAAGTTTTTCTAAAACCACATAAACTTGCAAAAATTCATACTAATTTTAAGTGCAAAGTTTGCTAGCAAATATCTTTCTCTAAAAGTAAATATACTATTAATTCATTGTTGCAGAATGATCTTCAAGTTGTTTTAAGTTAATTTATGTCACAGGGGTTTTCCTCTGTCTTTATGAACAATCCCTCCGCTGGCACCAAAGTTGTGACAGGGCTTTTTCTTTCTTCTTAATAATATCCCACCACTGATACCAAGTTGTTGCTGGTGTTGGTTCTGTCCTCCAACTATCCCACTAATTGCCACGAAGTTGTTACAGGTTTATATTTTTTTCTATTAAATTCTATTGTTGACACCAAATCTTGCCTTAATTCTTAACTGTTTCTTAGAACTTCATTCAAATAGTTCTGGGTAGCCTTCTTAGTAGTGTTTCTGGTAGCATTCTGGTAGCGTTTCTGGTAGCATTCTAGTAGCTTATGGCCTGAGGGTCTAGTACTGGTATATGTATTTCCTCTCTCCAGTCTGGGCGTTACTGAGATTAGAGGGTCACAGCGATTACTCTTAGTACTACCCTTTGCATACATGCGCAACTGCTGGCCGACCTGGCCGATTCGGCCACCGTAAATCGTGGCTGACCAGGGGTAAGTCGCAAAATTGAGTCAACCAAAAACAGAAAAACACAAGAACCAAGAAAGGCAAGAGGAAAGCGAAAGAAAGAGCAGTTCAGGGAAAATAATGAAGCAAAAGAAAAACAATTCGCAAAAGAAGCAAACTAAGTTGTAAAAATAATCAGGTAAGTCGCAAAAAGGATCAGGTAAGTCGCAAAAAGGATCAGGTAAGTCGCAACAGGAATCAGGTAAGTCGCAACAGGAATCAGGTAAGTCGCAAAAGGGTTAGGTAAGTCGCAAAAAGGATTAGTTAAGTCCCAAAAAGGATTAGGTAAGTCGCAAAAAGGATCAGGTAAGTCGCAAAAAGGATTAGGTAAGTCGCAAAAAGGATTAGGTAAGTCGCAAAAAGAATCAGGTAAGTCGCAAAAGGATCAGGTAAGTCGCAAAAGGATCAGCTAAGTCGCAAAAGGGTTAGGTAAGTCGCAAAAGGGTTAGGTAAGTCGCAAAAGGGTTAGGTAAGTCGCAAAAGGGTTAGGTAAGTCGCAAAAGGATCAGCTAAGTCGCAAAAGGATTAGGTAAGTCGCAAAAAGGATTAGGTAAGTCGCAAAAAGGATTAGGTAAGTCACAAAGGGTTAGGTAAGTCGCAAAAGGATTAAGTAAGTCGCAAAAAGGATTAGGTAAGTCGCAAAAGGGATTAGGTAAGTCGCAAAAAGGATTAGGTAAGTCACAAAGGGTTAGGTAAGTCGCAAAAGGTTAGGTAAGTCGCAAAAAGGATTAAGTAAGTCGCAAAAAGGATTAGGTAAGACGCAAAAAGGATTAGCTAAGTCACAAAGGGTTAGGTAAGTCGCAAAAAGGATTAGCTAAGTCACAAAGGGTTAGGTAAGTCGCAAAAAGGATTAGCTAAGTCACAAAGGGTTAGGTAAGTCGCAAAAAGGATTAGGTAAGTCGCAAAAGGGTTAGGTAAGTCGCAAAAGGATTAGGTAAGTCGCAAAAAGGATTAAGTAAGTCGCAAAAAGGATTAGGTAAGTCACAAAAGGATTAGGTAAGTCACAAAGGGTTAGGTAAGTCGCAAAGGGTTAGGTAAGTCGCAAAAGGATTAAGTAAGTCGCAAAAAGGATTAAGTAAGTCGCAAAAAGGATTAGGTAAGTCGCAAACGGGTTAGGTAAGTCGCAAAAGGATTAGGTAAGTCGCAAAAAGGATTAAGTAAGTCGCAAAAAGGATTAGGTAAGTCGCAAAAAGAAGCAACTAAGTCGCAATAAGAGGGAAGTAAGTCACAATCAGAGGCAATCAGGGGGTAGTAGGTGCAAGTGTGGCAGGAGAGCAAAAACAGAATAGAAGCCTTCAACCACAGACAAGATCTTTGAAATCAGAAGCCCGCGTCATTTCTTTAACTCTGGAGCAGGGGTTGGCAAACTCCGGCTCGCGAAGCCCCTCTATCTGGCCCTCGCCCCTCGGGTTCTTTGAAACTTCCTAACTTCGAGTAGCAAGGTTGGTGTCTCTTCAACTCTCATCTCTCTCTTCTTCTCTACCTTGCCTCCCCTCTTCTCTCTCTCCCCCCTTTTCCCTCTTCTCTCTCCTCTCATTTTTACTCTCCTCTCTTCTCCCCCTTTCTCTCTACCCTTTCTCCTCAATGCCCTCTTCTCTCCTCTTATCTTCAGCAAAAATATGTGCATATTTTCTTACTTCAAAGTAGAGGGAATAGAAGATTAGAGATAAGCAAACAGAGGAGAGGCGAGCGATGCGATGGGAGAAAAGATAGAAGAGGAGAGAAAAGCTGAGGGAGGAAAAAGAGATGAGAGAGAAGAGGAGATGAGAGAAAAGAGGAAAGAAAAGATGATGGATAAGATCAGAAGAGAGGAAAGAGGAAAGAGGAGAGAGTAGATGAGAGAAGAGAGGATAAAGAGGAGATGAGAGGAGAGTGAAGAGAGGAGAGATGAGAGAGTAGAAAAGAGAGGAGAGATAATGAGAGAGTAGAGTGGAGAGAGACGAGAGGGAAGATAAGATGAGAGAGTAGAGTGGAATGGAGAGAGACGAGAGGAGAGATAAGAATGTAGAGAGGAGACAGAAGAGATAGGAGAGGAGAGGAAAGAGAGGAGAGAGGAGAGGAAAGAGAGAAGGGATAAGGGATGAGAGAGAAAAGAAAAAGAGGATGAGAAGATTGAGGAATGGAGAGAATTTGCAAAGGCCTCAAATCTTAGTTTAACATGCATTACTCCCATCTTTGCCTTTTTCCTAACTGTTAACAAGTTTTTGTTTGAGCATGACTTCAAATTTAGAATCTATGCAAAAATAGTTCCAGGAATTAGAATTCAGTGGTTTAAAAATCTGTGGGTTTTCACAGCTTGTATCTCTACTGGATTCGTATTCTGCATCTGATGAGCCATCTGAATCAGGGCTCTCATCTTCCATGCCAAATCGTCTAGCAAATCGTTCTTGAGCTATAGGTAGGGCCTAACACTGTATTCACTTCACTTACTTCTGGACATTCATGAATCATGACTTTTGTAGTATGCTCACTACACTGTACTGACAATTTACTAATTGCTTCATGCCGCCACTAGATGACATACTGATTAGCTGTTATAAAAACGCGGAATCTGCACGCAGCACTAATTAGCTGGCGAGGCATTTAGCTTTAAAAAATATAGTCATAGTTACTCCTGCCGTTTACCTAAAGTTTTTGCTTGGCTCTTTCATAGGTAAGTCGCATTTTTTATCGAAAACTAAGTCGCACGGCCAGCGTAATTTCAGAAGTTGCGCATGTATGACCCTTTGCATGAATCCCAAGTGCAACCTTTAACCTTCTTCACAATACTCTTAGAAATGAACAATGGTCTGAGAAAGATTTATTGAACACATTTTGAGCTTATAGCTAGTGAACAAGTTGTCTCTTCTTCCTCTCAGCCTGCTCCTATTTATACTATTCGAATGTGTATATTTTTAACAAATATCAAATATTTTATATTTATTTTCAACTATATATAGAATATTTTGTAGAGTAAAACAAATTATTAGCGCAGATTCAAACTGTTATATTCCTAGAGACTATTAACCACATCTACATTTAATTGAACGATGCATTTTACACAATACTGTGCATCTTCAGGTTTATTTTTGCAACTATATTGCTATCATTCTATCCCTGGACTTTGCCTCTTAATTTTTGGACCAACAACCATGTACTTCAAATATTGATTGAATTTACACCCCAAAATTTTGTATTTATCTATTGCCAATCTCACTTGTTTCTTTGACTCAAAAATAAACCAGAAGATGCACAGTATTGTATGAAATGCATCATTCAATTAAATTAATTTAATGTTGATTTTTGCCTTCCTATTATCTTACTTGCTAAGCAAGCAACTTTACCTGAAATAAGTTGTTTTCTTTCATTTAAATATCAACTTGTATAGTATTAGTGTATATAATATGCTAATACTATGCCAAAATACTATGATATTAAGTACAAAATGTGAACTCAGCATCCAAATCAAATGCTTTTTGTAGCTTTATAAGGCAACAAATAACAATGAAATTACACTTAAATATGTATCATTGAAGTATGTATGCAGGAAAAAAAAATTTTTAAATTGCTTCAATAGAAGCTGAGTAAAATGCAATTTTTTGATCCTTATAAGAATTACAATGTGTTACCCAGCTTCCAAATCAGATGCTTACTATATGCTTATTAAGCAACAAAGAACAATAAAATTACACTAAAATATGTATCATTGAAGTGTATATGCAATGGCTATTAAAACTAAGGCTATACACATAGTCAGGATGATGTACATTATGCCGGAAATTTCCGTTATACAATTGAAAATTTAATTTTTTTGGTCTACAATTGGCATAAAAATGAGGCAAAATATATTTGGCCTACCTTTTGGCATGATGCCGTGGCATAAATATGCCAAGTAGCGTACGCAAACTCCAACCTTCATGCCAAAGTTAATATTAACAATTGTTGGCATAACACTGTAACCTCAGAATGTTATTATAAAATCATAAAAACCATAAAACTTGTAAGATGAAAGTTCATAACTATTCGTGATTTATAAACATTTAAAATTCCACACAAACTAATTGTGTTAATTTTCTAAAAAAACTTAAACAAAAAATTGATTTTTGTTGGCATTATCTATAAGCCAATTTACTTTAAATGAAAACCACACATTTGTTAAATTTTTATTGTTAAAAAATGTGTAACACGCAAAAAAGGTCATTTATTGTCGTAAAGCCTAGAAAACCTGGCGTAAGTTCCTAGGACATAGTTCCTAGTGGCATAGATTTTTTAAAGGGACTTTTTATTCCGGCGTATACCATGACATGATCCTGACTATGGGGCTATACATGAATAATTTGGGTATCAGTCCACTTTGGCAACAACCATTTTGGCAACAAGTTATATTGGCAATAGCCAATTTGGCAACAACATTAATAATGTGTTTATTTTAATTTTTAAAGTGAGGTAATAGTCAAAGTCTTCACAAAGTTAAAACAAAGCAGTAAGAAATAAAAAACCAATCTGGTCTTCTTTATGCTTGTTGCATGGTCTTTTCCATTCCCAGAAAAGTCCATTCCTGGAATATGTCCATTCCCATCTATAGCCTCTTGCAATTTGTGCATAGAATGTATTGTCTACATGTACCTACCAAACTGTACTTAATAACTATCTTAACTTACTGTCACTCTGATAAAGGTGAATTGAGGATAGCACATGCAGCCAGCAGGCTCTCTAGAGTCCTCTTTCTTGTCAGCCAACCTTTCCCTACCTTTCCCTGAAGCTGTACATGCCAAGAATAACCACCAGCCTTGCTCCTACCCTTGCTTTCATTTCTTGCTTACGCTGTCACTGAAATGGCTATCACTGACATTGATTTAACTTGTTATTGAAATAGTTGTTGCCAAATTGGTGTACTAGGCCTTTTAGCTCTTTCTAGAAAATCTCAATTGCTGACACTAAAGTTGTGCTAGGGGTAACTCTTTTTACTGAAATTGTCAAAGGGCTAAACTTTCTACACTATTCTTTAAGTTGGTAGCTGCCACCAGGATTACCCTATTAATAAATTATGAGTTTATCAATTTTAGAATAATCCAAGGAATGTTTCTTAGAATTGATCTGAGTATATACCTTAGTATTTAGTCTGAGTATATTGTTCTTAGAATATTATTTTGCCCTTACAGTTTTTATCATTCTCTTGTTATTCCAGTAGCATTTATTATTGTTCTGGTAGCATTTATTATTATTCTGGCCTGAGTGGTCTATTGGCTATATTGGTATATGTATTTCATGTACTTTGCAAGTCCTTGGCATTACCAAGATCAAAGGGTCACAGCCTCCGATTATTCTTACACTTATTACTTCGGAACTATTTTATATTTCTTATTACTCAATTCTCTCCCTCACAGTTGTATATACTATATATATTCTCATCTACTTCACTCTTATGTCTGCAAATGAATAACTTGGAAAACGGCTCCTCTTATATTTATTTGGAACACTCCTTTCTTTCTATGCTTACTTCTTTCATAGGAGCTGTACGAAGGCAAGTTGCTCTCTCTTTGGCTCAGATTGCGTCTATTTATACTAAATTATTCTGTAGTTTTAAACAAAAATTAATTTGCAAAAATATTTTGGAAAACATGTACATTATAACAAATTGTTTGCTTAGTATTTTGGCACGAGTTTAAAAGTATCAAATTGTAAAAATATAGATTGCCCTGCACATTGGTTTGTCATCAAAGTGGACTAATATTTAATTATTTGTGCTTTTATAGATGTTTCTAACTTTTTAAAACTAAAAAAAAATTATAGCTTTATTGCTTTCAAATTGCCAAAAATGAATTTTTAAAAAACTTGCCCTTGATTTTTGAATTTTGCCATATAAATAAATATGAAATCATCCAATAAGATAGTCATATATTAAGATAAATTTTCTTAAAGATGATTAAGTTAAAATTCTCTTCTTATTAGATGCTTTGGACTTAATAATCCTTAAAGTAAAGTAAAAAGTAACTCACCTCAGATGATTTGTCAATGGACTGATTCTCCTTAATTCTGTTAAACATTGCATATAGCTGGTCAACTGGGTCACTGGGGCTGGTACTAATGCTATTTCCATCGTCATTGACTTCCATGACTTGGCTTGACACTGGGTCAAGACACCTAAAACAATATTAATTATATGAAAATCGAAAATTACAAGAATAAAAAAACGTTTTTGATGCTATCAAGCTACTAAAGAAAATATACACAGTAGTTAAGGATCCGGAGAGAAAAGTTACAACTTAAGTGGAACACAGCAACAAAAAAGTCTCGCCTCGCCGCGATCAAACAAACACTGCAATGCAATGCTGACTGAACTTTTGGTTTTGCTACTGCGATTTCAGCGATCTTAAAATTCTGCTTAAGCTTCAAAAAATTAAATTTCTAAAAACGATATTACGAAATAATAGTTGCATAATGAATTTAAATATATATACATCTAACACGGTTAAACATTAATTCAGAATTTAAAAATGCCTAAGTCATGTGTGCTGTTTTCTACGCTTTAATTTTATTATTGTTAGGCGCAAGTTTAATATTTTGTTTTCGTAGAACTCTTACAGAGCAAAGGACATCGGTCAAGTCATCTGAGGTGTCTATGAGACTCTGAATCAGACTATCACCCTCACCCATCCAGATCGTGGCACACTTCGTCATATTAATTGGGAGTTTGTTTTGTTATGGTGACTGTATGAACATACAAAACGGTTATTTTGAAGGTCAACCTACAATATAATATATAAAATACTATCTAAATGACTAAATTAAGTAAATAACTACTACTACTACATTATATATTAGATCAAGATGATCAATAATGTAACTTAACTTGTGGTGTAAATAATAAGATTTTACGCTGTAGGCCCCCTATGTAATGTAATTGTAGGCCTAAATAAATACAGTTATTAAACATAGAGACACTTAATCTAAAATTGATAAAATTATACTTGGTAAGCCTAACTTATGTATGTTGTCTTGTCTATGTCATCAACCTTGACTCAATATTTATAACCTAATTTTTTGTTAATGCCATGGTGATTGTTGATTTATTGATTAGGCCTAATAATAAAAGATCTTCAAGTTCCAATTTTTGCTACTTTTTAAACATAAAACTAGATAGTCAATAATGTTCCACTGTAAGGAGGGTCTAATAGTTTAGAAGTTTTGTCTTTTGAATAGGCAAACTTTTAATTTAGCTCTGTATGCATGATTTATTATCATGTTTAAAAAAAACACTAGGTCTAATATCCTCCATTTCATTGATTAGTTAACTTCATATCCATTTATTTTAAAAAGAGATTTTCATAGACAGCTAAGCTTATCTAGTGCACTTCTAAAATATTAGCACACTTGATGTATTAGAGGTACTGAGGGGTAGCACACAAAACAAGCTAAGGAATTGCACATTAGATAGATAGGCCTACTACACTCCAGATCATGTAGTATGTGCCCAAAAATTTGGGCATGCATTGGCCTTGCACACCAAAAGTAGGTATGCACAGTTCTAGGTTGCGGATAGTATGCATGTACGTCGGAACTTTTCTGGTGTACAAAATGGCCACCCTAAGTTCTTGGCATACATAATCAGCGTATACAACCCCTGGCAAACTTTGTTGGCGTATACTATTGCTAAGTATTAGTGTACACAAGTAACATAGCCATTTATACTTTTTTGGCATACAAATTTTGGTGAATAAATTCATGCCATGCATGAAAATTTTAATATAAATTAACATTTTTACATAAAGTAACAGAAAATTGTCAGTAAAAAAATTTTGCTTTTTTGAACCTAACAATAAATAAAATTAGTGTAAATTTTTGCTAAGAGTATCAATTTTGCATCATATTTTTTGTAGGTATAATTTAAGTTTGTTTAAATTGAAAATCTTTGTAATATTTTAAGAACACTTTTCATACAAAAGCCTTTCTTAGAAAACTCTACTCGTGAAAAAACCATATTACCTTTTTTAGGAATTTTTGGCGTACATTTTAGCACAACATTTTGTTTTTGGCATACATTGGCATACAAAGTCCTTGATGCCCGAATTTGGTCTGGCATACATAGATACATGATCCGCACACTGGGCACAGTTGGCATGCTGTACATCACTTCTAAGAAAATAGTATATATATACACACCCAGTGTGCACTTTATAGAATCACATGGAAGAGTTATTGTGAAGTAGAAAAAAGTTAATTTTTAGGCGTAAATTGTAACTTTTCAGTTTTTCAGTTTTTTTGTTTTCTTTTTTTCAGTTTTAAGTTTGTAATAGGGCATTTAAACAAATCTTTAGATCTATCAATTTTTCTAATGTAAATAGCATTGCCAAAAAAGCATAAAAATCAACCATATTATTTACCAATTTTTAAACAGTCCATTATGCAATAAAAAAAAGTCATTTATTGTGTAACATTGGCATAGTTTTGAAAATGGGCATGTACTTAATTTTGGCATGCATTTGTAATTTTATTCAATTTTTGTTCAGGCATGCACCCAACATGATTTGGACTATAAGATAGATAGTGCACTAAAGAGATAGCACATGCTTGGAGGGTGGCATGTAGAAGACTTCTTGCTTACTGTATAATGTATTGAAAAGTTGCCCATTAAATATATCCTAATGAAAATTTATTAGCAGAATCAGTAGTTAAAAATAAAAAAATTATTTATTTAAAAAATTCTATAAGTGGGTATACACTGATGAACCACTACTGCACTTCAAATCTCTATCATTCTCTTCTAAGCAATTGGCAATTGGCATATTCCACTAGCATTTCTTGCAAAATGCTCATCATGCAGTGTGTTTTGCTTGGCCTAATTTATTCCTAGTTATTTTATTATCCTATATCACAGAATAGAATATGATAATGTTACCAGCAACCAAAATAATGTCAATTCATATGTCATTTTAATCATACTTTTAGTAGTTAAATATTTCTAACTTTGCTAAAAAAAGAGGGTATAAATAATGAAGAAGGTAGATAAGAAAGACCATTAAAAATGTTATGAGTAAATGGAGACTTTATAATTGCATAATTTCACTGCATTTAAATACCTAAGATAGCCTTTAAAAATAGTTTTTTTTCTAGCAATTTACCTTGTTGGATAATTATGGCATAATTGTTTACTTTATTAAATGAAAAAAAAAGTCTATTTTAATATCTAATTTTATATCTTTGTCTTTGCAATTCAATCTATAAATGTACTCTTTTTAGCATTCTCTTTCTAAAGCTGTTATGGTCACTCTATGAAGATTAAACTTAGTATTTAACTAAAAATTGAAAGAAAATGTTGGCTAATTTTTTACAAAGAAGCTTTGCTTATGGCAGAGGCAGTTATCCTGTAGCCAAGTCTGAAGCAGCTTTGTCCAGAGATAATCAGCAATATCCATTACTGCAGCAGCAACAGCAGCAGTTATTGAGGTGCTGTGTCACCTTTTTAGATGATACAACTGCTGTGTTTGCATTTGAGGTGAGTTGACTTTGTATTGTTAATTGTCTTTGAATACATAATGTTCTGTATAAATTTGAGGTTTGCATATTTATTTGGACAAACAAGACAGGTCATGAAACATGATGCGAGTAAATGTCTGAAAATTATGTCAGTGTTGCTGTGCAAACTGCAGTCTTTTTTATTTAGAATTGCCTTGGAATCTGCAGTTTCTTAAATTATGAATCGCTTTGAATATGCAGTTTCCCTAATTAATAATTGCGTTGGAATCTGCAGTTTCCCTAATTAATAAATGCGTTGGAATCTGCAGTTTCCCTAATTAATAATTGCGTTGGAATCTGCAGTTTCCCTAATTAATAATTGCGTTGGAATCTGCAGTTTCCCTAATTAGGAATCGCCTTGGAATCTGCAGTTTCCCTAATTAGGAATCGCCTTGGAATCTGCAGTTTCCCTAATTAGGAATCGCCTTGGAATCTGCAGTTTCCCTAATTAATAATTGCGTTGGAATCTGCAGTTTCCCTAATTAGGAATCGCCTTAGAATCTAGAGTTTCCTAATTAGAAATCGATCTTAGAATCTAGAGTTTCCTAATTAGAAATCGATCCTTAGAATCTGCAGTTTCCCTAATTAGGAATCGCCTTAGAATATGCAGTTTCCCTAATTAGGAATCGCCTTGGAATCTGCAGTTTCCCTAATTAATAATTGCGTTGGAATCTGCAGTTTCCCTAATTAGGAATCGCCTTAGAATCTAGAGTTTCCTAATTAGAAATCGATCTTAGAATCTAGAGTTTCCTAATTAGAAATCGATCCTTAGAATCTGCAGTTTCCCTAATTAGGAATCGCCTTAGAATATGCAGTTTCCCTAATTAGGAATCGCCTTGGAATCTGCAGTTTCCCTAATTAGGAATCGCCTTGGTATCTGCAGTTTCCCTAATTAGGAATCGCCTTGGAATCTGCAGTTTCCCTAATTAGGAATCGCCTTGGAATATGCAGTTTCCCTAATTAGGAATCGCCTTGGAATCTGCAGTTTCCCTAATTAGGAATCGCCTTGTAATCTGCAGTTTCCCAATTTAATAATCTGCACTTTTCTAATTCTACTTTCCTATAAACTGTAGAAAGTTACCGAAGCTCCCTATGTTTATATCGCTGCATTAACTACATGCATTCAAATTATACATTCTGCAGGCTCTCTAGTCTGCTTTTAGTGTGGAAGCAGAAAGCCAAAAATGATGAACACAAGTTGATAAAGATAACAGTCTTTACAGTGTAGGCAAAGAAAAATGGACTTATGTGCACGACGAAGGAAATAGCTGATTTTATCGAACAAAATAATGTTAGTTTTGACCGCAATTTGCTGTGCAAACATTCTAATTGAGTTTTGTATATCGCGTCTTTCCCTCTACGGTTACCATGACAACAGAAGGACGCACTAGGCTATGCGCTGTTGAATAACGTGTTTGACTTTCTCGGCCTGTTGGAACGGGAATGCTTCGGATTGCAGTACACTGATGAGCGGGGCATTGCGGTGAGTGAAACAAGTCATAATTTTCATTTTGATCTCCGTCTAGTCTCTTTTGTCTCATCTAATCTCCATTGTAGATCTATACTAGTCCCTTCTGTGTCATGTAATTTTCATCGTAGATCTCTTGTCTCCTGTCTCATCTCCTCTGTCGTATAGATCTCTAGTCTCCTGTCTCATCTCCTCTGCTGTAGATCTCTAGTCTCTCCTGTCTCATCTCCTCTGTTGTAGATCTCTAGTCTCCTGTCTCATCACCTCTGGCATAGATCTCTAGTCTCCTGTCTCACCTCCTCTGGCGTAGATCTCTAGTCTCCTGTCTCATCTCCTCTGGCGTAGATCTCTAGTCTCTCCTGGCTTTCACCCTGTCGTTCCCATCTTAGATCTGGATTTTCAGTTATTTCATTTCCATTCTCCCTCCTTATGCTATAATCTTTAGTCTCCTGTCTCTCATCTCTTACGCCGCATCTGATATCTCTAGGTCTCCTCTGTCCCATCTTACGTGATTCATTTTTCTTCCTTGTTAGATATTAACAAGATTATGCAAAGTGTCTCGAAGTGGTAGTAATCTAGGCAATAGTAATGCGGTAGGCCTTGATTTTAATATTAGTATAGTATTATTATAATAGCAACAGTCTAAGCTTTGAAATTGCGCTCTTTCGGTAAGTTAGACTGTAGAAATTTATGTATCAAAATAGTAAATAGCCTTAATACACAGAATTTAGATAGAATAGCATGCTGAAATTTCTTCATAGAAAGTTTTCATAAAGTAAAAGTATTGCGCTGCGCAGTTTACGTTGCTTTTATTGTTTCTCCGTTGTTTCATAGAAACCATAGGAAATGATTTTTAGACACTCGAAATTATAAACTGCATTTTCTTAGTAATTTTGCTTTGATTTTCAGCATTGGATTAACGCGGATAAATCGTTGCAAAAACAGTTGAAACATGGTGAGTACAATAGCGGCTCCATAATTCATAGTTTCATTTGTCGTTTTTTTTTCATTGAATCGCCCCCCTTCTACCCTAAGAATCGCCCCTTATCTACCCTTGCAATCGCTCCTTATCTACCCTGAGAATCGCATCTTATCTACCCTAAGAATCGCCCCTCATCTACCCTGAGAGTAGCCCCTCATCTATCCTGAGAATCGCCCCTCATCTACCCTGAGAGTAGCCCCTCATCTACCCTGAGAATCGCCCCTCATCTACCCTGAGAGTAGCCCCTCATCTACCCCGAGAGTCGCCCCTCATCTACCCTGAGAGTAGCCCTTCATCTACCCCGAGAGTCGCCCCTCATCTACCCTGAGAGTAGCCCCTCATCTATCCTGAGAATCGCCCCTCATCTACCCTGAGAGTAGCCCCTCATCTATCCTGAGAATCGCCCCTCATCTACCCTGAGAGTCGTCCCTCATCTACCCTGAGAGTCGCCCCTCATCTACCCCGAGAGTCGCCCCTCATCTACCCTGAGAGTAGCCCCTCATCTATCCTGAGAATCGCCCCTCATCTACCCTGAGAGTCGTCCCTCATCTACCCTGAGAGTCGCCCCTCATCTACCCCGAGAGTCGTCCCTCATCTACCCTGAGAGTCGCCCCTCATCTACCCTGAGAGTCGTCCCTCATCTACCCTGAGAGTCGTCCCTCATCTACCCTGAGAGTCGCCTCTACTCCGCCACCTTTGCAATTGCAGTTCTGTCGCGATTCTCCTTGCACTTTGGCGTCCGATTTTACGCATCGGACCCGTCGCGACTGCTAGAAGAGTACACCCGCTACCAGCTGTTCCTGCAGCTGAGACGCGACCTCACCTCCGGCAAGCTGGTCTGCTCACCCGAATGCGCCGCTCTGCTAGTTAGCTTGGCTCTGCAATCCGATTTAGGCGACTGCCAGCTCCCGTTAGCTGCTCAGCTAGACGAGTTTCAGGCTAAGCAGAAGCGAGCCAAACCTCCGTGCGACTGTTTTAAAGCCTGTCAGCGATTGAAGCTGGCCTGCGTGCCTGGCCAGACTGCAGCTCTGGAGGCCAGGGCGGCTGAGCTGCATGCCAGTCACAGGTGTGTGTTTTTTCTGTGTCTGTCTGTCTGTCTGTCTGTCTGTCTGTCTGTCTGTCTGTCTGTCTGTCTGTCTGTCTGTCTGTCTGTCTGTGTCTGTCTGTCTGTCTGTCAGTCAGTCTGTGTGCCTGTCTCGGTTTGTCTTGTCTCTTACAGTCTGCCTGACTCCGTGTTTTTCTCTGTCTCTCACTCTCTCTACCACTTGGCCTTTCATTTTAGTTACGTCCGCCCGTTTTTGTGCCTGTCTTATGTGTTTAGCTTTCGTCTTTCCGACTGTAAAATTCTATTAGTTACTACTTGATTGCAGCAGTAGACTAGTGCGTATTTTTTAGTTTAAAAAATCCCCTAAATTTCAGAGGCTTATCGGCTGGCTGCGCAGAGCTGAGCTTCCTACTAGCGGCTAGGCAGCTGGATCACTACGGCTGCATCATGTTCCCCGTTGTGGTGAGTACTGGCCTTAATGCATCCATTTGCAGATTTTTCTTTATTTCTACATTATTTAATAACTTGCTAGCTAATGGGAAAAATCTGTTCCTGACTTTAAATGTCAATCAAAATACTTTCGTTCATAAATATTAACATCTGGTTGAATTCTATTTCTGTCGGCTGAATGCAATCTAAAATTCATAAACCCCATACTCTGCGTAGAATTTCACCTTCGTTCTCACTAAATAGACAACCCATAGATACTCAGCAGCACCCAACAACCCAGTTCCAAACCTTATTGATAACACACTCATTCACTCAGCAGCACCCACCACCCCAGTTCCACAGCCATAGATAACACGCTCGCTCACTCAGCAGCACCCACCACCCCAGTTCCACAGCCATAGATAACACGCTCGCTCACTCAGCAGCACCCACCACCCCAGTTCCACAGCCATAGATAACATGCTCGCTCACTCAGCAGCACCCACCACCCCAGTTCCACAGCCATAGATAACACGCTCGCTCACTCAGCAGCACCCACCACCCCAGTTCCACAGCCATAGACAACACGCTCGCTCACTCAGCAGCACCCACCACCCCAGTTCCACAGCCATAGATAACACGCTCGCTCACTCAGTAGCACCTACCTCCACAGTCATAGATAACAATTCCACACCCACAGGAGAGCAATAAACAGTCAGCCCAATTAGGCGTCAACTGCTCTGGCTTGTCAGTATTCCGATCGGGCTCGCGTCAGAAGTTGTACGGCTGGGCTAATATAGCAGAGATCAGCTTTCGCAGGCGAAAATTCAGCGTACACATGTGCGATGCAAACAACAGTGTCGTAGAATTTCAATTAGCCAGTTCTCGTCTGTGCAAACTGGCCTGGCGAGAATGTGCTCAGCAGCATGCGTTCTTTAGGCTGCCCCACAACACGCATCATGGCCAACAGCAGTCTTTGTTTTCTCTGGGAGTGACTCAAGAATCCGCTTCTCTGTCTCCGCATTCTTCAATTGCCGCTGTGGTGGCAGCCAGACTGAATGCAGCTTTAGGCATTGTGGCTCAGCAAGCTTCGGCTATGGTTAGTCAAAGACGGCGCCGGGTAGTGCAGGAGCAGCAGCAGCAGCAGCAGCAACAGCAGAAGAAGCATCGCCAGCACCAGCATCAGCCGTTGCGTCGGGCGTTTCAACGATCGCCCTGGCGTCAGGCGCTCGAACCTGCAACTCCCGCTGCCGCCGCCGCCGCCGCGGCTTCCATTTCTGCGCGCGATCGACGGCGATTTCAGCTGACATTTGCGACTACAACTGCGGCTGCCGCAACTGCGACTGCTACGGCTGCTGCCGCTGCTGCCAGCGGCGAGAGTCCAAGGTCGGTGGTCGAGAGACAGGTGAGGCTTCGGGGTTGGCGTGAACTGCAGCTTGGAGAGTGAAATTGTGGGGTTTGGTGTGAACTGAAGCTTGGAGAGTGACATTGTGGGGTTTGGTGTGAACTGAAGCTTGGAGAGTGACATTGTGGGGTTTGGTGTGAACTGCTTGGAGAGTGACATTGTTATGTAGAGTCAAAAGCTCAGAGTGTCAGGGTGATAAGATCACAGTCTTCTAGTACCATGCTCAGAGTGACAAGTTGATAACGGTAGAGTGACCCAGTTTCAAATTGTTTCTTGTAAAAAAACTAGTTTTTGTGTATTCATATCTATCAAGTAGTATTATACAGTAGCTTGTATAGTATATAGAGTCATCTATCATAAAAATACTCTTCACAGCGGCCAGTTTTACTGCGTGGGCATGTAATTGCACA